>JADHKR010000006.1:283038-709888 GCA_019925305.1 Sporothrix cf. nigrograna | reverse complement strand
AGGAAAAGAGGAGAAGGAGGAAGAAGGAGAAAAGAAAAGAAAGAAGAAAAAGAAACAGAAAAAAAAAAAAGAAAAAGAAAAAAAGAAAGAATAAAGAATAAACACAAAAGAAAGAAAACGCCGCTCAGCTGGCCTGTCCTTGGTCTGACAACGGCCGCAACACCGAAAAGAGACACAACGTGCACACACGGCTCAACGCCTTCAACCTGTATGCAGAGTGACGGGGCCGGTGGCAAGCAGAGCTGAACCCGACATGACCAGAGCGGACTAACGGTGCTTCTTGTATCCGTAGTGCCTGTCCAGAAAACTAGGGCGGCGAGCAAGGCGGGCAGGGAGGACGAGGAGGACGAGGAACGAGTAGAGGACGAGGAACGAGGAGAAGGACGAGGAGGACGAGTAGGCAGATGACAAGGCAGAGACGAGGCGGCAGGCCGGAGCCGTTTAAAAGAACAGACGGAAAGAACAGACGGGACGCAATGCGGATGCCAATGCAAAATAAGCTCTGGCAATGCAGCAACCGTCCATGCGAATGCCGCCAGCCGCCATGGCCATAGGGCCAAAACGGGGCTGCTGCGGCCTGCACTTGCGGCTGTCGCCTGTCCGACTTCTCGATGTGGAAAGGAAAGAGCCGAAAGGGAACGGGGCGGAGCAGGTGAATCAAATAAAACACCCGATAAAACAAACCGGGGAACGGCAGTGCTAAAGTGGCTCGTAAGCTGCTTTACTCGTACAGTAATTTTTATATATTTATGTATTTATATTGTATTTATTCATGTACGTATGTAGTATTAATTTGTTTTTATTTATTTATTTATTCTTTTATTTTTACTTTCTCTTCTTTACGTTCAAGTCAAGTCGCCAGCACACGACGACGTCATGAAAGCACGGCAGTCAAACAACGCAAGGAGGTCTCGCTGTGGCTGTGTGCCTTTTTCGGCAGAGACAGGGCTCGCACGTCCAACGTCTGTCCACATTCGGAGGCCTGTCTAGGCTCGTGGCAGTGGATCGGCGGGAATCCCCAGGAGGACGACCGTGCTGCAAGTGGAAAAATACGGAGTAGAGACGGGAAAAACAAGCCTAGCACGAAGAGAGAAAAAGGAGTAGAGCTAGACAAAAAAAAGAAAAAAAACCTACGACGTACAACCAGAAGCAGACCCCATCCCTCCATCAGACCTCTGCACCAACTGCCACTGCTCAGTAGTGCCGGCGACTCCATGCCCATCCCGCGTGGTTTGTCGTGCTCCCTCCCCTTGTCCCTTTCTGGGCACCGGCGGGCGCGCCTTGTCGCCTATTTTGCACTATATGCTCTCCTGCTGCGCATTGCTCCGGCCCGGTGTACGGCCTGTCCACTCGGTAATTACCGTGTCCGCTGCGCTCCCTGGGCGGTCAGAGATCCGGGCAGGCGCGTTGGGTCAGTGGAAACAGCGGGAACAGCGTGGCTGAGGAACGCAAGGAGGCGCTGCCGGCCCATGGTCAAGAATGGAAGGAAAAGAGAAGAATGAAGTTTGATATCTGTTCTCCCTTTGGCACAGCCAGGAATTGTCTCACCTGGGAGCTAAGGAAGCAACAGAAGGATGTAGAGAAAAAAGAAAAAAGAAAAAAAGGAGAAAAAGGAAAAAAGGAAAAAATAAAGAAAAAAGAAAAAAATAAAATAATAAGAAAAAGAAAGAAAACCAACCGCCCCAGCTCACCCACCAATGAAGCACAGACTGCGGCTGTCAAAGTGTACGAGTACCGTTGTTTGCCCTTGTTTGTTCCCGCTGCCGCTCCGCCAATGAGGTGCCATGCCTCCCCTCTCGTTGACCATGCCAGCTGAACTCGGCCCACTTGTGTCGTCAGTGGCCCTCTAGCGGGTGCTGGTCAAGCTGAAATATGCATGGGCCTGCAGGGGATGCAAGCCCGGTCCCACAATCTCGGCACGACGACGAGGTGTGGAACTTGCCCGATCAGGCAGTGCTCCAGTGCTGAAGCAACACATGCTCGTGAGCAGGAGAACCGGAGAAACAAAAACGACAAGACGAAAACGTCATTGTCAGTCATTCATTCCCTGGCCTTGGCAATTTCGGCGGCCAGACGAAATCCCCAACAGCCAGACGCGTGGTGCGGCCAGAACAGTCGGAGGGGACGTCTGCGGCAGTGCTCGACTCCTGAAACAGCGTGGACATTCCGTGCTTTCTTTTTCATATACGAGTATTTATTTGATTTCTTTTTCACCTTGACAACGCACTGTCCATCACAATTACAACAGCGGAGGCAGTGCACCCAAACGTAGACGAGGCCGAGGTCAGGATGATATCACTTTAGAAGAAGCTGCGCCTCCTGTCGGAGCTGGCTTGAGCACTCTTCAACAAGGCTGCACGCCATGCCGAAACGGTCGAAAAGAGAGCTCGGATCACACGGAGCAAAGCCCACAAGACGGCGGAACAGCCGTTGATGTAGCCGTGAAATATAAGAATACAAAGACTAGTTTTATAAGCCAGCATGAGCCAAAATCGAGAAAAAAACTCAATATAATATAGTGCATAGCACATATGTACAGAAATATAGACAGTCCTATGAAATACAAATGGAAAAACAACGCCCGACACCCCACAGCGCCGGCTTTCCTGCCGGCACCAGGCATGGCCAGCTGAGAGCATCACAGCCAGGGTGTCTGATTGGTCCACGCGTCCAGGCCAAGCTCGCATCCACCCCAACAGGCCCGCGAGGCGTCAGAGTTCGGCGTCAACGTCGACGTAGTGCAGACGCTGCAGACGGCCGGGCGGGGCGTTTCATGGGCCCTGTCGCGGCTTGTCTTCCGGCCCTACGAGGTTGTGCTCTCTCTTTTTCGGCGTGGCTTGCAACGTTGCGGCGCCACGAGGCGGTTGGCAGTTCGAAAGCGTCGAGCTTGCACATTCCATAGTAGTGTACAAAGAAAAACAAGAGAAAAAGTAAAAGAAGACGTCAAAACAACCAACATCAACAAGAGCAACGGCAAAAACAGTCATCTTCATAATCATCACAAATGGTATCTCGTGCGTCTCACAGCGTCTCGGCCTCCTTGGCGAGCTCGGCAATCTTCTGGTCCAGCGCTTGGATGGCCGGCAGCGTGTCTGCGTGCGAGACCGCCGTTGCTGCCGCGTCGCGGAGCACCGTGGCCGCCGCAATGTAGCTGGCCGCGCGCTGCCGGCAGCGGACGCCCGCCCCCTCGCCCGACGCTGCGCTGCCCCTGCGCAGCACCGCCGGCAGCGGCTGGTGCAGCTGCTGGCGGCCGCGCCGGCAGGCCCAGTGGGCCATGCCGACGCAGCAGTCGCGGACGATGGACGTGCCGAGGTCCGGCAGCGAGTACCACGGCGGCCGGCTGCCCGCACTGCCCGCACCGCCCGGCCCGGGCCCGGGCATGCATCGGAGGATGCTGCGGGCAATGTCGACGCCGTCGCGCAGCTGCCGCAGCGTCTCGGACTCGACGCGCAGCGCCAGCGTCTCGGCGTCGAGCGTGGCCGGCGCCGCCTCCGAGGGCGCCTCGTAGAGGCCGTACTCGCAGACGCAGTCTTCAATCTGCAGGTAGCAGTTGATCTCGAGGATCCAGACGACGGCGCGGTGCAGCTGCATGTGCGCCGAGGACGCCGTGGACGCCGCGTCCGCGGCAGCCGCCAGCGACAGCCGCCCCTGCGCGTCGCGCTGTCGCCGCAGGTGCGCCGGGCACGCCGCGCGCTGCCACTGGTCGAGCAGCCCGTAGACGGCCTCGAGGTCGTCGGCGTGCACGCCGCGCCGCCGCGCCGTGGCGTTGCTCAGCGTCACGAGCGCCTTGCGGGCGATCACGGCGAGGTCGAGCACGGCGTCGAGGTAGCCGCGCGCGTCTTCGTGCCGGGCGCCGCTGGGGAGGCGCTGGCCCGAGGGGTCCGCGGCAGCCGTCGTCGTCGTCGTCGTCGTCGTCTTGCTCACGGGCAGGAGGAGGTGGTGGTGGTTGCAGTCGGGGATGCGGCTGAGCGTCTTCTTGTCGAGGCAGTGGAAGGCGTCGAGGCCGTAGACGTGCCAGAACAGGAGATTGCGCCGGTCGTTGACGCGCGACAGCGGCGCCGTGGGGTCGGCCGCCGCGTCCGAGGCCGCGCCCGGAGCCGCGCCCGCGCTGCCGCTGCTGTCCGGCGCGTCGATGCCCGACTGCAGCGTCAGGAGCACCAGCGAGTCGTGCGTCAGGTACAGGTCGGCGAGGCGCGCGTGCAGCTGCGAGAGCGCGCCGCCGCCGCCCGCCGCAGCGCCCGTCGTCCGGTTGTACTTGAACTGCACCATGAGCGCGAGCGCCTCGAGATCGTCGAGCCGCACGCGTCCGCGGTTGTGGCTGGCGTCCAGCTGCGCCGCGAAAAAGGCCTCGCGGAACTGCTGCGCGATCCGCTGCTGCTGCGCCCACATGGCCGTCTTGTCCGGCGACGCCCCGTAAATGAACGGCAGCCCGCGGCAGGCCACCGCATACACAATGCTGAGGCTGCAGCGGCCCGCGTGGTAGTCCTGCCAGAACGCGTCTTCGAGCAGCACCGGCAGGTAGATTGTCGTGTAGGCAAAGTACGCCTTGAGCGCGCCGAGGAACGTGGCCTCGTCGAGGCCGCAGCGCGTCCACGGCGGCGGGTCGTAGCCTCCTCCGTCTTTGAGCGACGGCGTGGCCGCCTGCTCCGTGCTGTGCTGGGCCTCTTGCTGCGCGCTGCCGTGGGACGCATACGCCGGTGTCGGCGCTGCGTCGGCGCTGTCGAGGTGCTGCTGCAGAGCAAAGCTGGGCGCCGTGGATGATGATGATGATGGCCCCGGCATGGGGGGCGGCGCCAGCGCCATCGGCTGTGCATCCGACGACGTGCCGGGCCACGCCGGGGCCGGCGTGGCGGACGCGGACGCGTCCGGGTAGCCCATGAAGATCTTGTCCAGGAAAAAGATGCTGTCGGCGTTGAGGTGGAAGGGGTCGTCGAGGAACATGAGGTCCTCGGCCATGGACGACGACGGAGGGGCGCCCGCGGCGAGGCTGCTGCTGTAATAGGAGCCGAGCCTTGTCTGTGGCGGAGGCGGCTGCAGCAGGCCCACGTCGCCCACGCCTGCATCCACACGCGTGGACGAGGGCGTGGCCAGCGAAGCAGACGCCGCCATGAGCTGCGATGACGACGCCGGCGTCGAGGCGGTCGACGCAGAGCCTGCCGCTAGCCCGAGCTGCGTCGATGACGACGATGCAGGCGTGGGCGCGCGCGACGGCAAGCAGCTGCCGCCCTTGTGGCGCGTGCGTCGTGCCGGGGAGGAGGGCGCAAACGCGGACGCCGGTGGAGCGGCAGCAGGGGGGGACGCCTGGAGTGCCTGGAACGAGCACCGCCCGCGCAGGCGGATGTCGTCCGAGTCGTCCATGCAGCACTGCACGCTGCGCAGCGAGCACTGCGAGCACGACGCATGGCCCAGGACGTTGCGCGTCAGCCGGTCGCACTTGATCTTGCGGCGGTGACAAAAGTCGCACGACTCGCGCACCATGCCCCGTCGCAGGCGCATCTTGATTGGGTTGTCTGGGGATGGGGTCTGCTTGGCCTGAATCCTTGCGGATTTCCTCCTTGTTTCTTCCTCTGTCTGGCATCGACAGCCGCGGTGGTGAGTGTGTCGTCGGCCGATATAGCGGACGTTTCGGCGGACGTTGTGCGGGCCTTTTTCACGCACGGAAGGAGCGACCGCCCCCGCGGCCATTCAGGGCGCGGGAAATATCCGCGCTGTCCGGGCCTAGCGGGCCCACTTATATCCGCCAATCACCTTATACCTAAACGCCGCCCAGCACCGAGCATCGCACGCCGACATCGCGGCAATTGTTTGGTTTCGGTGAGATGACGGTGATGAAGAGAATTCGAGATGGAGAAGAGACGGAGAGAGGTAGGCAGCAGTTTAGTATTCAGCTGTGCGTACATGTTCTATATAAGGCGCTCAAAGCAGTGTTGGAGTGCGGTCGTCTGTCCATCGACCACCCACGGCATTTACCGTCCGCAGACGTCTGGACCGACTTGACATTGCTCGCCTTCACGTTGCACTGCTGCAGCTTTCAAAAATGGCCAGCTCAACCCATGTCGAGGCCAACGGCGTTGGCGCCCTGCCGTTCACGCCCCTCATGGTCCCGGCGGTCGTCTTCTCCATCATCTACGGCGTCCTCCTGTTTGTGCAGCTGCTCGTTGCTGGCCGGTTCTGGCGGTACTACGGAAACGCCGTTGGCATGTTGTGTGGTCTTCTGCTGGAGCTTCTCGGCTACATCGCCAAGGTCATGCTCTCCCGCGACCGCTTCAACAAGGATGGATACATTATGTATGCAACTGCACCTTGCCAGCAAGGCTCTATAAGGACCAGAACACTCACAACCCAGGTACATTATCGGGCTGACGCTGGGCCCGACCTTTCTCTCGTCGGCCCTCTACCTGTCCATCAGTGCCCTGATGCGCCACGGCCCCCCGGTTCGCTTTCGGTATCTCGGTCCCCGGACGTTCTCGACCCTGTTTATCCTCGGGGATTTTCTGTGTCTCTGTTTCATCGGCGTCGGCGGATCCCTCGCCGCCATCTACGCCGACCAGCCCATTGGCGTGGACCTGATGATTGCCGGTCTGTGCACACAGATTCTGTTCACATCCATCTTCTGCGCGGTCCTCGCCTGCCTCTACCGGCGCATGTCCCGGCTGACGAGCGCCCGCGGCGGCCTGGACAGGCGGACGATCCGGTACGGCGTCCTTCTGGGCATCGCCGCAGCCTGCCTCTTTGTCCGCTCGTGCTGGCGCGCAGCTGAGCTCAGCGGCGGCTTCAACGGCCCGCTGGCGTCCAAAGAAGGCGTGTTTATTGCGCTGGACAGCTTCCCCATCTTCTTCATGTCCGTCATCTTGACCGTTGTCCATCCGGGCTTCTGGTTCGGCCCGGGCTCGTCAGAGCAAAGCGCCTCCGACAACTCTGACAGCCTCGCTATCAAGTTGAGTCGGGTCCAGTCGAATCGATGGACAAGCAAGCACGGCTCGTCCTTGGTTTGCCGCGACACAGTCTGAACGACGCTGCCGAGCCTCTGTGGCTCGGATACAACAAATACAGCTTGGATCTTGGGCGGTCCGTTCTGCGGCCGTTTTCCATGTCTTTACTTTTCCTCTTCACTCTGTCCCTACTCAGAGCTTGCTGTTCTCCATCCGTGTTCGCCCTCCCAGAATTTTGGTTTTGGCCGTAGGGAACGGCGCAAAATGCCTTGTTCCCCGCACGGCATCCCTTTTTTGTCCTTTTGTTCCATCTGTACTTGTATTGGTTTTTTCCTGCCATTCTCTGTCTTTCAGCTCTCGGGCTGCCACTATTTTTTGTATTCCACTCTTCAACAGCGCTCTTCCCTGTCAGACGAGTTCATTCCTCTAGGGCTTGTATTCGGACCCGGCGAGGTGTCGTCTCTTTATTGCTGGTCAATTTCCTGCGTCGCGATTTCCGAGCCTTGATCCTGGCCGTCATGTGCTTTTAGAGAGCTTCAGCTGCTTGCATGGGCCCAATCGAGCATAGCTTGCAGCCTGGCTTTCATGTCCGGTGCGGTTGTCTTCGAGGCGGTTTGAGAGTTTTTTACCCTCCTTCGTCCCCGTTAGTCTGTCGTGATGCCAGCTGAGGCACGGCGGCCGGCGAATGAGAATCAAAAGCGTTCAAGACTGTCTGCCTACCCCTGACTAACGAACGTTTTCTTCTTGGTTTTGAATCCCCGCATGTTCCTTTACCGGCGGCACCGATGTGTCTTTAAATGGCGACTTTCATCAACAGCATCTTGAAGGCCGAACGATTTTAGATGGGTTGTGCAGGATTTTGCATCTACAACGTTGTTTTCTGGGGGGCTATATCAGATTGTCCCTTTCGAGACGTAGTTTTTTTTTTTTTTCTTTCTCGACAAATAAAGATTAGAGATCACGAGAGCATATTATCAACAATATGCATCACTTTCTTATCTAGTCTGTTTCTTATATCTGAGTTGTGAATGACCTTGACGCCCTTGCTTGACTACGAGCACCTGTTGCAGTCACTTATGTTGCGTGTATCCTGGCGTCGGGTGTTGTTCTCATGCTTACGGAAGGGAAAGGACGACAATAGAGACCGCCTTGGCGGGTATGGACGACGTACGTTGCATTGACAAAGTCAAGCAAAGCCAAGCATCGGGTTGAGTAGCTTCTTACCTGTTTGAGGATGGCGTAGGGTTGCAGTCGAAGAGGATCAGCGGAAACCACCGACAGCAAGGTCAAGTACATATATATGTACGGAATATGCCTGCTTGTACATTTATATGTATATCTGACATACGCTGGCATACAACAGGCGGATGCAAGGGGTCAACGAGTGAGCGTGCGGCGGTGGGGAGGCAGAGGCAGAAGAGGTCCGACAACGCAAGGGAGTGTCAGTGTACTCGACCGTGTGGTATCTTCCAAGCGCCACGCAAGGGAGCAAATAGTGAGAGGCTCGAGGTTTAACGTGTTCAATTCGTACACTTTATTTCTGTCATGAATTCCTCGTCTTAACCGTTCCGTCATCCTTTGTTCATATGTCTCAACGGCCCTGCTGCAGCTGCTCGATGCATGTCTGAGTTGTTTTCTAGATGTTCTTTTATGTGCCGTTGTCTTTTGAAAATACCGCGTGGGCACTCAGCTGTAAGCTGCCCCAGAGGCCCTCTGCTTTGTGGTACAAGTACGAGTACAAGGACAAAGTCATTGACGAGTACATTATATGTACTCGTATTCCGATTTCCATCCGGCAGCTTGGGGGAACAGCATGATCCCTGCCCCAGCCCCAGGAAGCAGGAATAACCTGGTAGAGTACCCACGCGGCTAGCTCAAAACAGCAGCTGTCGAGGTTGCTTCGAGCTGAATGACGCCTTGCGAGGATACGCTCTGCTCTAACAGCGCCGCAGTCGAGCAGTGCATCGACCAGCCATCCTCTCCTTGTCTGCTCCTTTTCTGGGCCTGTTTGAATTCTCGTGGCGTCGTTGCACTCGTACCCGAAGATCGACACAGGGGCGCGAATACTACTTGATGCTACAGCGTTTGTTCTGTCTGATTTTTCTTTTTTTCTTTCTTCTTCCCCTCCTCTTTTCATCCTTCCATCTACTTTCTTCTCCCATACTGCCTTCAATTAGTCTGATTTTCACTGTTTTATTTTCACCACCCTCTTCATTTCCAGAGACCCAGCTGAAGGAAGACACGCGAGTCCTCTACAATTCTTCCTCCGTTCCCTCTTCACACGCATCAGCCAGCTGAATGGCCTGGCCTGTCCGCCGTCTAGGGCATGTGGTTGATGGAGTAAAGCGTATTCCTTCGTGCTCCTGCGGGCCTCCGCATCCAGTCCGCTGGGCGCGCCGTCTCGTTGGGTGCCCGCGGTTTTACTTTGCTTTTTTCTCGCTCCAAGGTTTCACTTCCACAGGGGCATTTTTTTTCTTTTTTACCGTCTCTTTTACCGTCTCTGGACAAGTACAAGTACGTTACTCCTCTTTCCACAAGGACGTCTTTTATTTCTCCCTACAAAGTAGCTGGCCATCGGCGTCTCCACGGCAGGGCACGTCTTAGAGGCTTCCGTATTTTTGTGCGCATTGCTTCTCGTTTGTCACTCTCTTTCCGGTGAAACACGCGGCACGGAAGACTGGAGAGGCCCAGGCATAGATCCGCCCTGTCCATTCTGAAAGAGGATCGTCCTCTGTCAGATTCACGGCCGCCGATCGTCCAGAAAACAACCGGAAGGGGCCAGAATCCAACCCGGAAAACAGCGGCAAGGGCAACACGTGTCCCCTGCAGGCTTTGTTTTCTCCTCTGCTCACTGCATTAGCACGCGTGCGCTGTCCGAGCGCCGTGTTCATCCGTGTGTGACCTCTGCTTCCTCGTCATCTGTTTTTCTTGGTTCCGTTCATTCGCCCCTTTTCGTTCCTGGTGTCACTCGATTCCTTTTTTCCTCTTCTGCCCTCCCTCCTGCTCGTACGTCGTATGCTCCCAGATCAACACAGCGAGGGAGGCTGTGGCCCGATTGGGAGGCAATGTCTCAGGGAAGCCCAGGCTACTGCACCCAGTCGGTAATTGTGGGCCACACCTGGACTTTATCCAAGACATGCATATCGAGCATCTCTTGGCGTCTGACAGGCGATGCCTGTTGGCTCCAGACGTATGGGCGTTCGTCTTATCCTCTTGCTGACGCCTCGCAGTTGTCTTTTTTTTTTCTCTTTTTCTCTTTTCGTCTTTTCTTTCTCTCTCTTCCTCTCCCCTCTCTCCTCTCCTCTCCTCTTTTTCTCTTCTCCCCCCTCCCGCCCTCTCCTCGCTGTTGCTTGTGCCAACTGCCTCCCCACGTCCGCTGCGTGCTACCGCACCTGCGTTCCGGACATTGGACAACTCGTATAGATTAAACATTGCACGTCGTACGCCGAGGCCACGTCTCCTTTCTTGTTTGTTTGTCCCGCGAAGCCAATAATCCGAGAAACCAATAATTGTCTCAGTCTGTAGCACTGCACGTCGTATACTCGTTGCATTGCAGCTCGGGCAGAAAGAAAACAAAGAAAGAAAAGCAACTGGAAACGGTCCGCAGCCAGCATCTCTGATTCTTCGTTTTCCTTTCCCCGTCGCCCGCTGTCATCGCTCCCTTGCGTCCTGCGAACTGCTGCTCCCCTCTCCCCCTTGCCGTTGCCCGTCGATCAGGACAGCCGCCCACATGGCCATCTGCGGACGAGTTTTCCGTCCTCGCAAGGATGGTGGGGATCACGTCCGCGGAGGCCCCCAGGCCAACGACCAGCACAGCTCCACAACGACGCCTGCAAGGGGCGTACAAGAGAGTAAATAGTTTGTGTGGCGGCGTCCTGCCGAGTTTGTGCACAACGAGTCCTGCGTGCAAGTGCTGGTCCTTTTGTTCGTCTCGTCCCTCGACACCACGCGGGGGCCATGCTGCTCAACGGGCGTCCAGGCGTTGCTGCCGGTAGATGCGAGACAGCGTCTTCTTTTCTTTTCGTTTGTCTGTGTTTGTACTACGGCCTCTTGATATATTAGCTGGACCTTTCGACTTGGACATTTCTTTCTCTCTTTTTTTTTCTCTGTTCTCTTTTTTTCTCTGCTGTTTCTTTTCTCCTTTCTCTGTTCTCTTTTCTCCTTTCTCTGTTCTCTTCTCTCCTTTCTCTGTTCTCCTTTCTCTTTTCTCTGTTCTCTTTCTTTGTCCCTTCTCTCCCCTCTCTCTTCTCTTCCTCTTGATCTCCCATCACCGCCACAATGTGGATTCCCGCCTGGCTCGACTGGTACAAGAAGCCAGAGTACCGCGACATCAAGGAATACTCCAATGCCGTCGTCGCCGGCCGACGCCCGCTGAGCCCTGCCGGCCGCGGCCGGACACACATCCCGGCCCGGCTCCGGCTCGAGCGCGTCCTCGAGAACAAGACCTGTGCGTGGCCCGCCGCCTGCCGCCTGTGCTGTTGCTGACGCCGTCCAGGCAGCCCCATGTCCCTCTACGACTTTTACATGTACCTCAAGTACATTGAGTTCTCGCCCGAAAACCTCGAGTTCTACGTCTGGTTCCGCAGCTACGAGGACGCCTACAAGCGCGGCCTGGCCGCCGAGAAGGACTCGGCCTCGCTCAACAGCGAGACCGCGAGCACGGCGTCGCTGACGCGGAAGAACGACAGGACGGCCGGCGAGCCGTTTTCCACGGATCCGGAGATTGGTGGGTCCCCTCCCCCCCAAAGAAAAAGAAAAAAGGAGCAGAAAAGAAAAAAAAAGAAAAGAGAAAAAGAGAAAAAGAAGAGGAAAGAAAAGAAAAAACTGACATCCCAGCCGAAACGCTCGCCCGCATCACCGACCTCATCAGCACGCAGGCCATGTGCGCCGGCGACGCCTGCAAGCCAACGTTTGACCTGCCCAAGGCGCCGGCCCGGGGCGCGGCCGGCGGCGGCAAGCAGGCGGCGTCGACGCTCAACCTCGTGGACGCCAGCGCGGGCCGCCGCGCGGAGCTCAACGCCGTGGCCAAGACGTTCCTGCGGCCCGGCGCCGAGAAGGAGCTCAACATCCCGCCGGCGATGCGCGACGCGGCGCTCGACGCGCTGCAGCACTCGTGCGACCCGGCGCACCTGCGGCCGATTGCCGACCACACGTACCTGCTGCTGCGCAACTGCTCGCACCGCAACTTTGTGCGCCTGGGCGTGTCCAACGGCACGTTTGAGACGGTGTGCGTGGCCACGGGCCTCGGCATCGCACTGACGGCGGCCGGCGTGCTGTGCGTGCTGCTGCGCGCGCTGGTGCCGCACGCCGGCGCCCACTCGCGCTTCGACGTCTTTGCCGCGTGGCCCATGTGGTGGCTCGGGCTCTCGCTGGTGCTGTCGGGCCTGCGCGGCTCCTGCTTCTTTTTGCTGCTGTTCACGCGCCGCCAGCCGCTGCCCTGGGAGCGCTTCGACGACAGCGCCAGCGTGCTCTCGCAGCGCTCCGGCATCGTGCGCGCGCTCTCGCGCCTCATGATCTTTGACCGCAAGCTGCGCGTCAAGGACGCCCACCTGCGCCGCCTGCAGCACCGCATCGTCGCCCAGAGCCTCGTCTTTGGCGCCCTGTTTGCCACCCTCGGCGTCTGCGTCTTTATCTTTCTGCCTGTCTGGAGGGAGACGGTCTAGCCTGCTGCTCCTGCTTTTGTTTTTGGTGCACCATACCCGTTCTTTGCGATCTTGCTTGATTCCTGCGTGTTCTTCTGTCTTGTCCTCTGACAGGTACTTCTGGCTTCCACTGTAATTTTTAGCATCCGAACAAGTCCGTTTCGCTTCCCCCTTCCTGCTTCTCCTTCATGCTTCTCCGTTCGTTCTCACGTTACTCCCAGATCGTGGTGCTGCCGTCCATGCACACGCCATTGTTGCCGGCGCCGCGCGGGTACGGCCCCGCGTCGGTGTTGCAGTTGCCGTAGCCCAGCACGGCGCTGTAGTTGAGCCGGTAGTGCCACATCTCGCCCGCCTTGCCGTAGTCGTCGTCGCAGCACAGCCGGTCCAGCGCGCCCGCCAGCCACCCCACGTTGTAGTAGGGGATCGTCAGGTCCGTGTCCATGTAGTTGCACACGTACACGGCCGTCGTGTCGTGGCACCAGTGGCGCGCGCAGCTGTGCGCCGGCGTAAAGGCCGTGGCCGTGCCCATGTTGCGCAGCTTGCCGGCGGCGTCCTTGCTGCCCCACCAGTCCGCCGTGCCCTCGAGGCCGCACGTGTACGCGTATGTCACGCCGTCCTTGCTGTAGTCCGTCCACGGCCCGCCCGGCCCGCGCCACCGCATCGGCGCCGTGCCAATGTCCGGCAGGTCCTCGGGCTGGCCGTTGTCCAGCGCCGCGTAGCTGGCCCCGCCGGCCGTGCCGGAGCCCGCGTCAACCTGGCACCGTCAGCGGCGTGCTCTGCAGACCTGCGTCTCCCCAACATACCTCGGCGCTGGCCATGGCAGCCGCCACGCCGGAGACGGCCGGCTGGCCGCCGTTGAGGGTGGTGCTGCCGGCCGAGGCCACAGCTCCGGCGAGTGGAAGGACTGCCGCAAGGGCAGCTGTCATTTTGCGGGCCATGGTGAGGTGTGGTCGGGGCAGTGACGGTGCAGAGGTGAGAGGAGATGAGAAGAGAAGAGAGATGAGAGGAGAGAAGAGAAAGGACGAAAGGAGATGGAATCTGGGGAAGGTGCGGAAGATTGCTGGATGTGGAAAGAAGCTGCAAAGGCGCAGACAGGAAGGCACGATCGACCATCGTGGTCACACGATGAGGGCCACACGCCCAGGCATCGACAGAACGAGCCGTTAATACGGCCGAGACGGGGGGTATAAGGACGTTGGTGGTGGGTGAATAAGCTGAAATAATGTGAAAGTTGAAGTGGTCGGTTAAATAGATGAAATAAATAGATGAGATAAATAATAAATAAGATAAAATACATGAATACATAGATACTTAGAAATAAGAAGAAATAAAAAGAAAAAATATCATTCCAAAAGTCAAGTCTATTTCTGATGTAACATATGCAAACTCATGCCTCGTCATGGCCCTGAACCGACACCCCCCTCCGCTTCGCCAGCGCCAGGACCCGTGCCGCTGCTTTGGCCAGGCCGGCCTTGAGGCTCACGGTCGGGCCCTCGTCGGCCGCCACAAAGCGCCGCACAATAATGTTGAACATGCCGCCAAAGGCCAGCGCAATGGCCGTCGACGTAAAGATGATGACGTTGTAGGGCATGCTAAAGTCGGGCGTGGGCAGCGACAGCAGCAGCGTGGTGGTGCGCAGGTTGGAGCGCGTCGACGACGCGGCGTCGGCGTCGTCCTGCAGGATCGTAATGACAGCGGCCGCCACGTCGAAGCCGCGGTTGGCGTCGGGCGGGTACTCGGTGTAGCGCAGGATGGACTTTTCAAAGTCGTACGTCAAGAAGACGGTGGCGCCCGGCGGGATGCGCATGCGCACCTCGAGCTGCGTGCCGCGCGCGCGGTCCAGCGCCGGGCGGTAGTAGACTTGCTGGATGACCGGCGCCGCCGTGCCGGCGCCGTTGCCGTTGCCGTTGCCGCTGCCGCTGCCGCGGCCGTCCTCGACCACGCGCGCCTCGAGCGTGTGCAGGTAGATGCGCATGAACCACGGCAGCGACTCCATGTAGACAAACTCGACCTCGGCGTCCGCGCTCGGGTTCGCCAGGATCGTCTGCACGCCGCCGCGCTCGGCGCCGTGGCCCGTGAAGCTGCGCTCGGCGTACAGCAGCGGCGTCTCGGGCGTGAGCACCAGCGGCTCCTGGCCCGGGCGCGGCTCGCCGTCGCGCGCGCCCTCCGCGGGCAGCATCACCTCAAACGCCGTCTCGGGGCCAAAGAAGAAGCAGCGCGCGCGCCCGTCGGCCGCGCGCTCCTCGCGCACGCCCTCGGACAGGTAGACGCTGCGCGCGGCGGGCACCTCGAGACACACGGGCGGCACGGCCGGGTCGGCGAGCGTGCAGGTGCCGCGCATCGACTTGCCAAAGATCTGCGTCAGCGACCAGTCCTGGTGGGCGCTGTAGTTGGCCGGGAAGCACGCGTGGCCGTCGCGGTGGTACGGCTTGGCCGTGTCGCACTTGAGCTCGTGGCCCGGCAGCGGGCGCGGGATCGGGTTGTCGCGCGGCCGCTTGGACCGCTCGATGTCGAGCACCATGTCAATGGTCTGCTCGATCTGCAGCACGCACGCGCCGCCGTCGCCGTCGCCGTCGGCAGGGCACACGGGCCGCACGTCAATGGCCATGCTCTGCCACGACGCGTCAAACAGCTTGTGCCCGTCCAGCAGCGACGCGATGCCCGCCTTGCCCTTGCACGGCAGCAGCTTGAGGAACGGCGTCAGATTCTCCGTGCACACCACCTCGCGCGGCAGCGTGCCGTACAGCAGCTGCAGGTCGCCGGCCGCCCGGCCGCCCCGCGCGCCGTGGTCGCCCTCGGGCTGGAACGACATGACCGGCCGCGTCGTGCGCGTGCCGTCGATAAAGTTGAGCGACGCGCAGAACAGGCCCGACAGCGCGTTGGTCAGCGTCAGCCACTTGGCGTCCGCCTCGGCGTCCGTCGCCGCCTCCAGCCACGCCCACAGCTCCACGCCCGTGCCGCCCTCGCGCGTCCCGGCCCACGGCCGCGCGCCCCAGCTCTCGGCATCCCACCGCCCCAGGCTGAACCGCAGGTGCAGCTCGCGCGTGTCCGCATGCTGCAGGATCTGCCCGAGCGACCGCGGGAAGAAGCGGAAGTTGTGCGCCTCAAAGTCCGCGATGCTCGTGTTGGACCGGAAGTTGAAGCTGGCGAGGAGCGCCGAAAGGGGAAGCGGCCGCAGGACCAGGTTCTCGTAGTAGTCGGGCGCGGCGGGCGCGGAGGGGGCTTCGGCCGCTGCCCCGGGCAGCCACCGAGACGCTGCCAGCAGACACAGCAGGGGGGAAAGTAATCGTCGCATTGTCGGCGGTGCGAGGTTGTCGTGCAAGAAGAGCAGAATCGGAGGACGCAACGTATGTCGTAGCGTGGAGCTGCCAGGGGCGACCCACTTTAGCTGCGTCTGGGGCGAGCCAATCAGCGCTCGCTGCCGTCGAGGCCTGGCAGCCTTGCAGAGGTCTGTAAAAATGGAAGGCGCGACCCAGATTCGAGAACCAACGGCAACGTCACCACATCGCATCGCAACAGCGACAACGACGACACGACGGCGCACGACAACACGACGGTGCACAACGAGCGACACATACACCCTCACGCCGTGACAGCCGCTCCAACACACCTGCACGCCCGCGACAGCAGCCATGGCGGCGGAGCAGAGAAAGCTGCTCGGTAAGTCGTCCGCGTCGACGTCGACATCGACGTCCACGTCCACGTCCACCCCCCCTCCTCCCCCCACTGACACCCCCCAGAGCAGCTCATGGGCGGCGGCGTGACGTCGCGCGGCGCGCAAATGTCGCTCAGCGACCCCAAGGTGTGCCGCTCGTACATTGCCGGCACGTGCCCGCACGACCTCTTCACCAACACAAAGCAAGACCTGGGCATGTGCCCCAAGGTGCACTCGGACGCGCTCAAGGCCGAGTACGAGGCGCTTCCGGCAGCCGAGCGCGCGCGGCACGGCTTCGACTACGACTACATGCGCGACCTGCAAAAGTACATTGAGGAGTGCAACCGCCGCATCGAGATCGCCCAGCGCCGCCTCGACAAGACGCCCGACGAGATCCGCCAGACAAACGCGCTGCTGCGCGCCATTGGCGAGCTCAACGCCGCCGTCGCCGAGGGCCTGGTCGAGGTCGAGATCATGGGCGAGGCCGGGCTCATCGGGCCCGCCATGGACGAGCTGCTCAAGGTGCGCCAGACCACGCAGGCGCGCATCGAGCGCGAAAAGGAGCTCAAGGCGCTGAGCGACACCAGCGGGCCCTCGGGCCACCAGAAGCTGCAGGTCTGCGACGTCTGCGGCGCCTACCTGAGCCGCCTCGACAACGACCGCCGCCTCGCAGACCACTTTTACGGCAAGATGCACCTGGGCTACGCCCAGATGCGCAAGACCTACGAGGCGCTCTCCAAGGAGGCGCGGGCGAACCGCGGCGGCGGCGGCGGCGGGCAGCGGCCCCCTCTGTCGCTTGCCGTGGGCGGCGGCGACCACGGCAGCGACCACGGCGACGGCAGCGCGACGCCCAACTCGGCGGGCGGATACAACGACTGGGGCCGGTCGCGGGGGGGGCGGAGTGGCGGCGGGCGGAAGAACCGGCCGAGGTGGTAGATGGAGTGTGTCTGTTTTGTGCTGTTTTGTGCTGTTTTGTGCTATTTTGTGCTGTTTGTACTTTGGCGTTCAGGCTTGGTCAACGGGGTATATATAAATGTTACAAGCACGGTTGCGTTGCGATAAACTGTACAATAAGCTGTATAAAACCGTACAAAAGATTCTGTGTATCGTACTGGGTCGATATCCATTGCATACTCAATACCCAAAATGAAAGCGCAGTCCAAAAAGCATCCAAAAGCAGAAATCCCAAAACAAATGCCAGTCTACCCAAGACAGCCGTCGTCCCATCCGTTCCTATCCAAACAAGCATCCACAGCCGCATGCTACCAGCCACCCTAGACGGTTCCGTTGCGCGTGGCCTCTTCGACCTCTTCGTCCCATGCACCGACGGCCGGCAGGGCAGGCAGCGGCGGAAAGTTGAGCTTGGCCGGTCCCTTGGCCGGCGTCTCTGCCGGTGTCTCGGCCGGTTTCGTCTCCGCCGGTTTTGTCTCGGCCGGCTTCGTCTCGGCCACGGCTGCATACGACGGCTGCCCCCGGGCGCTGCTCTTGGCGTCGGGCGCGGTGGCTGATGCGTCCGTCTTATTCCGCAGCAGAGCCGGGAAGTTGCTGTCGGACGGGCCGGGGCTCGGCGGCACGGGGGCCATGGCCGACGGCTCGGCCGTGCCGTGCACCCACTCGGCAATGTCTGCGCCGATGCTGCCGGCGTCGTTGAACTGGATCCGGCCGCCGCCGCGCCCGCCCCCACCCCCACCGCCACTGCCGCGGCCTGCCCGCCGGCCTGCGCGGCCGCGCCGTCCCTTGCCCGACCCGTTGGCCGTCAGACCCGGGCTCGGCTCGGGCGGCGCCGTCACGACCGACGCGTTGGCAATCGGCAGGATGCCCGCTGCGTGCCGCGGCCCACGCACGCCTGTTTCCGCCGTGTTTGGTCCCGCGGTTCCGTTTGCCGTTCCGTTGGAGGCGGCGGCGCCGCCGCCCTCCTTGCCCTTGCCCTCGTCCCAGCTGCCCTCCTTGCCGCCCATGGCCTTGAGCTTGCGGTCGCGGTTGCGCGCGCGCTCTTCCTCCAGCCGCTTGCGGTCCTCCTCGCTGCGCTTGCGCTTCTCGTCCTCGGCCGCCTTGCGGCGCCGCGCCTCTTCGCGGCCCTTGGCCATGGCCAGGTCGTGGTCGCGCTCGTCGCGCTGCGCCTGCTCGAAGCGCCGCGTCTTTTCCTCGGCCGCGAGCCGCATCGCGCTCATCTTGGTCTCCAGCTCCGCTTCCGTGAGCCGCGTCCGCGGATTGGCCCCCGACTGCGTGCGCGTGTTGTGGCCGCCGTTTGCGTTGGCCGCGTTCCCGGCCCCGTTGGCGTCGCCCTTGGCGTCTCCCTTGTTCCCGTTCCGGCCCGCCTTGGGGCCTGTTGGTGGAGCGCCCGCAGCGGGCGTGCCCCCCCGACTCGGCTCGTCTTTTTGTTCTTTCCGTCCGTTTTGCTGCTGCTGCTGCTGCTGTTGTTGCTGCTGTTTCGGCTGCTTCTCCTTCTTTGGGTGCTGTGGTTTCTGTGCCGCCTGCTCGCCGGCCGCGACTGTCGTCTTGGCCGGGGCAGACGCGTTTGCGCCGGGGCCCTTGCCGGCCTGGTCTTTGGCCTGGCCGTTTCCGTTTGCGTTTCCGTTTGCGTTTCCGTTTGCGTTTCCGTTTGCGTTTCCGTTTGCGTTTCCGTTTGCGTTTCCGTTTGCGTTTCCGTTTGCGTTTCCGTTTGCGTTTCCGCCTCCGTTTGCGTTTCCGCCTCCGCCGCCCCGCCTGCTCTTCTGTCTTGACTTGGCTGGCTGCTGTGATGGGGCTGCGGGTGTCGGAGCCGCAGCGGACGCTGCTGCCGGCACAGCAGCCGCCACCGCCTCGCCGCCAGCCGGAGTCGAAGGCCGGTTGTGTCGCGACTGGGCTAGGGACGGCGGCGGTGCCGCGTTGGCCTTGGCCGGCTCCGGCGTGCTGGCGGATGCCGGTGTGGCCGCAGCTGGCGAGGCGGCTGCTTTCTCTTTTGGCTGCTCCTTTTGTGCTCCTCCGTTGGCACCGTTGGCACCTCCTCCGCCTGGACCTCCCTTGGGGCCGTTGCTCGTCCGCGGCTTCGACTGGCGGCTGCGCCGCGCGTTCCCGCTGCCTTTGCCATTTCCGCTGCCGCTGCCGGCCGCATCAGCGCCGTTCTTGGCAGGGTCCTTGGGCGGCGCAGATGCAGGCGTCGATGCTCTCGGCTCGCCCGCAGCCGGCGCAGCAGCAGCAGCCGCAGCAGCCGGCGCAGACGGCTGGACGGGCTCAAAGTCGTCGGCAAAGAGGTCGTCGTCGGTGCGACCGCCAAATTGCTCGTCCATCGTGGCGGGAGGGCGACGGAGCAGGAAAGGGAGGAAACAAGAGCTGATGCGACAGGTGGCGAGACGACGATTGGCAGGCGGCCTGTGTGCGGCGGATGCGAGCCGGATCCGAGCTGAATGCGGCGAGGGCGTGCAAGACGTGTGAGGGCGGCGTAGGTCGGTCGTCGCGTTGCTGTTGAGAGCGTCGTCGTGGTCGGATGGGCAAGTCTCGATTTTGCAGGCTTGAAATGCTTTTGGCGGAGGCGGGGCTGGGCGGTGGCGCTCCTGCCTTTTGTGCGCATTTAGGGCCGTTAGGGGCATCGCGCAAGGCAGGCAGGCGCGCGTGGAAGGCTGAGGAAAGAGCGCTAGAGGCAGCATCCTGCCAGCCACTTGTCTGCGGTCCTTCTGTGGATGACTGAATACCATACATACTCTTCTACTGCTGCTCATCGTCCTGCTTCTTGTCCTGCTGCTTGTCCTGCTGCTTTCCCTGCTGCTCCTTGTCCTGCTCCTCGATGGCCGCCTTCACGGCCGCAGCCAGCGCCGCGGGCGAGTCCACCACGGTAATGCCGTGCCGCTCGCACACAAGCAGCACGTTGCCTCGCTTGCCGTAGCCCGGCGGACAGCCGACAATCGCCCGCGCCGCGGACGCAGACGACGCCGCACGCCCGACGCACAGGCCCAGCTCCAGCAGACTCACGGCCCCGTCGCGGCCCGGGTCGAAGTAAAAGGCAACCAGCGTCGATCGCGCCTGCATGTCCAGCTCCCAGCTGACCTGCTCGCGGAACGGCAGGAACGCCGGGTCCTCCTTCCACGACGCGTCCCAGTCGGCGCGCAGTGGGTCCAGCACCGTCACGGGACAGCCTTGCACGGCGGCGCAGACGACGGCGCGCCAGTCCACGACGGGGGCGCTGGTGCTGCCGTCGCCCGGCTTGACCGGCGTGGTGCCGGCGAGGAACAGTTTGGTGGCATAGCGCAGGGGCGGCCGGTCCGGCGCGGAGACCAGCTGGGCAACGGTCGGGGTGGAAAAGGACATGGCGGAGCTCTGTTGTCTGGAGAGGGGGGGAGGTATTTGTCGGCGAGTGTTGAGAAGCGGCTTTAATCTGTGCTATGATATTGTCTGAAAAGTCGACGAAGCTGAGATGCCGAAAGCCTGCGCTTGGCTGAGCCCGCTTTGGAGAAGGACGTTGGTGGGCTGGGAGGGAGCGAAGCTGATACGCCCGGCAGGCTCTCTCCCGAGATATCTGTCTGGTCAGACACGCACACAAATGCAAATGACAACGTGTAGACGGGCGAGTACCAAATAACGCAATTTGCCGGCGTCCTGCGTGGACAGCGAGATGGGATGGGATGAGATGAGAAGACGGGAACAGGCCCTTGGCCAATATCAGGACGATGCACTTATAACGCGGCTCCCGTCGAACTTCACCAGGGCCGGCGTCCTCTACGACGTATGTCCTGCATGGCTTTTTCGTGGCCTTTTGCCTACCGTGCACCGACAAGACTGTTTTGGCACAAGGCCTCCAACGGCGTAACAGAACAGAAGCAAAGACATACATCAAGAATCGATAGATACCCCGTTTACGGTCTACTCGTAGGCGTTCTCCGCCCTGCGGCTACAGGGGTTCAGCCGCACTGGCCGCGGGCTTTTGCTGCCAAATACGAGTGCTCGTCCTTTGACGTGTCTCGACTCTGGTCC
Source organism: Sporothrix cf. nigrograna (assembly GCA_019925305.1). Lineage (NCBI taxonomy): Eukaryota > Fungi > Ascomycota > Sordariomycetes > Ophiostomatales > Ophiostomataceae > Sporothrix > Sporothrix cf. nigrograna. The sequence goes on along the minus strand of JADHKR010000006.1, from coordinate 688,712 downwards.
GCATCGCTTCCACCATGCAAATGCCCCAAGAGAAGCGGCGCCGCAAAACCACCGCCCACGTCCCCTTTGAGCCTGCGCCCGACTCGCCCGAGCTCGAGCTGTGTGTCTCCTGCCTCCAAGCACCGAGAGGAAGCCGTTATTGACAGTCGCCAGATGGCAGCGCAACGCCGACGAGTCCCCCTTTCTGCGCCTCCCGCCCGAGGTCCGCAACCGCATCTACGGCCTCGCCCTGACGGTGGGCCAGATCCACGTCCGCTACCGGCCCTGGCGCCACCGCAAAACCGCCGGCCGCGCGTCCTCGGCGCCCGACACCTCGGGCGAGTTCTATGCCGTCGCCCTCGATGTCCACCGGGACCCGTGGAGGGCCTGCAAAAAAGGCACGCTGGCGACAGCAGCCGCCGCAGCCGCCCCCGCAAGCAAGAGCACGCCACGGCGGCTGACCGCCCTCCCCGACGCCATCACGCCGCTGGCCGCCGTCTGCCGCCAGCTGTACCGCGAGACCGCCGGCCTGCCCTTTGCCCTCAACGCCTGGTCGTTTGAGAGCACGCGCGTCATGGAGCGCTACCTCGTGCGCGAGAAGCGCCTCACGCTGCTCCAGCGCCGCGCCATTGCCGTGCTCGTCGTGTCCGACGACCTGCCCTCGCGCAGCATGGAAAAGTACCTCGGCGGCCTGCGCGCCGTCGTCTGGAAGGACGGCAACACGTTCCAGCGCTGGGAGCTGGCCGGCGCCGCCGAGCTGCGCGTCGCGTCGCGCCGGGAGGCGGCGCTGCGCCTGTACGAATGAGGGCGCCTGTGCGCTTATGATTTACGACGGCATGCCATCACGACACGGCCCATGAGCTAGAAATGCATCGATTGTTTTGATTAGTCATCACGTGCATCGCGCCATATGTGCTAGTTCTCCGCAGAATCCTGCATCAAACGGGTCCAGTGGCCAAATGGCAAGGCGCTTGGCTACGAACCAAGAGATTGCAGGTTCGATCCCTGCCTGGATCGTTTTTTTGTCAGTTTTTACTTTTTGCAGTATGGGTAGGAATAAAACAAGTAAACTTACAAAATACCAGACTTTTTGTAAAATACAATTCAGACTAAGAATACAAAATCTATTATATTACCGAAGCATCTTGCGATGTTGTCTATCTGCCTTTGCCCTCGACCCTGAATGGCCAGTTGGTGGCCGCGGCCTGCTCGACCGTCACCTTGTTCGTGATCCAGATCTGGCCGTGCGGCTGGCTTCCGTGGGCGTAGTTGTGGTTCTGCCCATACAGACCCAGAATCTCGTCCACGCTGTCCTGGCCGCGGCTCGCGTAGGCTCGCGGCAGCCTGCTGGGCAGCGTCTCGACCTCGGGCACGCTGTCAAACTTTTCGTTTTGCAGAGAGCCGGGCGTGCTGCTCGGCGTGCTCTCTGGCGTCGTCTCGGGCGCCGTCTCGGGCCCGCACATGGTAAACTGCGGGAGGACGTCGTCGGCCGGGTGGGGCCGGTGGGTGCTGTTGGCGGCGAGGCCGCGGTGACGGAGGTAGAGGGGGCGCAGCGTGGGTATGGCGAGGCAGACCATGGCCACGGCAATCTCGGCGCCGGCCCAGGCAAAGTAGGTCACAAAGGTGAGCGTGTAGTTGAGGACGTTGAGGCGGGCAAGGACCACCGTGCGGACGATGCCGCAGATGCCGGCGCTGCCGGTGTTAGCGGAACGAGAACAACAACAAAACGGCTCAGACGGCACAAGGCACACGTACATGACCCCCAAACTCATGCTGCTGGCCAGCATAATCTTTTCGCGGCGCTGCATCCGCAGCGACCAGATAAAGAGCCACGGAAAGGCGGCAAAGAAAAAGTCGCAGGCGCTCGACCACACGCCCAGGCCGACCGACAGCGGCTGGATCTTGACCTTCCACACGCCCGGTGTCCGGAACGGGTCCCAGCTCGTCTTGGCGGGTGTTGACTGGTTCCACAGGATGACGGCGAGGGCCACCGACGTGCTGGCCGTGACGCCCACGAGGCACCACAGCGCCCACTTGTGCCACCGCAGCTGCACGACGCGCAGCAGAAACAGGCCCATGCTGAGCTTGGCCATGGCGTTGCCGGTAATGGCAAAGGTGTTTGCGACATAGGTCCAGAAGATGGCCTGCGACGAGCTGTCGAGGCTGAGCGACCAGAAGCTGGTGCCGAGGCCGTGGCGCACCGCGACCTGGATGGCGCAGGTGAAGACGAGAAAGAAGACGCCGGTGGCGGCAAACATGTAGTCCTCGGCGCCCACGAAGCGGACAATGCGGATGCGGGTAAAGAGACGCAGCACGACGAGGGCGAGGCACAGGGCGCTCATGGCCCACATTGCGCAGGCCAGCTGGGCTCCGGTGCGCATCGTCGAAGAGGCGGTCGTCGAGCCCGTCGAGGCACCGACGACATTTGGGCGGGAGAGGCGAGATATCAGAAAAAAACAAAAAAAGAGAGAAAGAGAAAAGGAGCAAAGACATAAGATGCGGCACAGGGATGCAAGGGCTACTTGTACAAGCCGCAGCAAAGGGTGGGTAGCAAGGAAGCGGAACGGCCGGAGCAAGGACAGGCTCGACATTGCCTGTTGCAGAATGAAAAGCGTCCGTCAAGAGCCAAGAACAGGGCAGCGAAGAAGAGAACCCACCAGTCCGGTCGACGACGGCGTGGACGTCCATTGGAAGAGCCAGGCACAGAGCCGGAGGATCAACAAACGTCTTACTGCAGCGGGGGATTCCCTCCTCTTTTTCTTTATTTCTTGATTTCCGTCTTGGCCAGCCGCGGTCTCTGTCAACGCCTGCCTTGAGTATGCAATATCTGGAAACGGAATCCGCGTGCAAACGCTCGCCAGTGGTCGTTTGTCGTCGGCGGAGCGCAGCTGTGTAAGTGACAGCCGGGACTAGCGGGTTCTTGCACGGGATTGGCCGCCCACGGCGCCATTTGCACCAATCACAGCCCGCCGTGCGCGTACCTGCCCCACCAAGGCACAGCAGGTCGTGTTCCTGCACGCTGATGGGCTGGGGGCGGAGGAATCAGGGTGCACGACTACGCGCCAGGACGGCGACGTGTGCGCCGATATGTCTTTTTTTCTTTGCATGTTGTATTTTCAACGATGTTGGGATGAGCCGCACTCGCCGTCAATCACGTGCTGCCTTTTGAGGAAGGAGCGGCGTTGACGAGGGACCATGCGTGGAAAGAACGATTGGCGTCTGACCGTGGGCTTTGTGGCTTGCGGAAACGACATCCTCTCGCCGCGCAGAACACAAACTGCCATCGCGCCTGTGAGACGGCGCGGATGAGGGATCCCTACAAGCACAAACAGCAGAGAAAGAAGCGTAAATCGAAACGTGACCTTGTAGAAATCCGGACCACGTATGGTCCCCATACGCTGGCCTGGGTATTCAAATAGCAAAGTAAAAACAAAAAGAAACGCAGTATCCTCTTATGCGAAAATCCTGACCACGTATGGTCCCCATACGCTGGACTGGGTATTTCAAAAGCAAGAGTAAAGACAAAAAGAAAAACAAACGCAATATCCTCTTATGCGAAAATCCTGACCACGTATGGTCCCCATACGCTGGCCTGGGTATTTTACATATTAAAACAAAAGTAGAAGCAGCACATGCAGTGCAGGAAGAAGGAAGGGAGGAAGAAATGGTGCCTGGAGAGCAGGGAGGTGTACCGAACGGGCAGAGCCCCCCTACTCGGAGGCCGCGGCCTTCTCGGCCGTCTCGACGGCCGTGACCTTGTCGTCGACGACGGGCTGGAGGCCCACGCACTCGTACTTGCGGAACTTGCGCGCCGGCAGCTTGGCTTGGAACTAGGGGGTGTTAGACTGGGTCAACCACAATGCAAGCAGGGGAGAGAACCTACCATCTCGTCAATCTCCTCGAGGGTGCGGCCTTTGACCTCGGGGAGATAGAGCCAGATCCAGGCGCTGGACAGTGTTAGTGATTTCTTTTCTTTTTCTTTTTTCTCTTTTCCTTTCGTATCATGGAACTCGACTTACGCGGCGATGAGACAGGATGGGAACCAGATGTAGCCGTACTTGGGCCCCCAGTTGAGCGAGGAGCCGTTGATAAAGTAGGGCGCGGTAAAGGTGGCCAGCCAGGCCAGGAAGAAGCCCATGGCGGTGGCGACGCCAAAGGTGAGCGAGCGCAGGCGCTGGGAGGGCATCTCGCCGCCCGACAGCCAGGCGTAGGACGAGACGAGGCCGTTGTAGCCGACAATGTAGATGACGCTAAAGGCGACGATGCCCTTGCCGGCGTTTTGCGAGTGCGGCTTGACGGTGTAGATGATGGCGGTGATGAGCTGGGCAAAGGCGCAGATGATGAGGCCGGTGGTCAGAAAGACGCGGCGGCGGCCGATGCGCGTGATGACGGCCGAGTTGACGAGGATGACAAAGACGCCGACGCCGGTCAGGATGCAGGCGTTCTGGAAGGGCGCGTTGATGCCGGCCTCCTGGAAGAAGTAGGTGCCGTAGGCAATCATGTACATGGCGCCGGAGGCGCCCTGGGTGGAGACGACGCCGACGGCGAGCAGCGTGCGGCGGCGGTCGATGGGGTTGCGGATCAGGTCGACGAGGCGCACGCTGGCGTTGAGCGCCTTCTCGGCCTCGAGGCCGTCCTGGATCTCCTGGGCCTCGGCCTCGACCATGTCGTCGGTGTAGGGGCGCAGCCAGCGCAGGGTCACGCGGGCCTTGTCGTAGCGGCCGCGGTCCATGAGCCAGCGGGGGCTCTCGGGGATCAGCAGCAGGCCGAAGAAGAGCAGGCCGGGGATGACAAAGATGATGCCGAGCGGGATAATGTACGAGTTCTTGCCGGAAATGGGCGAGGTAAAGTTGTCGACGACGGTGCCGATGAGCGTGCCGACCGACGTCCACACCTGGAAGGCCGAGATCATCATGCCGCGGTACTTTGCGGGCGCGCACTCCTGGATGTAGAGCTGCGAAAAGGTCATGAACATGCCGTTGGCCAGGCCGATCAGCAGGCGGCCGGCGTACATGGCGCCGATGGAGTTGGCGGTCATCATGACGACGTTGGCCACGACGCACACGACAATGGCGATCCAGATGCACGTCTTGCGGCCAATGTACGCGGCCGTGGGGCCGGCCAGGGCCGAGCTGAGAAAGGCGCCGAGGATCATCAGCGACGAGATGAGCTGCTGGCGCTCCGTCTGGAGGCCGTAGCTGGGCGCGGTGTTGGGGTCCGTGCTGGGGATTTCGTATCCAAAGACCTGTGTTGTTAGCGGCAGCTGTTACGGAAGGCGTTCTGCCGCAGCAGTACGCAGTATAGTCCGCACAGTGTACAGTGTGAGGCAGACGCACCTTGAGAAAGCCCGGCATGGCCTGCAGGCCGCTGATGAGGCCAAAGTCGACGCCGTACTGGAAGGGACACATGGACATGAGCGTGCAGGCGGCCAGGCACTTCCAGTGGTCGCGCATGGTGGTGCTGTCCTCGACGGCGTGCACAATGGCCGACTCGTTGACGCCGGCGCCCAGGCGGACCTCCTGGTGCTCGTGCTCGGCCACGGACGCATCTTTTTGGGAGCCCATGATGGGCAGGACGCGGTCAGGGGTGAGGTGAGGATGCTGCTCAGGAGCAGCCTGTTGAGTCGTCTTTGTCCGGGTTGAGAAAACAGGCAGGAGAAGAAGAGAAACGATAGAGGAAAATCAGAGAGAGTGGAAGAGGAAATGAAAAAGAAAAGTATATGTAACAGGGCAAGGAAGTAGAGACGACCGACAAGGGAATGAGAAACGGGGTCTGCGTTCTTTTATGGGATCCGGGCTTGATGGAGGGCGAGCAAGGAAGGTATTTAGCGAGGAGGACCACAAAAAGGTCAATACGACTACAAAGGTCAGAGTCTGGAAGCAATTACGAGTACAGCGCGCGCCCAGGCAGAGCGGTTGCCAAGGGCGTGCAGTGGCAAGGGGCGGATGACAAGGAAGACGAAAAGGGTAAGATGCCTGACAAAGGGCGGCCGCGAAGACGACTCTGGGGAAGGTGGAACCGCTGTCTGGGGCGAGGCCGGGGGTCTGGGGCGGGCGCGGGAAGGCATGGAAAGCCCAAAACCTGGGGAGCTCGCCAGACGGGCGACGGCAGATGAGAGCACAAGGCCCAAGTCGCGAGCCCAACTGCAGTGGCCATGGGATGCCGCCTCAATCCTTCCTAGTTTGCCAATGTTGGCAAGCGAGTGAGGGGAAAGGCGGAGGCGAGCGGAGAGCATGACGGAGAGCATGACGGAGAGCATGACGGAGCAGGTAAGAACAGGCAGGGCATGGCAAATCCCACGCGTGCGAGATGCAGGCCAGGGATGAGGAGGAGGGGGAGGCGAGAGACACACTACGAGTATACAAAAAAAAGAAAAAAGAAGAAAAAAGACGCGTACCCCAACTCCATGCGTCACTACGATGCTGGCGGAATGTCTAGATGCCATGCGCCCACAGCTGCATATCCTCTCCACGATGCAGTGACAGGATGTGTGAACAGTAAGACAACAGACGGTGATGAGTGAAGGACACGAGGGATGCTCTGTCTGATCACGTTGTTTGGTGCTACGAGCATAGTCACCTCTTCACAGCCACGCTCGCCTAATCAGACAATTGCCGATAGCATGCGCACACCTGGACGACGACGACTCCGCATGACAACGGTGGGGGCACCGCTTCTGTAGGCTCCGACGTGCCAATGCCGTGCTGCTGCTCGTCTGCCGTGGTCGCCTGCTCCCCTCATCGTCTTCTCCACACGGCCCCTGTCCACCGCCGAGGCGCTAGGGCCGGGGGCGTCTTTGTTTTGCGAGCATCTGAGTGGCTGGCCGGTGTGCTGTCTGTTGGCGTGTCGTGGGAGTCCCCATAAATACCCGCCGGCGTGCTTCGTTCTGGCCCCGTCTTTTGCTAGTCGGCTGTATTGTACCGAATCGTGTCTCGACGGCCACCAGGCAAACAGCATGTACCGGCCGAGGAAAGAGGAAAGAGGGAAACGGTAGAAAAAGCGTGGCCTTGATGCATCCTGCTGGTCAATAGCGTCGTATAGTCTGTGTAGCGGCAGTGAAGGCACGAGAGAGAGTCTGACCAACGTGGATCTCTTTTTAACCTGCTGTGCTCCCCCGAGGAGGAAAAGAAAGAAAAGAAAAAAAAGAAAAGATAAGATAGAAAAAGCCGAGTGGAAAAGAGCCGCACTTCTGCTCTCTGTCGTGAGCTGGGCTGCTATGCTGTTCCCATTCCCGCGGATGCCAGTCAGCCGCTAAACAGCTTTTCCAACCGGCGTCCTGTCGGTCTCGTCCACATCGTGTGACGTCGTGTCCGGCCTGGAAATAAGCAGACGCCGTCTCGCCTCCGGCGACCGATCTTGGATAAAACGTGCGGACGGGCTGCATTTAATCTTCTTTTGTCCTCTCATTCCTCAAGACGGAAGACGCACCTGCGTTCTCTGCGTTCTCGTGAACTTATTTTTTCGGGCACTTTTTTTTTTTCTTTTTCCTTTTTCTTTTCTCTGCTTCCACCCTTCTTACCCCTCATCCTCCATCCCCCTTCCCCCATCCCCCCACCGCTATGATCGTCGACGTCCCCCCCCAGGTGCTGCTGCTGCGGCTGCAGCAGCTGCTCGTCGACGTGGGCGCGGCGAACCTGGCGCTGGGCGTGCTGACGCTGGCGCTGGCGGCCGTGGTGGTCGACTACGGACGCATGCTGTACCTGAGGTCGCGCATGCCGCCGGGCCCGTTCCCGCTGCCGATCGTGGGCAACACGTTCTCGCTGCCGGAGAACAAGCCGTGGATCTACTTTGAGCAGCTGTCGCAGCAGTACCAGGCGCCGCTGATCACGTTCTGGATCGGGCGCAACCCGACGGTGTGGATCAACGACGCGTGGTGCGCGCACGACATTCTCGAGAAGAAGGCGCAGATCTACGCGTCGCGGCCGCGCATGGTGGTGTTTGGCGAGCTGGGCACGGGGCAGACGAACCTGGTGACGATGCGCGTGCGCAACAACGCGGAGCGCGAGCAGTGGCGCGCGCACCGCAAGCTGATGCACCTGGGCGTGGGCGTGCAGGCGGTGCGGCGCTACCGCGACGTGCAGAACAACGAGAGCAAGGTGGTGGCGCTGGATTTCCTGCGGGCGCCGGCGCAGTACGTCAAGCACCTGGAGCGGTACGCGACGAGCGTGGTGTCGGTGCTGGCGTTTGGGCGGCGCGTGGCGTCGTACGACGACCCCATCATCACCGAGGTCATTGCGCTGATGCACCTGGCCGCGGACCTCAACGTGCCGGGCAAGGCGTTCCCCATGCTGATCGAGACGTTCCCGGTGCTGGCGCGCTTCCCGCGCTGGATGCCGTGGTTCCGCGGGCTGGGCAACCGCGGGCAAAAGGGCGGCCACTACTTTTTCCACACGCTCGCCGAGGAGGCGCGCGAGCAGCAGGCGGCCAAGACGGCGGCCGAAAAGGCCGGCGTGCCGCAGCCGTTTGCCGAGACGCTGTACGCCGAGGCGCCCAAGTACCGGCTGTCGACGGAGGAGCTGTCGAGCCTGACGGGCAACCTGTTTGGCGCCGGGTCCGACACGTCGAGCAGCACGCTCATCACGTTTGTGCTGGCCATGTGCGCGTTCCCGGGCCCGATGCGCACGGCGCAGGCCGAGCTGGACCGCGTCGTGGGCCGCCAGCGCTCGCCCGACTGGGACGACCACGACCAGCAGCGGCTGCCCTACGTCAACGCGCTCGTCAAGGAGGTGCTGCGCTGGCGCAGCGTGGCTATCATCGGCGGGCAGCCGCACTCGCCCACGCAGGACGACACGTACAAGGGCTGGCACATCCCCGCCGGCACGTGGGTGCAGGGCAACGTCTGGGCCATCCACCACAACGCGCGCGAGTTCCCCGACCCCGACACGTTTGAGCCCGAGCGCTTCATCAAGGGCAGCGCGCACGCGCGCCCCTTTCCCGGCGACCGCGGCTACATGACCTTTGGCTGGGGCCGCCGCGTGTGCAGCGGCCAGGCGCTGGCCGAGCAGGGCGTCTGGATCACCATTGCGCGCCTGCTGTGGGCCTTTGACATCCGCAAGTACCGCGACCCGGCCACCGGCGTCGAGGAGGACGTCGACATCTTTGCCTTTACCAACGGGCTCAACATGCGCCCGCAGCCCTTCCGCTGCACCATCGAGCCGCGCAACGACGAGGTGCGCGCCACGCTCGAGCGCGAGGGCCGCCAGGCGCTCATCGACCTCAAGCCGCTCGACGGCGAGAGCAAGTACCGCATGAGCACCTTTTACCAGAAGCAGAAGCGCAACTTTGTCGAGGAGCCCATCATTGACGAGAACGGGCAGCTCAAGGTGGTGCGTGTGAAGTAGGGGGGGAGGGGGGGTGGACAGGTGGATGGAGGAGAGGTGGAGGCTGTAAATAACGAGACTATATAGGAGAATGCATTGCCAATATACTTGTATATACTATAGGAGGCTACGGAATACATTACTCATATATACACTACAGATCCACCATATTCTGCTACACATCCACCGTTCACTACACATCCACCGTGTGCTGCAGCATCGCCTCGCTCGCCGCCCACAGCCGCCGCGCTGCTGCCGCGCTGCGCGCGTGCTCGGCGACCAGGTCGTCGCGCAGCTGGCAGTCGCTGAGGTAGCCGGCCACGGCGCCGCCGGCCACGTCGGCCGCGCCCAGCGCCGGGTCGAGCGCCGCCACCAGCGTCGTGGCCGCGCCCTGGTCCTGCGTCTTCCACCGGCCCTGCGGCGCCGTGCGCGCAATGGCCGCGCGGCCCTCGGCGTCCAGCGCCCGCGACAGCTCCGTGTCGATCGTGCCGGGGTGCACCGCGAACACGCCAATGGCCGCGTCCGCCGCCCGCGCCGACGCGCCCAGCCGCCGCGCCAGCTCCGCCGCGTGCAGCACGTTGGCCGTCTTGCTCTGCCCGTACGCCAGGAAGCCCGGGTAGCCGTCGACGGTGCGCGCGAAAAACGCCGGCAGCGCCGCCGCCGGCTGCTCGTCCGCCGGCACGTCGCGCACGCCCCGCGCAAACGCGTAGTCGCTGAACCGCACCGGCGACAGCCGGTGGCCCTGGCTCGCGACGTTGACGACGCGCGTCGGCTTGCTCGCGGCCGCGTCGGGTGCCACCGGCGCCGCCCGCAGCAGCGGCAGCAGCAGCGACGTCCACAGAAACACGCCCAGGTGGTTGGTCAGGAACTGGCCGTCCACCGGCGTGCCGTCGGGCGCGCGCGCCTCGCAGCGCGCCGTCGCCGTGATGCCGGCGTTGTTGATCAGCACGTCGACGTGGTCCAGCGCGCCGGCCACGGCCGCCGCCGCCCGCCGCACCGCGTCCGCGTCCGCCAGGTCCAGCAGCACCGCGTGCACCGCCACCGCCGGCCACGCCCGCCGCACGTCGGCCGCCACGGCCTCGAGCTTGGCCGCCGTGCGCGACGCCAGCACCAGGTGCGCCGGGCCCTGCGACGCCACCGCCATGGCCGTCGTGTAGCCGATGCTGGCCGGGCTGACGCCCGTGACAACGACTGCCGTGTCAGCGCGTGTCTATCTCCTCGACGGCCGCGCGTACGTACTGTTTCTGCCGCGGATGCTGTCCGCAAACGCGGCCGCCACCTCGCTGGCCGTCGTGCTGGCGTCGTACGCGGCGTGCGTGGTCATGGTGGGAAGCGAGAGGTCTCGTTGTACGTCAAGAACGGCAGTGCCTACGTCGCTGTTTACATCGCCCTTGGCTGCTGTTCTCAGCCAGCTGCTCGCATATGCGCCTGTCCCCGTGACCGCGGAGACGGACGACCGTGACGAGTCAGTAAGCCTCGCGACCCCACACTGGGGCCCCAGCCAGCTCTGTCGGTTCGATGCAGCCGGTGCGAGCGCGTGGGCAGGGAGGGACTAGCGCGCGGAGACACGGGGTAGACAGCAGGCGCCACAACAGGCGGAAAGTCGGCAAGCCGCGGACTTTGCTCGCCATCTCTCGACAGCGGCAGTCGAGCGTCACCCGTCCGGAGCCATGCTGGCTTCTCCCCTCCTCCTCGCCTCCCTTCCCCTCTTTGGGCACATCCGGCAAATTGCGGGCGGCACAGCAGGCGAGACTGCTGGCAAGGGATGAGAGAACGTCAATGGCCGGAAAAGCACCAGGATTGCCACGCGCCGTGGCTATGCTGCCGTGACATCACTGATGTGCACATGATCCTGCGGTCTTACGAGCATAAAGAGCTGAGGCCTTAGTAGCGTAAAGAGGAGAGGAGAGAAGAGAGAAGAGAAGAAGTGAAAAAGAAAAACAAGAAAAACAAGAAAAAAATAACAACCTGTAAAGTCAGCATCCGCAACCATGACAACAAAGACGGGCATCAAGGTGATTGTCGTCGGCGCCGGCTTCGGCGGCCTGACGGCGGCCATCGAGTGCCACCGGCAGGGCCACGACGTCGAGATCTACGAGTCGTTCCCCGCGCTCAAGGTGCTGGGCGACATCATCTCGTTTGGGTCCAACGCCGGCCGCATCTTTTACCGCTGGGGCGCGACGCCCGGCGAGGTGGCCGCGCGCCTGCGCGCCGTCAGCATCGACCTGCGCGCCTACGGCTTCCGCATCCACAAGTACGACACGGGCGAGGTCGTGTACCACCAAAAGACGCCGCCCGCGCCCGAGGACGCGCCCGTCTTCAACGGCCACCGCGGCGAGCTGCACCGCATCGTCTTCGACTATGCGCGCGACGAGCTGGGCATCCCCATCCACCTGGGCCACTACGTCGACCAGTACTTTGAGGACGGCGCGCAGGCCGGCATCGTCACCAAGGGCAAGCGCGTGTGCGCCGACCTCGTCGTCGGCGCCGACGGCGTGCGCTCCAAGGCGCGCGCGCTCGTGCTCGGCTACGAGGACAAGCCCAAGAGCAGCGGCTACGCCGTGTGGCGCGCCTGGTTCCGCAACACGGACATGCTCAAGGACCCGCGCACGCGCCAGTTCTGCGAGAACGGCGACACCTTCAACGGCTGGATCGGGCCCGACGTGCACTTTCTCTTCAGCACCATCAAGGGCGGCGCCGACTGCTGCTGGGTCCTGACCCACCGCGACGAGCACGACATCCAGGAGTCGTGGTCCTTCCCGGGCAAGCTCGAGGACGTCTACCGCGTGCTCGAGGGCTGGGACCCCATGTGCCGCGCCATTGTCGAGAAGACGCCCTCGCTCGTCGACTGGAAGCTCGTCTACCGCGACCCGCTGCCCACCTGGACCAGCACCCACGGCCGCATCCTGCTGCTCGGCGACGCCGCCCACCCGTTCCTGCCTACCAGCGCCCAGGGCGCCACCCAGGCCATGGAGGACGGCGCCACCCTGGCCGTGTGCCTGCGCCGCGCCGGCAAGGCCGCCGTGCCCGCCGCCGTCCGCACCCACCAGGCCATGCGCTACGACCGCGTGCGCGCCGTCCAGAAGACGGGCGAGACCACCCGCGACGCCTGGCACAAGACCGACTGGGCCAAGGTCAAGGCCGACCCCAAGAGCATCGGCCTCCCGCGCGACGACTGGATCCACATGTTTGACGCCGAGAAGCACGCCGAGGACACCTTTGACGACGTCTTTGCCAAGGTCCAGCGCGCAGACGCGCCGGCGCCCGCCGTGCCTGCCGCAGCGCCCGTCGTGTCCACGGAGGCGTGAGAAGTGGGGCATTCAAATAGAAATCCAGGACAAATTCTGCGAGACAAATCTGCCATTAATATTGTTCCTTTGAATGTGTGCGCTTATCCGGGCTCGAGTCCTGTGCCTGCGTCGTGTGTTGATGTGATGGGACGTTGTCTGCTGACTAATCACGTCAGCCCTACGAGTACGGATCGCCGTTGAGGCCATCGCGCCTGCCTTGTTTACATCGCGACTTTGTCCTCAGGGGCTAGGCGGTGTGCAGCGGCAGAACACCGACTTTGACATGTGTGAAGCGTTTATTCTGTGTCGTCTTTCTGAAACGAGCTTTCTCGTCTTGCCTAAATAAACAGTACATGAGCACAAACATAAACATTGTAAAAATACAGTCATCATCCGTTACAGTCGTCCCGACACCCATCCTTCTCTCACTCGTCACATTGCCAGCCCGCCGTGGATTGTTTCTTGAAAGTGGTCGCTCAGCATGGACGCCATGCCGTCGTCGTTGACCGCAAAGAAGGGATCGTGCATATCGGAGAAATATGCCTCCATCACGCCGGAGATTCTGGACGGTCAGTGGATGAAGGGAGGGAAGGAAAGAGAGAAAAAGAACAAGGAACTTACAAGTGCTGCTGCTGCTGCTGCTGCTGCTGGATGTCGAGAAAAAAGTTGCCCGGCGTGTCGCCCTGGGGGCTAAAGTTGTTGTCGCCGTTCAGCAGGCCGTTCTCCTCGAGCTGCGCCATGACCTCGACGAGCGCGTGGCTGGTCCAAAAGATCTGCTCCATGCCTTGGAGCGTGCGCAGACAGGTGCGCACGCTCTCGGTGTCGGCCGGCGCGGGCCTCGAGGATGCCGGTGCGGAGGTTGAGGCGGAGGAGGAGGTGGTGGTGGTGGAGGAGGAGGAGGACGGGGGCGAGGACGACGACGACGTCGAGGCCGGCGCCGGGCAGCGGGCGAGCGCCAGCAGAAAGACCTGCAGGACCTCGAGGACGCAGCCGGTGTCGAGCGTGATGAGGCTGCTGAGGAGGCCGGCGTCGTGCATGATGCCGATGACGGCGAGGCTCTGCTTGGCGGCGTCGAGGCACGTGCTGCAAAAGGCCTCAAAAAGAGCGCGCTTGGCGGCCGGCAGCGCGGCAAAGGCGTCGGGGCGCAGCGCGCTGTACAGCAAAAAGGGCCGCGTGGCCGACATGGTGGCGCTCCAGTAGCGCAGGTGCAGCACCGAGACGGAGCGCTGGTGGAACGACGCGGCGCGCGACACGTCGCGCAGGTGCGGCGGGATGGCGGCGTACCAGGCGCGCAGCGCGGCGAGCACGTCGCTGACGGCGGCAGCGGCGGGCGCGGGGGGCGCGGGGGGCGCGGGGGGGTGGACGACGCTGGAGAGCGGCTGCGGCGAGGACGCCGGCGGCGATGCAGCAGCGGCGGCAGCGGCGGCCGAGGCGGTGCCAGCGCCCGGGCGGCCCTCGGCCGGGCCGCGCACGTACAGCAGCCGGCTGAGGCGGCGGCGGATCTGGGCGAGCTCGCACGAGACGGTCAGGTAGTCGAGGGGCATGTGCGAGCCCGGGCTGAGGATCTGCTCGGCGAGGTCGTGGGGCCGGCCGTAGCCGCCGCCGGTGGCGTGCTCGTCGCCGATGGCGGGCGGGTTGCCGTAGCACAGCGAGATGTCGAGGTCCAGCAAGAACAGCGTGGCGTAGAGGCGCAGGTCGACCTGGCGCTGCAGGCAGCCCTTGGGCTCGATGGCGCGCTGCAGGTGCAGGCCGAGCGTGAGGGCGATGCGCGCGGCCGCGCCAATGTAAATGTAGGCCGTGTTGTTGAACATGCTGCTCTGCAGCGCCAGGCCCAGCAGGCACAGCGCGCGCACACTGTCCGTGTCGGCCTCGTCGCACAGTGCGCTGACGAGGCCCTTGGCCAGCCCGAGGTAGCGCGCGGCCGGCGGCGGCGCCGCGGCGGCCGGGTCCGCGGCCACGCCGCCGCCGGCCGCGCCGGCCACGCCCGCGAGCGCCTGCTGCGCCTCGCTCTCGCACGTCAGCGCCAGGATCGAGTACAGCGAGCACAGCATGGCCGGCGTCGCGCTCGACGGGTCGCCCGCGTACAGCCGGTCCAGCATGGCGTAGAAGCGCTCGGCCGACCAGAACCAGTAGACGCTCTGGATGTCGCGGAAGAAGCGCGACACGCAGCGGTTGCACAGGTCGCGGCGCGGCAAGAAGATCTGCATGCGCCGGCCGGCGCCGCCCGGCGCCGCCAGGAACGGTGGGAGATGCGGCGACGCCACGTTGGCCGCCGGATCGGGCGTCGACGGCGGCAGCGGCGGCGCCACCGTGAACGGCGGCACAATGTCGCTCTTGGCCGGCGCGTCGGAGCCCCGGCGCTGCCGCAGCGACCGCACGGCCGCGTGGAAGCCAAAGCCCGAGTCCGCGCCCACGTGGCGGTACGTGCCGCGCGAGTCGACGCGCAGCCACCCCAGCTCGCCGTGCAGCTCGTAGATCTCGTCAATGGACGCCGCCGGGTCGCCGCACGCCGCCGCGCCGGGCTCCTCGGGCTTGTGCGCCGCCGGCGTCGGCCGGTCCGTGTCGCCGACGACGATGGAGTCGCCCGACGTCGACACTTCCGAGGGCGGCGCCGTCAGCGGCAGCGCCATGGCCGCGAGTGGGTGGCTGTGGTCGTTGCTGTGGCCGTGGCCGTGGCCGTGCGGCGTAATGTCGTATGCAAAGGCCGGCGGCGGCGGACTGGCGCTTGCGGCGCCGGGCGGCGCCTGCCCTGCCTCGATGGCCTGCACGACTTCCCGCAGCGACTGCAGGTTGAGCTCCACATTGGGCAAGAAGTGCTCCAGCGCCTTGGTCATGTACCGGAACTCCTCCTCGGACACGTGGTAGTACGGCCGCTGCCGGCGCCGCGACGGGTCCAGGTGGCAGACGGCCGAGATGCTGGCGCAGAACTGGCACGGGCCGGGGACGGGGTCGACGCACTGCGCGGTCAGCCGTGCTCGGAGGGGAGGGGGGACTATAATCGGCGCACCTTTGTCTTTCTGCTTTTGCAGCGGTCGCAGCTCATGGGGGCGCGCCGTTTGTTGCTTTTGGCCGGTGCGGCCGGCGCGTCTGCGGCCGGGGCCATTGCGGACGTGGTGATGTGGTGATGTGGTGTGGTTGGAGGGGGTGGACGGGGCGTGCCTGTGCCGTGGCTGCTGTGCGTCGACGACGGCGAGACAGGGGATTGTTTTGATGGTTGGGGGGGGCCGAGGAGGGGAATGAGGAGGAAAGGGCTGGATGGAGATGCACTGTCACAATGAAAATGAAGACACAAAAAGGAAAAAAGAAAAGAAAAAAAAAAAAAAAAAAGGAAAAAAGGAAAAGGGGGAGAAAAGAAAAAGACACCCAAGAACCGGTGGGTCTGGTTATACACAGGCCGGTTTCCAGACAGCCACTGGACACCTCTGGCTCGGTGGCTCGGCGTTTTCCTGGGATGTTGAGGAGACGGGGCGTGTGAGATGCTGACCAGGCTTAGGGACGCAAGGTGTGGCAGGTGGATGGGGACGCCTCGATCGGAGACTGGGGACGCGTACTGTAGTCATGGGGGCAGCAGAGTTGCCAAGGGCGGGTCATGCTTTCTTTTTTCTTTCTTTTTTCATTTTATTTTTTTCCCTTGTTTTTCACGCTTTTCTCTTTTTCCCTCCATTTTCCTTTTCCTTTTCCTTTTCCTTTTCCTTTTCCTTTTCCTTTTCATTTTCATTTTCTTTTTTTTCCCTTCATTCTCCTTCGTCTGCAATACTCCATGATAGTCTCCGTCATCTTGCTGTCGACCTCCCCGCACCCTTCCTGTCGACGATATAGTATCACCACGGCAAAGGACCACATACTCCGTCCTCACGATTCTGCAACTGCCGGCAATAGGCCACCCAAACGTCGTGCGGGGCAGAGACTAACGCAAGAAAGGCATGCGAGACGAGAGGAGGAGGCCACTGATTCAGTCCGGTCGTTCCCCAACGGAGCCCCAGGAAGTGGGGGAAGGAGGGAGAGAAAAAAAAAAGAAAAAAAAAAAACAAAGAAAATAAGCCCAATACCACCCCACATCCCCGTCTTCTGCGGGGGAAGCGGAGAAGCCGGCGCGGCCTGTTGCCACAGATAGTGCAGATAGTCGGCCAGCTGTCCAAGTTGCCCCATGCCCCGGACACAAAAGAGGCTAGACGGTCGTGTGGCTCTGTCAGGCTTGACAAATCGTCTGGGGGCGCCAAGAAGGGGGTCGAATAAAAAGCCTCGAAAATCCACGCAGTCTCACCCAAACGGACGGTGGTCTCCGAGATATCTCCTGGAATGGGAGGCAAGAGGTACGTGTTCCGTCCCCCCCTTCTCTGTCCATTTCCTGCTCTGCCGGTATTGTCTGTGCTTTTCTTTGAGCCGGTATTGTCTCTGCTTTTCTTTGTCGAGGCCGAGGCCAGCCAGGCTGTATTCAAGCGGAGAAATATCCACAGGGCAGCCATGGCCACGGGACTCGCGTGGAGACGCTCATTCTTTCGGCCTACCACAATGATTCGTGATGCATAGCAAACGGAGGAGTGCATGTGCTGTGCAGCACCGACGACACGACTGGCTGTTTATTAATATTGTGCACGGCTGACTGTTTACTGGTGGTGTCCGCTCTATCACGGCTGGTCACAGCACAAGTTGGCAATATCATTGCCCACGAAAAATAGATGAAAGGTGAGAAAAAAAAAAAAAAAACATCTTATAATTTTTTGTCTTCAGCTGCTCGTACACACTCGCTCGCAGCCACGGTGGCAAAGGTACCGACTAGACTGACCCCATGTCAACCTATTCGTACTTGTGAACTCCAAACCACTTATACTTGATGTGCCTGCTCGGCCGCTGCGCCGCCGTTACTTTACTCCTCATTAGCCCGGGCTCTCTATCCTGCCGATGGTCTTGGCTGCGACTGGCGCGGTCGCCTCCATGCCGTGTCTGTGCAAAATGTGCTGCCTGCTACTATATTCTATATTTGTCAAGTCTGTCCGACAGACCCCGCCTTGTCTGCATATTTAGAGGCATCTTGTCTTCGTCCTGCGTTTACTGTCTTGTCTTTAACTTTACCGTACTGTTCAAACGTCATCATGGTTGCCACTATCAAGCCCAAGCTGCTCATCAACGGAGAGGTGAGTGAGGAGATGAAGAGAGAAGAAAGAACAAGACAGAAGAAAGGGAAAAAAGAAAGAAGAAAAAAGAAAAAAAAAAAGAGAGAGACACTGACCCCCCAGCTCGTTGAAGCCTCCGACAAAAAAACTTTCCCCATCTACAACCCCGCCACGCGCGAAAAGGTGGCCGACGTGCCCGAGGCCAGCGAGCAGGACACCAATGCCGCCGTTGCCGCGGCCAAGGCGGCGTTCCCCGCGTGGGCGGCGCTGAGCCCCGCGGACCGCGCCGGCTACTTCAAGAAGCTGGCCGGGCTGCTGCGCGCGCACAGCGCCGAGCTGGCGGAGCTCGAGGCGCAGTCCATGGGCCGCCCCGTGACGCAGTACTTTGACGCGTTTGCGGCGGCGGGCAACTTTGACCACTACGCCGAGGCGTGGCCGCACATCCAGGGCCAGGCGTCGCTCAACACGCCGGGCTTTGTGACCATGACGCTGCGCCAGCCCATGGGCGTGGTGGCGGCCATCATCCCGTGGAACGTGCCGCTGCTGTTCCTGTCCAACAAGAGCGCGCCGGCGCTCATCGCCGGCAACACGGTCGTGGTCAAGTCGAGCGAGAAGGCGCCGCTGACGTCGGCGCGCGTGGCCGAGCTCGTGGTCGAGGCCGGCTTCCCGCCGGGCGTCTTCAACATTGTGTCGGGCCACGGCCAGCCCAGCGGCGCCGTGCTGTCGCGCCACATGGACGTGCGCGCGCTGTCCTTTACCGGCAGCGGCCGCACCGGCCGCCTGATCCAGGAGATGGCCGCGCAGACCAACCTCAAAAAGGTCACGCTCGAGCTCGGCGGCAAGTCGCCCGCGCTCATCTTTGCCGACGCCGACATGGACCGCGCCGTCGAGGAGACGGTCAACAGCATCCAGTGGAACTCGGGCCAGGTGTGCATGGCCAACTCGCGCATCTACGTCGAGGCCGGCGCCGCCGACGCCTTCAAGGCCGCCTTTGCCCGCCGCTTCCAGCAGGTCCGCCCCGGCAACCCGCTCGACAAGGACGTCAACCACGGCCCGCAGGCCGACGAGGTCCAGTACAAGTCCGTGCTGGCCTACATCGAGGAGGGCAAGGCGTCGGGCGGCACGCTGACGCTCGGCGGCAACGGCACCCTCGACAAGACCGGCGGCTTCTTCATCGAGCCCACCGTCTTTGTCGACACCCCCGAGTCCGCCCGCATCATCAAGGAGGAGATCTTTGGCCCCGTCGTGCTCATCAACACCTTTGCCACCGAGGCCGACGCCATTGCCGTCGCCAACGACACCGAGTACGGCCTCTACGCCAGTGTCTACACAAAGGACGTCGACCGCGCCCTGCGCATCGCAAAGGCCCTCGAGAGCGGCTACGTCGGCGTCAACTGCACCAGCCCGGCCACCGCCCACGACCTGCCCTTTGGCGGCTACAAGATGTCCGGCCAGGGCCGCGAGGGCTGGCTGCACAGCCTCGACAACTTTCTCGAGACCAAGAGCGTCATTATCCGCGTAGCCAATCTGTAGAGCATGCGCTGTTTTAGTTGAATAAAGTGTTATAATCATCGTTTCGATCCTGTTTCTCGTGACATTTACGCGTGCCTTGCCGACAGTTGTCCGCGCTGTCGCCGCAGGCACATTGTTGTTCCCGGCTGTTGCTATATTCGGACAGACGAGCCGCATTATTTTCTTTTTTTTTTTTCTTATTTTTCTTTTTTTCTTTTCTTCGTTCCTTCTTCAACGGCTAGTTGAGTCCTCGGCCCCTTCTCCTCTTCCCCGCTTCTCCGCATCGACATGTCGTCGGAACCATACCGCCGACCTCACGCGGGGGGAACGACCAGACTCTCTGGAACAATCAAGCACTAGGCCGAAGACCCCTGTGGTGAGGCGGCTGCATCAAGTCGGCTGTCTGGGCTGGTCCAGACCCGTGACATCACGACGTAGTCAATGGTCCTGTTCCGTATATCTTGATCGCCGTGTCCTATATTCTCCGGCCTGCCTCTCCTCACCCGTTGCCCACAGCCATCATGAGAGGAACGATTGCCATTGAAGAGGCCGTGCTGGACCCCGCCGGCATTGCCTGGATTGCGCGCGATGCCGCCCTCTTTGCGCCGCAGAGCCGCAGCGCCGCCGATGCCGGCAGCGCCGCCGGCGCCGCCAGCACTGCCAGCGTCAACCACCCGCTGACGGCCGCCCTGCTGGACATCCACCAGACACGGCTCGCGCAGATGGACGCCGAGGGCGTCGAGTACATGCTGCTGTCGCTGACGTCGCCGGGGCCGCAGGGCGAGAGCGACGCGGCCGCCGCGCGCACGCTGGCCGCCGCCGCCAACGACTGGCTGGCGGCCGAGGTGCGCAAGGCGCCGACGCGCTTCGGCGCGCTGGCCAGCCTGTCCATGCACGACCCGGCCGAGGCGGCCGCCGAGCTGACGCGGGCGGTGCGCGAGCTGGGCATGTATGGCGCGCTGCTCAACGACTTCCAGAGCGTGCCCGGCGACGGCGCCGCGGGCGGCGTGCTCGACGGCCGCCGCTACTACGACGAGCCCGCGTACGACGTCTTCTGGGCGGCCGTGCAGGAGCTCGACGTGCCCGTCTACATGCACCCGCGCTACGCCACGGGCCGCGACCTGGCGCCCTCGGGCAAGTACGCCGGCCGCACGCAGCTGCTCGGCGCCGGCGTGCAGTTCCACCTCGACCTGAGCTTCCACATCTACGCGCTCTGCTCCAGCGGCGTCTTTGACCGCTTCCCCCGCGTGCAGCTCGTCGCTGGCCACCTCGGCGAGAACATCCCCTTCAACCTGGTGCGCGCCGACCACTGGTACAACAAGCCCGTCAAGCGCGCCACGCGGCCGTCCAAGCAGGACTACAAGTACTACTTTACGCACAACGTGTCCATCACCACGTCGGGCAACTTTTCCACCCAGGGCCTCAAGTTCTGCGTCAACGAGATTGGCGTCGACCGCTGCCTGTTCTCCATCGACTACCCCTACGACTCCATCAAGGTGGCCCAGGACTGGTGGAAGAGCGTGGACCTGCCCGAGAAGGACAAGGAGCTGGTCGGGCGGAACAATGCCATCAAGCTGTTTAAGCTGCCTCTGGAGTTGTAGAGTATATAAGAGAAGACAATAAGAGAGTATAAGAGAGTATAAAGAGACGTGACAGCTGTATCATATTCCTATGGGATATCTATGTTATAGCGCAAGTTCAACCGTTCACGGGTATAAAATGTGAACAGTTACAATGTAAAGTGGCTAATATAACTGTTCACTGGACGCAAGTAAATACAGCAGAAATATAGTCAAAAAAAGATACCACCGCCCATCCTTTACTACTGCTTGTGTCCAGCACATTCAGTGCAAGTGCATAGTTCATTCAGTAAGTGCACAGTTCATTCAATGCAAGTGCATAGTTCATTCAGTGCATTCATATATTGCATTTACTCTCCACCTAACTCCGGAGCTTCAGCGCCGGCGCGGCCTCCTTCGCATCGGCGCCGTACAGCGGCGCCTGCATGTCGACGTCCTCAACCGCCTTGCCCGTGATGGGGTGGTTGTAGTGGAAGGGCACGACGCGGGTGTCGGGCCACAGCATGCGCTGGTCCTCCGGGGCGAGCTCGTCGGGGCCCAGCGGCTCCTCGGGGAACGTCTTGGTGGGGAACGGCACAAAGCCCGACACCTTGTAGCTCCAGCCGTGCTCGACGTCGCCGTGCCAAAAGGGAAAGTAGCGCAGGTGCAGAATCTTCCACACGCCGTTCTCCTTGATAAAGTCGTTCTCGTAGAGGCCGCCCTCGAACCACTGCGAGAAGCCGCGCGGGTGGCGGCTGGCCTGGCTGACGTGCACGCCGGCCTGCATCAGCGCGCGGAAGCGCCCCTGCGCGCGCGGCTGGCCGTCGGCGTGGCTGTAGTCGACGTTGACAATGCCCTGGATCTGCGGGTGGTCCAGCAGGAAGCCGTGCACGGGGCCGTTGCGGCCGCCCACAAAGAACCCGCCAAAGCGCTTCATGTACAGCCGCTGCACGCCCTCCTTGCGCAGGTAGCGGCCGCCCAGAAACTCCACCCACGCATCGTCGCTGTCGGCAAACAGCTCCGACACCTCCTTGTACAGGCACTTGTCCAGGTAGTAGCCGTACGTGTACTGGAGCTTGCGGACCTGCTCCAGGTCTGGTCGTTGTCAGCGCCGGGTCTTGTCGGGGGCAAGCGTGTCTCTACTGACCGTCCAGCTTGGTCACCTGCTTCTGCAGGGCCTCGACCGTCTGCTTGAGCTGCGCAACCTCGTCTGCCATTGTGTCGACGGGTGGGGGGATGGATGGGTGAGACGAGGAGATGAGATGGGGGATGAGAAGAGACGAGACAACCAAGGAAGCTGCTGTCTCTGATACAGTACACGTATTTATGTACTTGCCTTCGGATGCACTCCAGTTCTCCAATCGCCCTCCGTCTTACTGCGTACTCGGAGACAGGAACGGGTCGTTTGTCTCCCCGCATCGATCCAGGCGTGTCCGCCAGCATCCCGTGCGCAGCATGTGGGCGTGCTTGCAGGCCCACAATAAGATGCGCCGCAGCGTGCTACACGCAATAGGAGAGCGCGTATGGAGGCACGCAATGGCGTCGGTCTGATGGTCCCGAAGACGACAGTCAGGATCCAGCCGTCGCAGGACGTTGTTCGGCCGCTTTAGGGCGCTTTAGGACTGGCAAAAAGGGTTTAGCGGGAGCAGCCGCTAACACCGCAGCGCACCTTCCCCGCGTCAACGGATCGTGCGGGGAAGGAGCGATGCAGTGTTGCAGTTCAACGTCAGTCCAGCCGACCTCTTCGCCAGGAATGTGGCCGGCACTGGGATTCCGGATGCGTGGAGGCGGAGGTCAGAGATGCAAGTAAGCACGGTTGGTGGCAACGAACATACCAGTCTTTAGAAAATCACAACATGCAAACAGTTCAAACAGTCCAGAAATAACTTGCAATGTCCAGAGTCATCCAAGTTAATTCAAACAATCCAGAAATATCAAATAAATCAGAAATAACTCGTAATATCCAGAGTAAAAGAGTAAAAAAATCAGAGTAAATATCACACTTGTCAGACATCGGTCATCATTTTTGTGCACGTCCGTCTGATTGAGCTGCTATGTACCTCCTTACACGCCATTCGTACCATTTGCATGCGTGCCGTTCACGCCGTTCACGCCATTCACCCCGTTCGCCGCTTGCTGCGCCGCCTGCCAGGGCAGCGGCGCCGTGGCCACTTGCACCGGCCCCAGGTCGCCGCCCGGCGCCCGACGCTCGGCCCAGCGCTCGAGCTCCTCCTGCTCGTAAAAGTTGCCGTGCAGGCCCAGGCGCATCTGCAGCGGCAGGTGGACGGCGGCCAGCGGGCCCTGGGCAATGTTGAGCGCGTCGAAAATCAAAATGTCGTTGCGCAGCACGTCGAGGTGGTTCATGAGCAGCATCAGGTAGCCGTCACCCTCGGCGGTCGAGCCGCGGCGCGGCACAAAGACGGGCTCCTGGAACGTGCACGTCGGGCCGGCAAAGTACTCGTCGCGCACGGCCTTGGCCGGGCCGCCGGCCGCCAGCGACGACCAGTCGTAGCGGCCGACCACGTTGAACAGGCCGCCGGCGGGCGGCCCGCACTTGGCAAAGTCGTACGGCCGCGTGGGGTCGATCTGCAGCTGCCAAAAGTAGTTGTACTTTTTGGTCACAAAGCGGTCGTCGATGCGCGAGAACTCGCCGTTGGTGCCGTACTTGACGGCCGGCTCGACAAACGAGCCCGACGGCAGCTTGGGGTCGAGCACCCAGCGCACCGTGTCCGACTGCAGCTGCGGCCGCACGGGCCGGCTGTTCTTGGCGGCCTCTTCGGGCGACGGCCACCAGAAAAAGACGTTGCCGTCGGCGACGGTGAGGTCGACGACAATGTGGCCGTCCTCGTTTTCGTACGCGCCAGCAACGTGTCCGTGGAAGGCTGAGAGTCAGTGGGGAAGGGAAAGAAGAAAAAGAAAAGAAAAGAAAAGAAAGAAAAAAAGGAAAAAAGAAACCCACCATTCGTCGACTTCAACCACACAATGTCCTCCGGCTTGCCGCCCTTGCGCGGCACGACGCCGTAGTACTGGTACTCGCTGGGGTCCCAGGCCCAGTGGTTGCCGCCGGCCTGGATGCGCGCCTTGTCGGCCTTGAGCGGCGTCATGGGCAGCACCACGTAGTTCTTGGTCAGCGCCGCGTCGTGGATCATGCCGCAGTACGGCGCCTCGTACCACGACTCGTTGACCTTGCGGCCCGTGGCCGCGTCAAAGGTCCACACGACCAGCGCCGTCGACGCGTCGTTGCCGTCGCCGCCCGCCTCGTACGCAAACGCCACCATCTCGCCCGTGTCCGGGTCGAACTTGGGGTGCGCCGTGAAGCACGGCGCCGTGACCTGGCCCTCAAAGTCGTAGCGCCCCAGCGTCGCCAGCGTCGTCGGGTCCATGGCGTACGGCGGGCCGTCCTCCTTGCTGGCCAGCATCGCGCCGCGCCAAAACGTAATGTTGGTGTTGCTGACCGTGCGGATCACGCCGCGCACCGCCTCGCTGTCCGTGTACGGGTTGCGGTAGCGCCCAAACACCGCCTTGCGGTGCTTGGTCTCGGCCAGGAAGCGGTCCGTCTGCACATAGCGCTGCTTAAAGTCCACGTGGCCGTCGGCGAACCGGAACGCCGTGACGCTGCCGTCGCCCGAAAAGTGCACGTCGTCCTCGAAGACGGGCGGGAACCGCGGGTCCGGCTGCACGCGGTAGAACGTGCCGTTGATGTCGTGCGGGATCGTGCCCGTCGTCTCCAGCTGGAAGATGTCGCCCTCGATGCGCGTCGGCTTGAGCCCGCCCGAGAAGTACGGCGTCGCCGGGTACTTGACCTGCTCGCCCGTCTTGCGGCCGTCGACGTACGCCGGCTGCACCTCGGGGAAGAGGCTGAATGCGTGGGCCATGGTGATGAGAGGAATGACAGGAAGCGAGGACAAGATAGAAGCAGAGAGAGGATGGATGAAGACGAAGCTTTTCTGTGTAACAGCCTCGGAGAGCTCATCGCATCCTTTAATACATTTATCGACGCCCTCAACGACACACAGCGTGACTTACACGGCTCGGCCAATCTGGGCCTAGCCATTACAGCGCATCGCGCCTGCCAGCGCCAGCTGTTACCGCACCTGCTTTTTTGGGGTTTCGGGGCAATCTTCCCGACGGCCCGGCCAGTGCCTGGAGGCTGTCCAGCGGAAGGAGCAGCCCTGGCATTCTCAAAAGCATGACAGCATATGACCTCTACACGCCTCTTTAGGATGCATTCATCATCGCGAGTTTGCTCTGCCCAGTTTCATCGCGTCCATCTGCGCGTGTTCTTTTGTCACCGGACATCCGCACTGCCGGTGTCTGGCCATCTTTGTTGTGTCTCGTCTGATTTCACCTCCTCTGGGCTTTCTTTTCTCCTTTCTGCCTCTGCTCCCAGCCGCTATTCACCCGCCCTGACGCCCTCACCCTCACCACCCTCACGCCCCCTTGATCTGGAGCACCGCCTTGCCAAAGTTGCGCCCGGCCAGCATGCCCACCAGGCCCTCGGCTGCATGGTCGATGCCCTCGGTGATGCTCAGCTTGCTGCGGAAGCTGCCCTCGTGCAGCCACTGCTGCACGTTCTTCTGGTGCTCTGCCGCGTACTTGGGGCCAAAGTTGGCGTCGCCGACCAGGAAGCCCTGCACCAGGATGCGCCGCTGCACCAGCCGGAACATGTCCTGGATGGCAGTCTTCTGGCCCGCGGGCTTGTTGTAGTCGGCAATGACGCCGCAGACGGCCACGCGGCCGTGCACGCGCAGGCTCTGCAGCGCGGCTTCCATGTGGTCGCCGCCGACGTTTTCAAAGTAGATGTCGATGCCCTCGGGCGCCACGCGCTTCAGCGCGTCAATGGGGCTCTCCGTCTTGTAGTTGAAGCCGGCGTCGTAGCCCAGCTCCTGCGTGATGAACGCCAGCTTCTCGTCCGAGCCCACGGAGCCCACCGCGCGCAGCCCCAGCCGCTTGGCCACCTGGCCCACCATCTGGCCCACGGCGCCGGCCGCCGAGCTGACAAAGATGGTCTCGCCCCGCTGCGGCTTGCCGATCTCGTGCAGCGCCGAGTACGCCGTCAGCCCCGGCATGCCCAGCGGGCCTAGAAAGGTGGCCAGGTCCAGCCCAAACGGGTTGACCACGGGCCGCACGCCGGGCTGGCCCCGCACGTCCGGCACGCCGGCCGGGATGACCGCGTACTCGGCCAGCGGCAGATACGCCAGCACGAGCGCGCCCTCGGCAAACTGCGGGTTGTCCGACTTGACCACGCGCGCCACCGCGTCGTTGAAAATGGGCCCGTCGAGCGCAAAGGCCGGCGAGTACGACTGCACCGACGCGTCGCGCAGCTTGCCGCGCAAGTACGGGTCGAACGACGCGTACAGCACCTCGACCACGAGCCCGCCCGCCGGGGGCGGCGCCTCGAGGTCGAGCGGCCGGTCCTCCACCACCAGGTCCTGTCCCGGCACCGGCATGCCCTGCGGCACGCGCTTGAAAATGAGCGTCTTGTTGGAGACCATTGTTTGTGGGTGTGTGATGTACGTGGTCTTCTTCTTGCAAGCTCAGCGGCCCTCCTACTGAACATGGTTGCGCCATCGCATCATGCACTTGTGCTCCGTAGACCGGCACCAGGCGATTACTCAGCGTGGGGCGTGCTTTAGCACTTTTTACGATCTGGCAATGCGGTGCACATCGGTAAACTCAATTTGGTATTAGCAAAGGTGCGCGGGCGTACCGAAGGGCAGCAAAGATTAAGACGCAGAGCAGGCAGAAAACAAGCCGAGGTTTGGGGCCCGGCATCAAACAGGCCAAACGACAGAGAATCGAGTCAGCACAAACGGCCGTCCTCGTATGTTTTTTTCCTTTTTTTTTCTTTTTTTCTTTTTTCTTTTTTTCTTCTTTTTCTCATTCCCTCATCCCCCCTCCTTCCCACCGCTACATAATCACCTCGTTGGTTACGTCGCGCTTGAGCTCCTTGAACGGCAGGCAGACGCAGTTCTGCACGCGCACCTCGTCGCCGACGCCGCACTCCTTGCCCAGGATGGTAATAGACTGCACCTTGACGCCGTTCTTGACAATGGTGGTGCTGTGGTTGGTCACGGGCGTGGGTGAGCCCTCGACGCGCGACCAGGCGCCCACGCGGCTGTTCCAGCCGATGATAGAGTACAGCACGCAGGCGTCGTGCTTGATCTCCGAGTCCTCGAGCACAATGGACTCCTTGATGCGCGCGCCGGCGCCGACGGTGACGCGCGGGCCGATGGACACGTTGGGCCCGAGCTTGGCCGTGGGGTCGACGTGGGCGGTGGGGTGGATGAAGACGGGCTGGATGATGTTGGGGCCGGGCTGCGCGAGCTGCGTCGAGCCGTTCTGCCAGGCCTGCTGCAGGTACAGCGCGTTGGCGGGCACGGCCGAGCCGGCCGTCTTGATCTGGCGCCAAAAGTCCTTGGTCTCGTACACGAAAAACTGCTTGCTGTCGGCCATGTCCGACAGAATGTCCTGCTCGAGCCGGATCACCTCGTTGTGCTCGGCCTCGTCGTCGTGGTCGTACTCGATGAAGCTGCTCTCGAGGTTGTCCGACGACGGGTACGACACCAGGCGCGCCGGCCGGTCGGTGCGGCGCTTAATGGCCGAGCGGATCGACGGGAAGATGGCGTCCGTGCTGAACAGGTACACGCCGCAGTTGATGAGGTTGCTGATGTGGCTCTCGGGCTTCTCGACGTAGTGCAGCACGCGCCGCGTGTGGCTGTCGGACACGATGCAGCCAAAGTTGCTCGCCGCCTCCTCCGACACGCGCGTGCCCAGGATCACCGCCTCGGCGTCCTTTTCCGTAAACATCTTGAGCATCTCGTTGAGCGGGAACGAGCAGCACACGTCCGAGTTGAGCACAAACAGGCGCTCGGGCCGGCCCTTGAGGATGGCGTCGCGGAAGTGGTACAGGCCGCCCGCCGTGCCCAGCGCCTGGTACTCGCGCAGGTACTTGATGGAGAGGTTGGGGAACTCGGCCGACGCGTCCTTGATAAAGTCGCGGAACACCGACTCGTCGTAGTAGCCAATCAGGTACACCTCCTGGATCGAGGGCACCTTTTCGAGCGCCGTCAGGCAGTGCCAGATGATGGGGTGGCCAGCCACGTCAAAGAGGGGCTACCGAGTTAGTGGAGGCAGTGCAAGGAAAGAAAATGAAGGGGAAAGAAGAGAAGAAAATAAAACGAGAAGAAAAAAAACGAGAAAAAAAGAAAGAAAAAGACGATAAACGAGGCATACCTTGGGAACATCGAGAGAGAGCGGCCGGAAACGGGTACCGCGCGACGAGCCGCCAACCTGTCACTGTTAGCTATCCGTCACCCCGTGTGCGCCGTCCGTCCGTCTGCTCCTCCTCGTCCAGACGTCTCCCGCATCGCCGTCTTCTCCTGCAGCCCAACGCACCAGAATGACGGCCTTGGTCACGGCGCTCAGGCCGTTTGTGTGACCGCGGTGCGGAATCTGGAGGGACATGGTCGCGGCTGAGAGGTCAAGATGTATGCGCTGGCGTCGCTGTCGAGGGAGAGGACTGTTGCAATTCAACGAAGAGGTTGCAATCCAACAAGGACAGGTTTCCTTCTCTTCGTTGTTGGCCCCTTTTGAGCTCGAGCTGCAACGGCAAGAGCCCACCGCCACTACAAGTCGAGGCCAGCCAATCACGCGCTAGCTGCCTGCTCGTGGCATGTGAATCCACAGTGGGGAGCCCGGAACATTGTGGCTCCGTTCCGTCTAATACGGAGCACGCCTGCCTGGCGGTACGTACCCCCTGAGCCCGGCGATCCAGCACGAGCGCTGCGCTCCGGCGAGGCTCTGGCCTTGGATGGGCGCTGTTAGGGCGGCCCGCAAAACGCACGCCAAATGCTAACGCGGCCTACCGCCCGTCCGAGCGCCCGCAGAGTCGCGCGCGCCTTCCCGAGCGCTGGTCGCACCTGCCGCGGCGAAAGCACATCCACGACGACGTCTTCCGTGTCTTTTTGGGCTTCATCCACGGCCAAATTCACTCTCTCTCTCCTCCTCGACCTCACCGCTCCCTCTCTTTTTTCTCTTTTTTTTTCTTCATATACATCGGCCGCCTTTCTCCTGTGCACGCCGCCCGCCGTTTGTTTACTTTCTTCCTCTTGCGTCCGCCACCTCTTGCTGGCAACGATGAGCGTCAGAACCGTCTCGTCCGCCAGCCTCACCGGCGGCTCACGAACAACCATGCCCGGGCCGCGGATCAAGGAGGAGCCTAGCAGCCAGACGCACGGCTCCCCGGCCGCGCGCCGCAATACCGCTGCCGCACGGGTAGACGCCGCATCGCAAGGCGCCCGCTTCGCCCGATCGGGTGCACGTATGTCTCTCTCTCTCTCTTGCCCCCCCCCCTTATTTTCCCGTTCTTCTTTTTCCCCTTTCCCCTTTTCCCTTCCCCCTCCCCTTTCCCCGCTGACACCGCCAGCTAGTGTCGACACCCGCACCGGGCGTCGCACCGTCTCGGACAGCCTCGGCGAGGCCCCCGAGGACGACGACAACCCCATCCTCATGGAGGTCCGCCAGGTTAAGAGCCAGCCGGCCGAGAGCGTGCTCGGCATCGACGCGCCGCCGGCCGTGCCCAACCTCAGCTTCGTCTCGCACGGCTTCACGGCCATCGGCGACAAGGTCAAGGAGCTCAACGACACGCTGGGCGAGCTGCAGACGCTCGGCATCCAGCACGTCACCAGCCTGCCGGAGCTGGTGCTCGTGGGCGACCAGTCCGCCGGCAAGTCGAGCCTCATGTCGGGCTTCTCCGACATCTACCTGCCGCGCAGCGAGGGCGCCTGCACGCGCTGCCCCGTGCACATCCGCCTGTCGGGCGCGCACGCCGGCGGGCCGTGGGTCTGCCGCATCTCGCTGCAGCAGGACTACGACTACCGGCCGCCGCAGAACGTCACGCGCGCCAACCCCTTTGGGCCGTGGTTCGAGAAGCGCCGCGACATCAAGGAGTTTGCCAACATCACCGACCCCGCCAAGATCGAGGAGACGCTGCGCTGGGCGCAGGTGGCCACGCTCAACCCCAGCAGCGACCACTCGCTCTACAAGCCCGGCACCGGCGACGTCTGGCGGCGCTTCCACCCGCTCGACGCCGAGCGCTCCAGCAGCCTGCGCAACGAGGCCGCCTTCAGCCCCAACACCGTCGCGCTCGACATCAGCGCCCCGGGCCTGGCCGACCTGTCCTTCTACGACCTGCCCGGCGTCTTCACCAGCGCCAAGCAGGACGAGGACCAGTACCTCGTGCAGGTCGTGCGCAACCTGACGGCCAAGTACATCTCGCACAAGCAAGCCATCATCCTGTGGGCCGTCCCCATGAACGTCGATCCCGAGACGTCGTCCACCTTTTCCATCATCCGCGCCGAAAAGGCGCAGGCCCGCACCATTGGCATCATGACAAAGGCCGACCTGCTGCCGCCCAACGCCGCTGCCGGCGCCCAGTGGATGGCCATGCTGCGCGGCGAGCAGCACAAGGTCGGCCACGGCTACTTTATGACCGCGCGCCCGGCCTCCACGGCGGGGCTGCTCCCCGACGGCGTCGTGTCCTTGTCCTCGTCCATCCGCGACCCGGCCCGCGACCCGGCCCGCCCGGCCGACGAGCTCGAGCGCCAGGGCGCCTTTGAAGAGGCCTTTTTCAACAAGCAGCTGCCCGGCATGGCCAACCAGGAGTGGCCCGACTGCTTCCGCGAATTTGAAGACCGCTGCGGCGTCAACCGCCTCGTGTCGTTCATGTCCCAGCAGCTGGGGCACGAGTTTGCAAAGTGGTGAGTGAAATCTCAGTGTCTTGAAGTGTGTTGTGTGTCTTGTGTCTTGTGTCTGGCCCCCTCCCCCCCCACTGACCAGCCAGCCTCCCCGAAATCAAAGAAAAGGTCTCCGCCAAACTCCTCGACGTCAGCTACGAGCTTGCCCAGCTTCCGGACCTTCCCGAGAACCCCGAGCTCGAGATCCGCCGCAGCCTGGCCGAGTTTGCTGCCCAGGTGCGCACCATCATGGACGGGCCCCAGCTGATGCCCCACCTCAACGGCATTGTTCTCCAGTTTCAAAAGGAGGTCGCGGAACTCAAACCGAAGTACAATGTTAAGGCTCAGTCCTTCGCTTCCGCCCTGGGCCATGGCAGATCGCTCGAGGCGGCGAGCAGCGCCATCGACCTGACCACAGACAACGGCGACGCGCTCAGCGTCAGCGGCGGCTCGCCGGCGCCCACCGTTGTTGCCTCGGGCCCGCCATCCGGCACGCTGGCCGACTCCGTGTCGCGCCGGCGCCCCCACAGCCTGTTCATGGACGGCCAGGGCGACTCGCCCGCCGGGTCGGCCGCGACGCCCTCCAAACGCCCGCGGCACGCCGCCGGCGCGGTCAAGTACGAGGACGGCTGCTCCGACGGCAGTGACATGGCCGGCATGGGGGCCCGCCGCGTGCTGTTCCGGCTGCCCGAGCAGAGCTATCCCCGGCAGGCGCCCACGCTCCAGGCCGTGCGCGACATGATCAATGCCAAGAGCAAGCCGGGCATGGGCAACATTGTCACCGAGGACGTCTACAACTCCATGTGCACCGAGTCGGTGCGGCCGTGGGGCGCGCCGCTGCGGCAGCTGCTGGACAAGGTGTACCACCTGCTGGACGACAAGCTGCACGAGCTCCTCGCGAGCGCGCTCAGCAGCCTGCAGAAGCGGCTCATCTACAAGCACGCGTCGTCGGTGCTCAAAAAGTTCCTGGTCGACCGCATGACCGAGGTGCGCACGACCGTGTACCAGAGCTACCAGCTGGAGACGCGCAAGTTTTACACGCTCGACAAGGACAGCCTCAAGCGCTACGAGGAGGACGAGCACAAGATGCTCGTGCGCTTCCGCCACCACCACCGCATGGTGGCATACCTGGGCGAGCAGCGCGGCCGCGAGCGGCCCAAGCCCAAGGACTGGGAGGCCATGAGCGAGGACGAGCGCGCGCGTGAAAAGAACACAATGAACGCCGAGCTGGCCCGGCTCGGGCCCGACGAGTACGCGCGCGAGCTCGGCGTGTGCGCGACGGTGCGCGGCTACTACCGCACCGCCAGCATGCGCTTTGTCGACACGTGCACCATGCACATTGTGTCGGGCCTGCTGCCGGACGTCATTGACCAGCTGTCTAAGTGGTATCTGGACACGCAGCTCGGCGTCTTTGACCGCACCACGCCCCAGACCTTTCTCGACCTCATGGACGAGGACGCCGCCACGGCCCAGAAGCGCGCCAGCCTCAAGGACGACCGCAACCGCTTCCAGCTGACCATGGAGTCCATCCAGCGCCTCGAGGCCTCGAGCCAGTACACCCAGGAGCAGGCCCAAGAGCAGGCTGAGAACGATGCCGTGTAGGTGGCCGTGTACTTTTGTTTTTCGTTTTCTTTTTGTTTATTCTTCTCTCTTTTTTCTTTCTTTTTTTTTGTTTTTTGTCTTCTTGTTTTCCGTCACACGAGCATGTATACCATGACGCACGCTGTATTTCAACTACGCGAAACGACCACGACGGACATTTGACAGGGCTGTTTGTATCAATGATGAAATCTACGGAGAACAAAAAGCAGGGGCGTTGAGGCCAAGACGCCGTGGCCATGGATCCCGGTATTTATGCATTTATTTGAAGGAAACGACGGGCAGGGACGGAGGTCTCGGCAAATGTATTTAGACAAGGTTTTCAGACGTCATCTCGCCAAATGGGCAACAGCACGAATACAACACTCGTTCTTGTCTGTGCCAAACACGGCATTCGAAAGCCAATGCAAAAAATGTCCATGCCAATTCCCAACGACCATTATACAAACTAGTTTGCCCTGTGCATTCAAAAAATAAGGGCACAAGACGGCGAGACAAGAGCGGCAAAAGGTATGAAGAACAGACGTCAAGCAAAAAGGTATGAGACAAGACCGAGCGGCACGACCATCGTGTGACCAGAAACTGATACAAAACTGCCAGCGCGAAACAAATGGAGAAAGCAAAACCAAAACCAAAACACACGGCAATGGAAAGCGCAGAATGCAAGATGGATCAAAAAAGGCGGTTTTTCCTGTCGCTAACCGATGATGTCGTATATACCAATGACAGTAAAGGGCGTTAAAAAAAACAAAAGGGTGAAAAGAGAGATTCAAAACGAGTCGTGCACATGCCCTTGCAGCTCACAGCTCCTCTTCGATCGGGGACTGCGCTTCGGGCGCGTTCAGCAGCGTGCGCACGCCAAGAGGATGTGCGAGGGCATTGTCGCGCACGGCGCCAAAGTCCAGAATCTGTTGGTTAGTGGGGGAAAGGGAGAAAAAAAGGAGAAAAAAGGGGGGCCTCACTTCAATATACGTAAGATTATCACGCTGGACGGCGGCGACGCAGCGGCGGGCGTCAAACTTGACCTGCCAGACGCCGCCGAGGTCGCTCAGCAGGTCCTGGATGCACTCGCCGGTCTGGACGTCCCACATCTTGACCGTCTTCTCGCTGCCGGAGATGACCTTGCGGCCGTCGTGCTGGAAGCAGGTGATGGCGCCGGTGTGGGCGGTCAGGGTGCTCTTGCAGGTGCCGGTCTCGGGGTCCCAGACGCGCAGGGTGCTGTCGGCGGCGGCGGACACGAGCTTCTCGTCGCGCAGGTCGAGCAGGCCGACGAGCAGGGCGTGGCCCTCGAGGGTGTGCAGGCAGGCGCCGGTGTCGAGGTCCCAGATCTTGACGAGCGAGTCCATGGAGCCGGAGATGCAGCGGTTGCGCTTCGTGTCCAGGACGACGCTGTACACGCGCTGGGTGTGGCCGTGCAGGACGTGCAGCGACTCGCCGGTGCTGATGCGCCACACGCGCACGGTGCTGTCGTAGCTGCCGGACACGAGGGTGTCGCCGTGGGCGGCGATGGAGCGCACCGAGTTGGTGTGGCCGGAGAGGATGCGGATAAAGTAGGGGCACTCGGCGTCGTTGGCGGGCGGGCCGGTCTGGATGTAGCGGCGCGAGCCGGGCTCGGGCAGGCGCCAGACGCGCAGCTGGTTGTCGCGCGAGCCGGTGATGATGAGCGGCTTGGGCGGCATCATGACCTTGTTGCCGTCCTCGTACTGGCCGGTGTGGCTGGGCATGAGGATCTGCAGGCAGCGCACGGTCGACGTGTGGCCGTAAAAGACCTGCGTGCACAGGCCCTTTTCAATGTCCCAGACGCGCACGGAGCGGTCGGTGCTGCCGGAGACGAGCACGTTGCCCTCGTACTGCAGGGCCCAGACGCCGCCCTCGTGGCCCTCGAGCTTCTTGAGCAGCTTGCCGGTCCGGGTGTCGTAGATGTGGATCAGGGTGTCGTCGCTGCCGGTGATGATCTTGTCGTCGTCAAACTGCAGGCAGGTGATGACGTGGCGCGGGTGCGCGGTGAAGGCGAGGTGCTGGGGCTTGACCTTGCCGCTGGTCCAGTTCTGGCGGATCATGTAGTGGCGGCGGTAGAGCGACTTGAACAGGTGCAGGTTGCGCAGGCTCGGCAGGCCGATCTTGGGGTTGGGGATGGCGGCGGCGGCGGCGCTGGCGGCCGACATGGGGCCCTCGGACTTGTGCACCAGCGGCCCCGGCGACGGCCGCTCGTCCTTGGCCTCTTGCGCGCCGGCGCGCCGCTTGGACCGCTCGGTGCCGGGGTAGGCGGTGATGCCGCGCTTCCGCTTGGACATGCGCACGCGCGGCGGTGCGCCGGCGAACTCCCCGGCCTTGCTGGACTCGGCCTTGCCGGCCTCCGCCTTGCCCGAGCGCACGAGGTCGGCCTCGTCGGCGTCCATGCGCATGCGCAGGCTGAGGTCGACCTCGCTGCCGTGGGCGCCCACGGGGTCCTGCCAGCCCCAGCCCTGGGCGATGGCGCGCTGCAGCTCGCCGGCGGGCAGCTTGAAGCCGTCGCGGTCAAAGAGCTCCTTCCAGCCGGTCTCGTTGCTGTCGACAATGAGGCGCCACTGCTTGGAGACCTGGGCGGTGCGGCACAGGTCCCGGAAGTCGAGGTAGGACAGGATGTGCAGGCTGAGCTCGAGCGGCAGCTGCTTGAAAAAGTCGCACTTGAGGGCGGGGCCGACGACGTCGGCGACCGTCTGCAGCGTCTTGCGCGTGCAGCGGCGGAGGAACTGGTACATCATAAACGTCTTCATCTCGTTGGGCATGGTGTCGAAGCGGTCCAGCATGGCCTGGACCTCGTAGACGTTGTTGCTGGCGCGCGCAAAGCTGCTGCTCGCCGCGGGCGGGTGCTGCGCGTCGCCGGCGCCGGCAGGGCAAAAGGACCGGCGGAAGGGCGAGAAGGGCGACGTGTCGGCGGCCTCGGTCGACTGCGAGCGGGCCAGGGGCCACACGGGCTGGCGCAGGAGCTGGCTGTCCAGGCCGTGGTCGTCGCGGTCGTCACGGTCGTCGCGGCCGTTGCGGCCGTCGCCGTCGTCGCCGTCGTCGCCGTCGTCGTCGTGCGGGATGGAGGCCGGGTGCACGGCCGAGAGCGTGGGCGACAGGCGCGGGCTGGGCAGGCTGGCGTCGATGCCGACGCCGACGTTGCCGAGGACGCGCGGCGGGATGGTGCGCAGGGCCTGCTGCAGCGGCTCGTCGGCGTCGGCAAAGGCGTCGCCGTCGTCGTCGGCGTCGTTGATCGGGGGCGTGGCGACGGTGTTGCTGAAGACGGTGTGCGTGTCGCTGCCGGTGGGGCTGGCGGCCTCGTACGGCGCCGTGACCGCGCTGGACCCGGCGTCCGGCTTGATGTTGCTGCTGCCGTCGGCGGCGGCCGCCCGCTCCAGCCGCAGGGGCCGGAAGCGCGACGAGCTGCGGTGGCCGTGGAGGCCGGCGCCGCCCGAGTTGTCGGGCGTAGCCAGATACGCCGAGTGGGAGGCGGCACCGGCGGCCGCGCCATCACGGTCGCCGTCACGGTCGCGGTCGCGCTCGTCCTTGAGCAGGCCCAGCCGCCGGGGCCGGTCGTGTGCTGCCGTGCTGCCCGACGCCGCCAGGGCCGAGGCGGAGCGCAGGGCCTTGCGGCCCGCGGACGCGGACGCAGACGCAGACGCAGACGCAGACGGCCCCGGCGAGGCTGCGGACGTGGAGCGCGTCGACCGGCGCAGCGCGCCGTCGGCCGGCTCGCGCTGCTTTGGTATGAACAGGGCGTGCTGCGGCGGCTGCGGCGGCTGCGACGGCGACGAGGCGCGCCGGGACGGGCTCTCGGCGCCGGGCTCGGGCTTGATGGCGCGGCCGTCGACGACGCGGGCCCGGGGCGGCGGCGGGCGGTGGAAGTGGAAGGGGTTGGGGCGCAGCAGGTCGTCCTGGCTGCTCTGCTCAAAGGAGGCGTGCAGCCGCGACGCGTCGTCAAAGGACGACGAGTAGGCGTCGCTGTCCGCGGCGTCGTCGACGTCGAAGCTGAAGCGCGCGAGGCCCGGCGGCGTGGGCTTTGCGGCGAGGGGGTACTCCTTTGCGTCGAGGGACTGCAGCGAGCGCGGCTCGCGCACGTACAGCGGCGGGTAGGAGCGCTTGGTGGTGGTCGTGGTGGTCACCGTCTTGGTCTCGACGCACTCGGCAATCTCAAACTGCAGCCGCGAGCCGCGGGCCGCGTCGTCGTCGGGGGCGTCGTCCCAGTTGACCGAGACCGTCTGTCCGGACCGGGGCCGGCCGGCCTCGGCCGTCCGCGGGGGGGGCTGCGCGTCGCTCATGGTGCGGGCGGGGGTCGTCGGGCAGGCAGGCAAGGCCACGGACGAGCCACGAGGGCCAGCGGAGCGGTCAGGGGGGAGGGGGGGAGAAGAGGCCGAGGGGTGAAGACGTGAGGCCGAAGCAGAGAGGGACTGGGCGCGTCAGCGATGCACAGACGAGGAGGAGAGGAGGAGAGGAGGAGAGGAGGAGAGGAGGAGAGGAGGAGAGGGGGAGAGGAGGAGAGGAGGAGAGGAGGAGAGGAGGAGAGGAGAAGGAGAGGAGGCGACGAAGAGGAGACGAGGAGGAGAAGAAGAGACTCACGAGGCAGAGATCGATGGCAATACGCAAGTCAGCCCAGCACGTGCAGCATGGTCTGCAGACGTGTCGCGGAGGAGACGCAGGCGGCCGCCCGACGATGGCGACAGACAGAGCCGGCGGGAGGGACCGGAAAGCGAGGACAAACGCCGGCGAGGAGGAGGGGAGGGCAGGGGAGGCGCGAGGAGGTGAGGCTCGGCAGGGAATGCGTGGTTCGGCAGCGAGGCCGGTTGGGCGTCTGCAGGGCGGCGAGCGACGACGCAGACGGCAGAGACGGCAGAGACGGCAGAGACGACGGCTGGCCGCGCGAGGTGCCTCCCGTGTTGTTGTTGTCGGTTGGCGAGGCTGGGAAACGGAGGCGGGAAAGGGCGGTGCAGATGGGGAAAGAGGCCGGCGACGATGAGGCCGAAAAAGGGCGGGTTCTGCCTCCGCTCCTTCCTTCTGTGTACGAGTGCTAACGACGCCTGGCCCAGCCTGACACGGGGGAAGGCACGAGTGGGCGGGCTAGTGGCCGGCGATAAAAATAATGAAAAAACCCTGCGGTTGGTCTGTGGGCGCCCCCTCCAAAGCTCACGTGCCGCGCCACACCCAGTTTTGTATGGTGCACGCGTTCCGGGGGCCTGACAGCGGGAGCGCGCTAGCACAGAGGCTGGAACCGCCACAGGCCTCCTGGGTTTTTTTGCCTCTGTTGCCGCCTTTGTTTCCACTCGCCTAGGCGCGTGGTTTCACGGACGCTGCGGAAGGCGCGAGCGTGGTCCTTCCTCTCACCGGTGGAAAGACCACGCTGCGACACCGGCGCTGCGGAGCCTTGCACTGCAGGAGGCAGCCGCCTGTTCAGGCGGAAGGCGAGACAGCAAATCACGGGAAGGAGCGACGAAGAGACTTTGCATTCACACATTTACGAAAGGCCGGCCTCGCCACCACGGCTTTGTCTTCACCGACCGTCTGGCACCAAAGCGGAAAGGCACGCCGCCAACAGAGCCTTTCCCGCTCCTCCTCCTGTCCCCGCGCCTACGCCGTATACGAGTAGTTCTGTCCGTGTTGTCATTAGCCTGTGTCGAATAGCGTAAGC
This sequence comes from Sporothrix cf. nigrograna, assembly GCA_019925305.1. NCBI lineage: Eukaryota > Fungi > Ascomycota > Sordariomycetes > Ophiostomatales > Ophiostomataceae > Sporothrix > Sporothrix cf. nigrograna. Next base: position 650,955 of record JADHKR010000006.1, on the reverse strand, counting down.
CTCACAACGTCATCGTTTTATGTCAGAAGAGCCGCAGATTGATCTGCGTTGCTGCTTGCATTCATAGCAGCGTTAATCGTGTCTAGTGTTGCAGCGAGGCAGTAGACGTCCTGGCAGCAGATAAAGTCTCGTCGAGGAGCAAGACTGGACAGATGAGCCCAAATCGAGCCGGTGAGGGGAGAGCCGGCTAGTATGTCAAAGTCGAGATGGACTGTTTTGGTCTGAGCCGGCTGAGCAGAGCGTGCAGAGCGTGCAGAGCGCGCAGGAGTGTGATGAGAAGGCTGTTGCGTAAGTCGTGATACCAGGGTGATATCAGGGTGATATATGGTCGCCAAGTACGGTACGACAATCAGAGGGATACAGATGCAAAGGGAAAGACAAGATGCACGCAATGTTGAGGTAGTGTTCTTGAAAATATCTGTTTTTTTCTTCTTTTTCTCGTCCATCGACCTGTAGAAACCCACATAAAAGACGTAAATATCAACTCGAAAGCGAGAAAAACACGGAATTTATAATTTTATTTTATTTTTATTTTTATTTTTATACAATAAACAACGGCTTCCCTCCCATATTATTTACATAATTTTGGCATCATTCCCTCAAATACCACAATGCAGTTCTCCCACAGCTCAACCTTTGTCACCCGTGATGCTCTGCCCACGTCTCGATGTTTTCGTCACTGCGTCCGCTGTGGCGGGCGTACATACTCGTACAAGCCCCTGAAAGATGGGTCGGATGTGGATTTTATCCGGCGCCATAACGGCCCCACCCGACGCTGAGCGCATTGCGCCTTCCCGAAATGAGCCCAGCAAAACCAGCACCAATGCGTTCAAGCTGATCTCCAGCTCCAACACACCACCAACAACCATCACCAACAACCGCGACAGCCGCGACAGCACAGCGACGGCAACCACTTCTGGCTACCATTAAGCCTTTCGGCGAGCTACAGTCTGCCCACGGCCGCCGCCCGCCCCTTGCTGCGTCCATGGTTGTCTCTGCTCGTTCCTGAACCCCCCCCCCCTCCTCCCGGGACAACAACCTCTTTTCTTCCGGAAAGCGGGCTTTCCCCAGCACGGCCCGCGACGGCGACCGACGGCCGACATGGGCAACTGCAGCTCGTGCCTGGGCGCGCGACGCAGGAGCGTGGACGACGATGTGAGTGGCCCGGGACCGGCAGACAGGCGACCGACACCGCGACGACAGACACGGCTGACACGCCTCCCAGGGCGACGAGTCGCGGCTCCTCTTTGACGACGCCGACGGCGCACACTATGGCAGCTTCGGCGAGCCGGCTCTGAACGGCCACGACGACGCCCAGGAGTCGCAGCGCGAGTTTGAGGCGCTGCAAAACGTCGTGGCCCGGACGACAGAGTGAGTTCCCCCCCCCTCCCTTTTCCCGTGCAGGGCGCATGCTGACAGCACAGCAACATGGTCGACGTCTTTGAGATTGCGCCGCCACGGCCGAACCCCAGCCGCCGCGCGGCGCCCTACGGCATGCCCGACAACCGGTTTGCCCAGTACCAGAACCTGCTCTCGAAGCTCTCGGTGGCCGACGACGCGGACGGCGACTGTGACGCAGACGCAGATGCGTCCGCCCGCGTCGACGCATACCTCGACGTCGAGACGGCGCCGGCGCCGCAGGCGTACGGCCGGCTTCTGCCCGCCCAGGCAGACGGCGTGGGCCCGTTTGTGGGCAACTTTACCGATGCAGCCCGGCCGTAGACGGCCATGGCGAGGACAAGCCAGCGCGGGGGGGGGGGGGGGGGCGCAGAAGGCAGCTGCTCACAGCGCTTGCGATAAAGCGCTTCCTGCGTGCCCTACGAGCTTCCTCCCCCGACGATTGCATGACACCACCGCGCACACAACCGGCGTTTTATATTGCCCGCTCCGAATTACCAGCAACAGCAACCCAGACGACAGACGGACGCCGGGCGTGCATGAGCCACGACTTCGCGAAAGCGTGCCTTTTATGTCCATTGGCATTTGTTTCATTTCGGATTTCTTACTTTTACTTTTTTCTTTCTTTCTTTTCTTTTTTTTCTTTTTTTTTTCTTTCTTCTTTCTCTCTTTTTCTCTTCTTCTTCTTCTTCTTCTCTCCTTTCATCTCCCGCTTGCCGCATTCTCCTTTGTCCTTGATACCCGTCCTAGTATTAAATTTACATATCAGCACCACTGCAACTCAGCCAGGCCGGCACCGGACCGGCCTCCACCGTGATCGCTCGTCTCCCGTCACAACCACCACGATCCACCACTGTCCAGCATCCAGCCTGTCCAGCACGGCCGTGCCTTCTCGAGCAAACCCGAATCCCGTGCTTGCCCCTCTTAGCCGGGCGCCTGCGCCTGTCCGGATTTCCACGTCTCTTGGTTTGGGCCCTGTTTGGACGCTTGCCACTTTCTTTTTGCCTTTACAGACTACGCCTAGCCGTGTCTCCCAGATGCCCCATATCCAGGCCTCAGCACCCATTGAGCTTCAGCCACGTGCCCACGCTGCCGGCGCTGCTTCTCAGTGGAGACCCTAGTCCGTGGCTGCAGCCGGCTGCAGTTCTAGCTCCGTGCCTCTCGCGCCGGTTTGCTTTGATTTTTGTTTTGTTCGGCGGCGTCCCAGCGGCGTCCCAGCGTCCTCCCAGAAACCTCCCAGCGTCCTCCCAGCATCCTCCCAGTGCGCCGTTCTGGCGGACCGGCCGTCGGGCTGGCCGGAGAGGCCACAAGCGGCCGGGAGGCCCATGACGGAGGCCTAGTACGAGAACCAGCATAAAACGCCTCCAGGCCGTCACAGGCCGTCTCAGCGTCACAGAAGCCTGTGCAGTGGTCGTTCTGTTCAGTGCAGCCCTGCATAGCCTGCCGCTTACTCTCCGAAGCCCCTCTGTCCCCGCTTTCCTGCCTTTCGTTGTTTTGATTTTGCCCCCCTGCGGCCTGCGTGATCGTCTTGGCGGCGGTTTGGCCAACAGTCAACTACGTCACTGCCTTGCAGATGCTGGGTTCCGCCAAACTGGCCCCCGTGTCCCGGCCGAAGGGACCGTCCCGGGTCACTAGGCCTGCACAAAATACAAGCACAAGCAGACGCGCCAGACGCGCCAGGACACGCCAGACAAGGCCGCGCCGCGCTGCGGGAGGCCCTGCTGGCACACGGAGCCGAGACCGAGCGGAGACAGGTCACGCTTCTCCCTCGCTATGCGGTCTCGCTGTGCCCCTTGCCTGGCACCCTTGCCTTGGGCTTTCAGGGCGTTGCTGAGCTGCAGCCGTGGGCCAAGATGGCCCTGGGCTTTACAACGGGCCTCGCTGGCGGCTTTGCGTGACAAATTTTGATTTTGTCAGATCCTCCTTGCAAGCAGCTACACATACCAGCGATGCCAGCACGAGACGTTGTCGAAAAGGTGAAATTCAAGCACTGAAATTATGGCAGATATGGTAGCGAAACAGCCTGGCTCCTCCTCACATGGCACTGTGAAAAGCACACTGCAAAGCAGACAGAACAGGGCAAAGGCAAACACAAGGACAAGACAAAACAGAGATCCCAGTTTCTTCCAAGCAAAAAACCGGTCCAAAACCCCGCTGCACCGCGGCGAAGCCGGACGGCCCAGCAGTAAAATGCCCACCGGCGCAGGCCAAAAGAGAGAAACGAGGAAAAACAAAACGGCCACTCAAAGACAAGGCCAGCAAGCAGCAGCATGACGGCAGATCACAGCCAACGAGGCCGGACAACCGGGAGGGCAAATTAAGAAAAAAGAAAGAAAAAAAAGAACAACAGGAAGCGGAAAGGAAACAAAAAAAAGAGCACATGTGTGAAACAGGACAATGGTGTCAACAAATACCAATGAGGTGAACAGAGCGACGGCGCCTCCCTGCCTGCCTGCTGCCCCGCTCGTTGTTCTTGGCCGTCAGACAATGCTGGCTTGTCGGCTGATGTGGTCTTGGTACAGCTCATGCACGCGCATCCGAATGTCTGCCATGTCCTGTGTCGTCTTCTCCACGGTCGCCGGCTTGTTGCCTTCCTGCCGCCACCGGTCCAGGTCCTGCTGCAGCTTCTCCAGCCGGCGGTTTTTCTTGTCAATCTGCTCACACAGCTTGCACGCCTCGTTGCGGAACACCGTGTTGTACACAAGCTTGAGCCCGCACGTCTCGCCCGTCCGGTACTCCTTGGGACACTGCTGGCGGAAGTTCCCCCACTTCCAGTAGCCGCAGCTCCAGCGCGTCTGCTCAAAGTAGCACATTTCCGTGGTCGGAGCTGGAAGACAGGTTGTGTTAGCCAATGCGTGTGTGTGCTGCGTGCGCGACAGGGCCTTCCATCAGGGGCCATCCTTGCTCCCGCATCCGGGGGTTCTTTTTTTTCCCTTGTTCCTGGGAAGGCTGCCCCTCCTCGGACATTTCCTCCCCCCCCCTCTCTTGTGTTGTTTCCCCTGCACATCTTGTCTTGTGCTCTGTCTCTCGCCCGTTACCTCGGTGCAACCTGTCTAACCCCTTACGACGTCTTGTCCTCCACTTTTCTTTCTGTCTGCAAAAGCTGTTTTCCGTTTTGGGTTGACTAACCGTCGATGCTGTGCCTGCTGGGACGTCAAGGAGGGATGTGAGCCGGGAAGCTGGACGAAGGGCAAGCTTTTGAAGAGGGAACGAGTGCACGGTGACGGACAAGAGAGTCGTGTGAATGTGATGCGGAAGAGGGCTGCTGTGAAGGGGCAATGTCTTGGAGACACAAGACACATCGTTTGCAGTTCATGGGCACACGGTACTTATATCCATTTTGTCTGCATTCTACAAGAGGCTCTCCCACGGCTTGCCTGGCAAAGAAAAATCAAATAAATAACGGCAAAGGTGGATATCGAACAACTCATCAGGTCAAAATAAAGCAGAATAATCATGCCTGAGCCAAAGTGCAACGCCGGTGAGGAAACAAGTGGGATGTGGGAGTGGAAAACGACGCCGGGAAAGAAGAAACATAAAAAAGAAAAGAAAAGAAAAAAGAAAAAAAAAGAAAAAAGAGAGGGGACCGACGGCAAAGTCTGGTCAAGGGGGGTGTGGAACAACGAGAGCGCATGCAGAAGCTAAACGGCAAGTGAGAGGACAGACAGAAACGAGCGAATAAGACAACACACGGTTGCCCCTGCTAACGGGCAGCATACAGCAAGGGAATGGCGGCTGCTTGTTGGCCAAACCAAACGCATAAAGGCAGCTCAGAATGGACTGTTGCTTAACTCGCAGCCTTCTGTCCATGGCTCTTTGCCTGCCTTGTTGCTTTGCACTCACCTTGTATTGCTCTTTTCTTTTCTTCCGTTGCCTGGTATGCTGCCGTCTGCAGACCTCTGTTGGAGCCACGTTATCAAGCTCGCAAAAGACTGCCGCTCGGCCTTCCCAACCACGTCCTGGCCCTGCATCTGCTCTTGTTTCTCAATGTCTCTTTCCAGTGCCTCAATGCCACTTCTCAATGGGAGATGAGCTACTAGACGTGAAACGAAATTGCGTTCATACCTCCATGTCCGTTATGAAAGCTTGAGGATTTTTTGTGAAAAAGACGATTCTTCCATCCGATTAATTGGTTTCCAGGTGGACATCACCTCCAGCCCGTCCTGCGTCCTCTCCATCATTCAGCGGGAAGAGGCCTATGATGAAAGACTCGACTGTGGCCGGTTTGGTTAAAACGAGCAGGCCAAACAAACACCAGGCCCAGCAGACTCGTTTGGCGTTTTGACTGCCGCGCCTGCAATTCTATCAGGTGCAAGCATCCATGCATTTTCCAACCTTTCTCTCAACTCTTCCCTGGCTTCTGCGCCGGAGCCGCGGCCATCGCACGTACTCACACACCCCCTCCTCTTCGTTCATGACTGACCGAATACATCTCGACGCAAATGCGCTGAAGATGCGTCGAATCGCCTTCTTTGTCCAGACGTGCAGGCATTGTGAGTTGTCTTTTAAGATCCACTCGACGCATAGTTCACCGGGTGAGGAGACTGTGATATAAAAGCACCTTGCATGGTGGCTGCGTCGAAATGAAAAAAAAAGGAACAAAAAATAAAACAAATATAACAACAAAATAACAAAGGAAATAAGGCACGTAAAATCGGCCTGTGCGGCGATTGTCGGAGTGCCCCATACTTGGGCTGACCAAAGGATTGAGCCTGGCCCAACACTGTGCAAACGCCCGAGAGCACATGATTTCAAGCCCGCTGTTCGGTTCCATGGGGTACATAACATGCCAGTCTTTCACAGACGTATGTGTTCACGTGGGCGGCCATGTGTGTTGATCATGCACCCGCACGGCTGAATTGTTGGCCAACGAGGAACGAATTGTGGTCTTGGCTATTTTGATTTTTGATTTTTGATTTTGTAGTTCCGTGCCCAAGCCAGATGCAACGACACGTCTACGATATCGATTGATAACAAAAACAAGGCTCTTACTTTTGCTGCTTATAAATTCATATCTACAGCGAATATAGCAAGGGGCCACACCGGAAGGCACAGGAGCTCAACATTGAAGCAGAATGCACCCTCACGAGTGCGTGACGGATGGCCAGGCAAAGGCGATAGGCCGGAGACACTCGCTTGACGGTGGCTGCTTTGAACGCACGAACCGGATCAAAGCCGTGCGTTGTGCTCTTTGCCAAGCCAAAAAGAGACACGGACAGACATATAGAAGAGGGAGTGGAAAGCGCACAAACAAATCCCGCCTGTCAAGCGTTGCAAGCTGCAGCCTGGATGTGATGGGATGTGCTGGCAAGCGTCGAGGGACGGGAGTCCTTCATTAGATAATCCCAAGGGCCGCCAACCGGCAGCAGACTGGGCGGTCCGGCTCCCCCGTGTATGGCCCAGCAAGAGAGATGTGCATTTTAGGGAATCTTTGTCATCGTAAAGGACAGCAGCCGAGCCAGCGGTACAAGACAGACATAGGACATCAAGCACATACCGGGGAAGAGAAAAAATAGAGAGAGGGAGGGAGGGGGGAGAGACCTGGCAACAGGCTGGAGAGAAGGAACAACAAACAGCCACCGAGCATGCACGATGCACGTTGCCGAAACGGGACCAAAGGGTACCAGCCACGACAGACAGCTCGCAGCACAGCATTTTTCTTCCGCAACAGCATCGGGGCAGAATACGACCGACGGCGGTCATGCAATGCTCTGCCAGTTCACCAGTGCAGAAAAATATTGTGCCGCATCAATATCCAGCAAATGGCAGGCTCTGGCGTTTCTGGATCTCCGCTCTCCGACTTCCGTCCTGCACTTCCTCCAGCAGCAGCCCACCCTTGTACGTAGCCGGCATGTGCGGAATAGCGGCTGCTGGTATTTTTGGAGCGTGACTGTGATTCGATCTCGGCCGATATATCCTTTTATATTGCTAGCTATTCTTTTCTTCCTTGCCACCGCTGGTTCCTATGCAGGTTCTGGCCCCCGACCCCTGACAAGCAACAAGAACGACACGACAGCCCAGAGGGCTCAGAGGCTGTGTGGCTGCCGTCCCCCTTGGCACCCGCACCCCCCTTTCCTCTCTCGAACTTGGAGCACTGTCTTCTGTGGATGGTCCCCAGGTACCCCCATGCTTCCCCTACCACCCTCCATGCAGCTCCCAAAAAAGCTGCTGTCCTCCTGCAGGCTCAGAAACGTGGCGATGTTTTAGACGCTGCTGTTATATGTATCCTTCTTTCTTCTCTCACGGCCAGCCATTTTGTTGAGTTATATCCACTGTGGAAGACACCTCTGCAGCTCCGCTAGTCTGTTGTTCGCCACGCATACGTGCAGGGGGGGGTAATGTGCGCTCCCTCTGGATGCAAGCACATTCTATCCGTGTTGACGCGGCCTTCTGTCAACCCACTGGGCATTCTTCAAGCTCGCCGTACGTCTGGGTATCACGTTTCTCCATCTGTGGACGGGCCTTTCCCTGGCTCTCCTTCCAGCACACTCGGTCTGTTATAAATCGTGTGCCATAACCTGCAGACCTCGCGTACAGCGATTCCCTGAGAGACAGGCCGCACTGGAAGGTGTGGCAAAAGGGAACGGTGCCAGCTCACAGTCGGACCAGGGACTTGGCCAGAATGGACCAACCGCGGGAAATGACCCCCTGTTGAGACAAGATAAAAGAACGACAGGTTCGAGGAAGAAGGCGGGGATAAGCCGAAATACAACTTGTGCTGTGGCCGGTCTTGGACAAACTGCATTTGTTGTGTGTGTCTATCTGCACGCACGGCAGAGGGTGATGTGCTGGCTGAGCTGTCCCTGGGGGCAGCTCCCCTTCCGACGCCTTACACGGTCGAGTGTGTGTGGGGATGTACGGGGATCGAGGGTTGAGGGAAGTGAGCCAATTGTCGGTTTTTGCCTGAAGTGCTATGGATGTCGTGAATCACTGGTGTGCACTGGCTGTGTCGCTACTGCTCCATTTCTTTGCAAAGCTCGATGGCCGGAGCTTCCACTTCGTTTTCGTGACCACCTATAGCATCTCTGTCGAAAATAGACTGTCAAAAAGAGCCCAACTGCCACGGCTGCCGTGAGTTTCTGCAGGATCTATAGGCCCGTGACTGCCATGGCCATGCATGGGCCGCATCCACGTTCACTGCATAGTCCATTGCTCATATGATTTCTGGATGTTGCGGACGGTGCGATGACTGCCGATTGGAAGCTAATGAGGGGACGGACATACTTCCCGAAAAGCACTTGCCGAGAGAGAAGGGAGCTTGGGTAGCTATTGCACAACACGGTTTCTACCTGAGGCCTGGGTGAGAGCTGGCAGGCCAATGCTGAAAGTGGTATCCTTCTGACCGGATCTCTTTGGGATTGCGCCTGTCCGATGTTTGAGTTGCTAGTCAGATGAAGAAGATCATTGATAATAGTTGGGATACAGACACACGCAAGGCCGCTCTGAGGCCCCATACAACAGAGTACAATCGTCTCTTATCCTTGCTCTTATCAGAATGTCTTTTCTGTCTGCGTCTGTCCAGCAATTCGTTTGTCATTCTGGCCACGGAGGGAGCATGGAAGGAAGCGGAGCCGCCGTGGGTAGGTGTGGCACACAACGGCCGCCCAAAAAGGCCGCCTGTGGTGGGCTTTGTTTTTGTTTCTCGTTTGACGCGGTGGCGCCCGCACTTTCTCGTATTCTCGCCGCGGTTGCTGCAGTTTATTTGTTTCTGTTTTTTTTTTTTTTTTTTTTTTTTTTTTTTTTTTTGGTTTTCATTCACTCGCTGTCCCTCTTTCGGCGCAAGGTGGACTGGTGGCTACCCAACCGCTTGGTTGCAGGCCTCAAGGTGAGCAAAGTGTCTCGAACAAGACCTGACGTGAAAACCGAGCATTGAGGTCGGGTTGGCACAAAAAAAAAAGCAGGGCAATCCTGTTAGAGGCGTTTAGCGGACCAACGTTTTTCTAGCAGGGGCGAGGCGCTCTGTTCTGCGTCCAAGGATACTCTGTAGCAAGGGAAAGAGCGACGGGGGATGTTTCCAGCCTGCTAAACTCAGGCCGGTCTCCAAACGGGCCGTGCCGGCTCCCGGATCAAGTTCATAGTAGGCAGCCCACTTTTTTCCTCGCGACTGTCAAGAGTTAATTTGGCCGTGATATAGTCAAAATATAGAAAATCGGAGTCGTTTGGCAAGCGGTGCAGTTGTTTTTGATTTCCGCAGCGGGCAGCAAAAGACGCACTCGAAAAACAAAGCACGTCGCGACAGTGCAAATAGAGTAAAATGGCGCGAAACGGGTGGCTTTGCCGTCGAATCGAAAAAAGTGGGAGCATGAATTATTACGTGCATTTCGCCCCGCGCAACCAACCGCAAACGTTGCCCGGCCAGGGCCAACAGGAGGTCTGTACGAATTGTGCAGTATTTGCGATTTGGCCTGGCGAGGCCGCCCTTGAAAACAACAGGAATAAGAACGCGGAAAGAAATTCAGCCAATTTTCAATGGAACGATTGAAAATGCAACAACTGGATCGATACCCAACAAAGGCCGGCCGACTTTTTTTCGGTTGTCTGATCGGTTGTGCCCGTTGTTGTTTTCGACCAGTCAGAGATGAGGCCCAAACGTTGAGCGTAATTGGACGCGGAATTGGGCTGCGAAAAGAGGCGAGCCTCTCGCAAACTCATTGGGTGGCCTTGCGTGCCGGGGCTGTTATTGGGCGAAGAGGAGGGAAGGCTCAGACAATTCGACAGTGTCAACTCCAACCAAAGACAAATGTCAATTTCAAAGCAACAAGAAAATGTGAAAAGAAAAGGTCGGGAAAGAAAACTGCACGATGGTGCACGATTGTCTTGTTTTTCAGGGTCTTGTCATGTCTGTTCCCCCCGTCCAACAGACGACAAATCAATTGACTTGTCGTGATGCAGTCGGTTCTTTCTTTTTTTCTTTTTTTTCTTTCTTTTTTGTCTCCTTTTTTCACGGCCGAAAGCGAGGCGGCCTTGCAGCCTCTGACGAGGCACTTGCAGCCTCGAAAATCCAGAAATTGCCTCGCTCCCGTGCAAGCCGAAGTCACCGAGCCCGAGCGCTGAGGCTTGCCAACAACTCGGCAGTGGCGCCCCCAGCGTGACAGGTGTAGCCCCTGTCGACCTGTCGACGAGGGTTGCATTTGGTGCACGCCTGACCGTGGTCTTTTGTGTTAGTTGCTGCCTGATGGGTTCTGCAAAAAGGCCAGGGGGTGGTGGTGGTTAGGGTTGCGGTGGTTGTGCTGGGCGGCTGGTCCTGTCCCGATTTGGACATGACAACGAAGACAGCGGCATGTGGGACAGTGCCTGTTGGAAGTTGGATCACGGTGGCTTTGGTTGAGATTGAGGAGTAGATCAATAAAGCTGGGGGTTGTCTTGGAGTACGTAGAGGCAATGCTTTTTTAAAGCAGTCTTTCTGGTCTACCATCTCGGACTGTTTTCTTTTTCTTTTTTCTTTTCTCTTTTTCTTTTCTCTCTTCTCTTCTTCTCTTCTTTTCTCTCCTTTTCAGCTCTCTTTTACCTAGGTGAACCGCTCATATGCGCGTCGTAAACTCGCCTCCAATGTCTGAACCACGCAGGAGCGCATGCGGCGGGTATGGTGCCCCTATGCAAGGCTAACAACCGCGCCCGTCCGGAATTGGGCACGGGACGCCAGCGAGACGAGCGTGCCTCGGAGAACAAGAAAAGGACAGCGCGTGCTGTCGATGCAGGCGGTCGCATCTCCTGCGGCCGCCCTGGACGTGATGAGAGAGGGGCTGCGAAAAAAAAAAAAAAAAAAAAAAAAAGGCGAGGCGAGATCCGGTGTGCCAACACGTCAGCTACAGTCGATAATGCCTGGGCACGGCTACCTGGCTCTTGTCTTGTGTCGTTGGCTGTGCTGCTCCTGTTGTCACACCCGGTGGAGTGGAAGAAAACAAGGAAACAAGGACAAGAAGGAGAAGACCAGAAGGAGGCCATGCGCGATAATTTTGTGCCCAACGGGCAGCCCAGAGCGGCAGAGTGTTTCGAGCCCAATCGAACAGCCCGCAAATGCGAGGCGAGACGTCGTGTGTTGCGCGTCGTGCCGTGCTCCCGTCGAGATGCGGCTGTGCGCATTCGATTTCGCATTGTCTGATTGGCATATCGGCCCCAAGGCTTTAGCGGTCCCCGGGGCCATAGTTACAGGGCATTGGCTGGTGTTTCTGGGCGCTGCAAGGCAGGCGAGGCAGGCTGCCAATGACGGGCTTTAGGGGTCTACAGGCGTACGAGTACACTACTCACTACAGCCGCTGGCTTGCACGTGAGGACCGACTAATATGCGCTTATCCGGTTATCCTGGTGCACGTGAAATACGGGTCCACTGTAAAGCTGCGCCCCGCTTTTCGCCGTCGCATCATCCGCCCCAAACCGCTGACGGTTTCCAAGCCATCGCAACTCAACATCCACTCGTTCCAGGTGCAGCCAGGCGGCATTCGGTCCATCGGGTCTCGTTTGTTCTCGCTCGTGTCGTCGGCAGCACTTCACGCCTGCTCGCTGCCGCCGTGCTGCTGTCCGGACTGTCCTCTTTGTCCACCTCGTCTCTCTCCGTCAGCATCTGTCTTTGTCGGACCACCGTCTCGTGTTTCGGTCTCGTGTTTCTCCGCTCGTGTTTTTCCATCTGCCTGTCTGTTCTGGTTTTCTCTGTGCTCTGTCCTGCTCCACGAGTCCATACGAGCACTCGTACGTCGTTCCTGTATCGGGCTTTGAGCCTTGCCCGCCCGCCCGTCTCCTTCTCTCGTCCTTTGTCCTCCCATTTCCTCTTCTTTCTTGTTTCTCCACCGGCCGGCGTCATACACGTCGTCCAGCCTCGCCCGCGCCGTTGTGATTTGACGTGTTTGGCGTTTTTGCGTTGCAGTTGCTTTCGTTGTATTCGTTTGGTTCTTTTGATCACGTTTGATTTCTTTGATTCCGTTGATTCCGTTGACTCATTTCTCCTCTCGCTCGTGATTCTCTCTTCTGGCCTTGACGTCACACTCAACGCCCCACACATCACCTGCCGCCGCAGGCTGTCGTGTCCTCCGGCCGAGGACAACGCATCGACCGACCGTGTGCCGTGCAGCTCTGCCGCCCAGGCTGCCATCCTCTGGCAAGCTGGCCCACATGGAGACGCCCCAGGACGTGCACGCCCCTGCGCCGGATGGCCGCGCTGGCCGTGGCCGCAGGCCTGGCCTGCACGCAGCTGCAGCAGATCCACCGGCGCCCAGCGAGGCTGCCCGACGCCAGCCGCAGGCGCCCAGCGCCCCAGCCTCCCCAGGCCCGGCCGGCGAGGGCGCGCTCGTGCTCAGGACCGCAAGGACGGCCTCTGCAGCCTCCGCGGCCTCCAGGGCGTCCACGGCGTCTCCCACGCCCGCGCCCTGCCGCCCGCGCGTGCCGTCGTCGCTGGACGGCCTGCCCAACGAGCTGCTGATGCAGATCCTGGGCTACCTCGACGTCGACGACCTCTTGTCGGCGTCCCGGGTGAGTCCGGCCGTGCTGTCTTCCGCGTTGTCTTCCGCGTTGTCTTCCGCATTGTCTCGTCCGGAGCTCCCGAGCGCTGAATACTGACCACCGACCGCTGACGACCAGACGTCGCATCACCTGCGCTGTCTCTGCGTGGCGCCCGTCCTGCACACGCTGCGGCTGCGGCACACGCGCGCCAGCCTGCAGCCGCTGCTGACGGCGCCGCAGCGGCCGTCGCTGTCGGACCTGGCGTCGCGGCGCATCTTTATGAGCCACAACACGGTGGTGTCGCGGCAGCTGGTGCGCTCGCTGGTGCGCATCCGCCTCTCGCGCCACCTGGCCACGCGGCCGCCGGTGCACGTGCTGGTGCAGCGCAGCGTGATGCCGCCCGAGTGCGCGCCCGGCATCGGCCACGTGTCGCCGGCGCTGGCCGCGCGCGCGCGCGCCGTGGAGCGCGAAAAGGTCAAAGACGGGCTGCGCCGCTGGGTCGGCGCCGTGCTGCGCCGCGAGGTCGAGCGCCGCGGCAAGCGCCTGCACCCGCACGACGAGGGCCAGGGCGCGGGCCGCGTGTGGCGCATGCGCCGGTTCTGGGAGCGCGTCGGCCGGGGGAGCTGACGGCGCCGGGGTGTGGCGCTGCACGTGGAACGACTGCACGTGGAACGACAATGCGCCGTTTGGCCGTCGCGGCTGGATTCTGCTTGTTTGAAACCGTACACTGTAAATGTAAATACAACGCGAGCGCCGTGTGCTCGTGCCCATGTCCTGAACGCCGGTAGGCAAACACGCAAACGCGCGGTGCCGCTATGCCTTGAACCGAAACGCGTCCCAGTCCGCGTCGTCGGAGTCGTCCGAGTCCGAGTCTTGTGCCTCGTCCGCGTCTTGCGCCGCGTCCGCCGCGTCCGCCGTCCCGTCCACGGCGGCAGGCGGCGCAAGGCCTCGCCCGCCGCGCAGTGCCTCCCGCTTTGCCTTGAGCTTCTGCACGCGCGACTCGAGCGCCTGCATGTCCTCCAGCTCGTCCTGCAGCGCGCGCGTCGCCTCTTCCTTTTCGTCGGCGAGCCGCGCCTCTTCGGCGGCCCGTCGTCGTGTGCGCTGCTCGTCGTCGCCCTCGACGGCCGTCAGGTCCGCCGTGGCCGGCGGCACGGCGCCCGCCGAGGCCACCAGTCCGCCGTTCATGTCCATGGCGGGCTTGCTGGCAGCCGGCGCGTTGACAACCTCGGCCTCAAACGCCGCCCACTCGTCCTCGTCAATGTCGGCCTGCGCGAGGCCCGGCGCCGCCGCGGTGTCCAGGGGGGGCTGCTGCTCGGCCGTCTTGGTCTTGGCCGCCGCTGCGGAGCTTCCGTTTGCCAGCGCTGCCGCGAGAGCGCCGGACGCCGCCGCTGCTGCCGGGGCCGGCATGGCCACCTCCTGCGGGATGAGCGGTGAGCGGCCCAGCGGCGCCGTCTTGGGCGTCGACGCCGCCGAGGGCTGGCCGCCGGTATTGCTGCCGCTGTTGCTGCCGCTGCCGTTGCCACCCACAAAGTTCACAACGCTCTCCTTGAGGGCAATGGGCGTCGCCGGCCGCGACGGGATGCGCATCTCCACGCCCTGGGCCGGCGTGCCCGAGCTGCGGCGGCCCAGCGGCGGCATGGCCTGCGGCGTGGCGGCCTGCGGCGTCGACAGCGACGGCTTCCGCCGCTCCGTTCGCCTGTCTGTCTCGGGCCCGCCCGTCGTCTCGGGGCTGTTGATTGCAATCGCCGGCCGCGCGCCGCCCTCCGGCCGGTGCTGCTTCTTGCGCGAGGGCTCATCCTCGCCGTCGCCGCCGCCGTCGCCACTGCTCCCGCCGCCGTCGCCGCTGCTCCCGTCGCCGTCCTCCGTCTCGCTGTGCCTGCGCTTCTGCGGCGCCGGCGCAGTCTGCGGCGCCAGCACACGCACGTGCTGCCGGTGCCCGGCGCTCCGCAGATGGTCGCCCCAGGCCGACTCGGGCCGCACGGGCTCGCGGCACACGGCGCACGACAGCTTGCCCGCGTCCGAATACACGGCGTGCGGGTGGTCGACGCGGCGCGCGGCTCGCTGCTGCCGCAGCAGAGCGCGGACGTCGGCCATGGAGGACGAAAAACGAGGACGCAGAAAGAAGTCGGCGGTCGTGGCGGTCGCGGCGGTCGTGGCGATCGTGCGGCAGGGACGATGGCGACGCGGTCGGGGCTGGGCCGTGGTGCGCCTATTGCATTCTGTCGGGGGCGGATGCAGACGAGAGGCGTGCTGTTTCGGGTGACTCGTGTTTTCGTGTTGGCCTGCACGTTTCGCGATCGTCGCTGGAGCTTTCCGCGCCACAGCAACCAGCGGCCTACGGCGCTGATTGGTTGCTTGCTGTCAGCCACACGAGCTTCAGCCACACCCCGCTTTCACATCGCATCACCAACCTGCTTTGTCAGCATTCACACTGCGCTCTCGCGCGCGCACACACACACACACACACACACACAGCGTCGTCGCCGCGCAGCACCACGCGACCCACCGTCTGGCCGCGCAGCATGGCCAGCCAAGACGACCCCAGCGCCATGGCGCCCTACCCGCAGCCGCCCTCGTACCTCTGGAGCCAGTTCACCGAGGCGAACACGGCGGCGATGGACGAGCTGCACGCGCAGCGCGAGGCGGCCACCGGCGAGGCGCGCACGCCCGGCACGGTGCTGCCCGCGGTGCCCGTGCAGCTGGCGGCGCTCAATCCGCCCGAGCCGCCGCCCAACGGCCGGTGGCGCGTCTTTGGGCAGATGCACAGCGTGGGTGCAAGCTCTTTTTTCTCTCTCTTTCCCTCTTTCCCTCTTTCCCCTTTTTTTCTTCTAACAGCTTCTCCCAGCTCAGCAACCAGCTGCCGTCGCTCGAGGAGCAGGGCGTCGCGCGGCTCGGCGCGCCGATCCCGCCGGCGTCGGCGGAAAAGGACGCGCACGCCAGCAAGGTGTTTGAGCTCAAGAAGCTGTCCAAGTCGCTGCTGCTCAACTTTCTCGAGCTCGCGGGCATCCTCGCCATCAACCCGCGCGACGCCGCCGACAAGCTCGCCGACCTGCAGACCATCTTCTTCAACATGCACCAGCACATCAACGAGTGGCGCCCGCACCAGACGCGCGAGGCCCTCATCGCCATGCTGCAGGGCCAGCTCGAGCGCACGCGCAACGAGACGCGCGCGCTGCACGAGGTCACCGACAGCGTGCGCAAGACGCTCGTGGGGCTGGCCGGCGTCGAGGACCCGCTCGCTGCCAGCGGCCGCGCGGCGCCCGCGCCGAAGCCGCCGCCGGCCCGGCCACAATCGGCGGCCGAGATCGAGCAGCAGCGCCAGGAAGACATATGGGCCGCCCTGGACGAGACGTTTGGGTGAGGTCCGGGCGAGGGAGGGGGGGCACGGAACGATGGAAATGGGCGTTCATCGCGTCGGTGTTTATTGATTGATTTGATTTGATTTATATATTCACCATCTCATTCATTCTTCTGACTATCCCCGTCTCTTCTCCTACATGATTGTGCAGGGGATCGGGATGCAGCAGCACTCGTAGTCGCCGCACTGGACACACGACGTCTTGGTTCCGGCGGCTTCGGGCTGGACGATGCTCTGCACGGCGGCGGCAACGGCGCCGCCAGGGGCGCGGCGGCTGACGGTCTTGTCGGGCATGGCGAGGTCAGTGGTGTCTGGATGTCAGTATGAGTACGGAGGCGCTGTAGACGTGTAGACGTACTGGGTTGGTATTGGGGCTTTCGGTGTTGTTGAAGGAGGAGGAGGTGTGGCAAACTCGACTACGTCACGAAGCCAAGACTAAAGATACGGCGTAGTTATTTATAGCACAGCACGTGTTACAAAGACTGTTTGTGTTTCATTTTTTTCATTTTTTCATCGGTGTTTTATTCTTTATTTTTGTTTTGATAATTTGGTAGTTTAATATTCTTTTATTTTATTTCTTTTTTGATTGTGCTTTATTTTCTTCCTTATTCTTCATTCTTCCTTATTCTTCATTCTTCCTTATTCTTCCTTCTTCCTTATTCTTCATTCTTCCTTATTCTTTGTTCTTCTTATTTTTCCTTATTCTTTCCCCCTTTTCTCTTGTTATCACTGATTTGAGTCTTTCCCTCCCCTACAAATTATATCACGTATTCCGCAGTCAATCACATCTGACTCCATTGCTACCCTACTCCATATGATACACGAAAAATACAGGCAATACATAAACCACCGTACGCCGCCTGGCCAAGTAAAACAACACTACGGCACGTGACCCATGCCGCCTGAACAACCAGCAGGCTTGCCCGCCTCACGGAGCCTGGCCTTGGGAGGCGCCGGGCGTGGCCGCCGGGACCGGGCGTGCTGCCATGGGCGCCGGCGCAGCCGCCGAGTGCGGCACGCGCGGAATGGGCACGGGCGTCTGGACGTGCTGCCTGGGGGGTGCTGCCGCGGCGGGCGCTGCCGCGGCGGGCGTGGTGCCGCCGTGCTGCGCGTGCTGCGCGTGCTGCGGGTGGCTGGCGCCGTTGCTGGCGGGCGCGTGGTGGCGCTGGTCGCTGCGGTCGTTGTAGCGCTCGAGCTCGTGGCGCAGCAGCTGCAGGTCGTCCTGGGTCTGCGGCTGCTGCTCAAAGACGGCGCGCACCAGCAGCCACTCGTTCTTTTGCATCTTGGCGGCCTGCGTCATCAGAAAGCCGGCCGCCGAGCACGTCGCCAGCGGGCCCAGGATCTCGCGCGCCACGGCCTCGCCGTCGCGCTGCGCGGCCGCCGCGCCCGGCTGGCCCGGGTGCTGCGAGAGCGCCGGCGGCGGCGGCCGGGCCGCCACTGGTTGGTGCTGGACGGGAGGCGGCGGCTGCGGCTGCACGCCGGGCACCAGGGGGGGTTGGGCCGGCAGCTGGGGCGGGGGTGCGCGGGGGACTGTGCCTTGGGCCGGGGTCTGGACCGGGGTCTGGACAGGGGCCTGCTGCAGCTGCGGCATGGTGGGCGTCGGGGGCGCCATGGGCGAAAAGGCTGGCGCCGAGACGGACGCCGTGCGCGATGCAGGGCCCGGGAGGGCCTGCTTGGGCGTGGCCGTGCTGGGCGTGCTCTCGAGCGGCGACGCGGCCGCGGGCGACGCCAGCTGGCCGGCCCAGTTGGGCCCGCGCAGCTTCTCCATGGCGGCGGCGTCGTTGCGGTAGACGACGACGAGCAGCAGCATGGGCGCGGTGCGCGACGTGGGGATAAAGTTGTCCTCGAGGTTGAGCATAAACTCGGGGTGGCTGCTGGTGCCGGCCGGGATGGGCACCAGGTAGGTGTCGCGCACGTTGCCGACGCCCTTTTCGCCGACGACGCCGTAGCGCCGGCGCGCGGTAAAGTAATCGATGAGCGCCAGGAAGCCGGCCTTGGCGGCGTCCGTGGCCGGGCTCAGGCTGGCCACGCTAATGTCCGTGGGCGCGCTGTAGCGCAGGCTGCAGAGGTACTCGGTGGCAATCTGCGCGTCGATGCGGCCGGCCACGGTGAGCGTCCGCGGCAGCAGCGTCGTCCACGGCAGCCCGATGGTGGCGCTGAGGTTGACGCCGCCGACGTGCCGCGCCGCCGCCGCAAAGTTGGCCACCGTGTTCATGCTGACGGCGCCGCGCCACACAATGTCGGGGTCCATCTCCTCGGTCGGCGAGTACGGCGGCGACTCGTCGGCGTCGTCGTCCTGCAGCAGCCGGTCCACCTCGGGGTCGACGCCGGGCCCGTCCGCGGGGAACTGCGGCTGCGACGGCCGGCGCGCGTGCGCCGCGCCGCCCGGCGGCGCCGTCGGCGACCGCACGCTGTTGAACACGCGCTTCAGGTCAAAGTCCTTGTCCTTGTCCTTGGTCTCCACGCGCAGGCCGCGCCCGGGCCGCGCGGAGCTGCCGCCGGCCTCGGACGCGCGGCGCCCAGCTGCCGTTGTTGTTGTCGGCGTCGTTGTTGTTGTTGTCGCCGCCGGCGCCGGCGCCGCCTCGTCGCGCGCGCTGTGCCGCCGCAGCGACGAGGGCTTGTCCTCGCTGGCCACGACGGCGGCGGCGCTGTCGCGCTCGACAATCTCCTCGCCCTTGTGCGTGCGCCGCAGCCGCGGCGCGGACGCGTCCTCGGCCTCGAGGATGCTCTGGCGCTCGGCCTGCGCCTTCATGCGCGCCGTCTTCTGCTGCAGCTCGCGCGACGCCAGCGCGTCGCCCGTCATGGTCGCCAGCATCGCCGGCGTCAGCGTGCCGCGCGCCAGCCGCGCGCACAGCTCGTGGTTCTCCTTGAGGTTGAACCGCAGCGTGCGCACCTGCGCCGCGTACTCCTTGTGCGCCGGGTGCGCGTCGTGCACCGCGCGCTCGATCTGCAGCGCCCACGTCTCGGCCGTCGCCTCGACCGTGGCCCCGTCCGCCGGCGCAAACGCGCCGCGCTTGTGCAGGCTGCCCAGCACCTCGCCAATCGCGCGGCCCAGCCCCCGTGCCGGCGCCTGGCGCGCGTCCGGCAGCCCGGCGATCCGCGCCGGCAGGTCGGCCGGCGGCGCGTAGACGGGCAGCGCCGCGTCCTCGGAGAGCTTGCGCCGCGCGAGCCGCCCGTCCTCCTTGGGCTCGTCCTCGGCGTCGGCGTCGGCGCGCGCCTTGCGTTTTGTGCCGGCGAGGCCGGGCGCGGACCCCGGCCCCGACCCTGGGCCCGACCCCGGGCCCTGCTGCTTGCCGTCCGCCCGCCGCGCCTCGGGCGTCGGCGACGGCTTGGCCGAGCCCTCCTTGGCGTCGCTGTTGCGCTTGGGCTTGGCCTTGCGGCCGCCCTTGCGGCGCTTGCCGCTGGCCTTTTCCTCCTCGTACTGGCGGCGCCGCTCCTCCCAGGGCCGCTCGCCGCGCGCCATACCCTCGAGCAGCTCGCGGTGGTTCTCGGGCTTGCACTGCTCGCAAAAGTAGTCCTTGGCCAGGTCCTCGCTGTACACGCTCATGCCCATGCACACATTGTGTTGCCACGCCGTGCACCGGTCGCACGCAATCCACGGCTCGCCGGCGTCGCCGTCCTGCTCGCGCGCGCCGCACACGCACCGGATAATCTCCTCCTCCGCGTCGTCTTCCTGCGGGCTCTCGGGCATCTTGCTGCTCCTGCGGCCGCGCTGCTTCTTGCCGTCGGGCTGGCCCGCGGCCTGGGACGGGGGTGGCTGCGCCTGGGCTGGGGTGTGCGCCTGCGCCTGCGCGTGGGCCTGCGCCTGCGCCTGCTGCTCGAGCACGTCGAGCGCCTTGTGCTGGCCCTTGGTGCTGCGCACCGACCGGCGCGGTTCGGCGTCTGACGCGTTAGCAGGCCGGAGGGACGCGCCGGAGGCCGGGGTGTGCTTACCGGACATTGTGGTCTCGCGGGCGGTCTGGTCGTTACGGGGCCTGGGGAGACAACGAGTCTGCTGTCGTCTCTCACTTCGTCTTCTTTCAGTTCGTCTTCTTTCGTTTGTTGTCTTCTTCTTTTGCTTTTCTCCTTCTTTTCCTCCCCGTAAACGACTGCGCGTCGAGATGTACTACCGCGTCTCCGGCACAAGGCGAATATGTCGGACACGTAGACACGTCGAACACAGACACGTCGAGCACGCCGGACACGTCGAAATTGGACACGTCGACGTCGCCGCGTCGAAGCTGGTCGTGATGATTACGCCGGATGCCGTCAATCTTGCGGTTGCCGCGAGCGCAAAATGCTGGAGCTTGGGCGGACCGCGCTAAGATATGGTATCTGGCGGAGGTGGCGAATGGGGAAGGCGCGAGCTGTTGGGGTCACGTGTCTACGGCGGCGAGCACGCGCGTTCATGAATTCGCCGCCGGAATACTGTATTATTACTCACTCGTACTCTTACGAGTAAGTTCAGGCATGCGAGTACGAGTATCGTATTATGCAACGTACTCGTACTCACTCATGCTCGTCGTGTTAAGTTTGTGCGCTGCTGAACATGATTACGTAATAAACTCCAGCCTAATATCTCAGGCACCAATCTTAGCGCGCCCGTTTCAGCTACGCGTACTCGCTTGCCTGCTGGAGCTCCAGCGCAGGCTGCTGCTCAGTGCTCTGTTTGACGTCTGCTCTGCTCACCTCCTCACGACACACATTGCGGCCACCTCACCGCAGCAACGCCCAGCACAGAGCCCCGAGACGCCCTCTGACAGCCGCCGCCATGTCCAGACGGTACGATTCTCGAGTAAGTAGCGCTGCGACGGTAAGACGAGGCCCATGAGGATGCTGACCCCCCCCCTCCCCCCCAGACAACCATCTTCTCGCCCGAGGGCCGGCTGTACCAGGTCGAGTACGCGCTCGAAGCCATCTCGCACGCCGGCACGGCCATTGGCATCCTGGCCAAGGACGGCATCGTGCTCGCGGCGGAGCGCAAGGTGACGTCCAAGCTGCTGGAGCAGGACACGTCGGCGGAGAAGCTGTACATTCTCAACGACAACATGATCTGCGCGGTGGCGGGCATGACGGCGGACGCCAACATCCTGATCAACTACGCGCGGCAGGCGGCGCAGCGCTACCTGCTGACGTACAACACGGACATTCCGTGCGAGCAGCTGGTGCGGCGGCTGTGCGACCTCAAGCAGGGCTACACGCAGCACGGCGGGCTGCGGCCGTTTGGCGTGTCGTTTATCTACGCGGGCTGGGACCCGCAGCGGCAGTTCCAGCTGTACCTGTCGAACCCGTCGGGCAACTACGGCGGCTGGAAGGCGACGAGCGCGGGCGCCAACAATGCGAGCGCGCAGAGCCTGCTCAAGCAGGATTACAAGGAGGACTGCACGCTCAAGGAGGCCTGCGGCATGGCCGTCAAGGTGCTGAGCAAGACGATGGACTCGACGAAGCTGAGCAGCGAGAAGAGTGAGTGCCCTGTCCCCGCGGACCTGACCGCTGAGCCGACCGCTGACCGCTGACCGCTGTTCTTGTAGTCGAGTTTGCCACGGTTGGCCAGACCAAGGACGGAAAGATCTACCACCGGCTGTGGAGCGCCGACGAGATCACGGTGCTGCTCAAGGAGCACGACCTGGCGAAAGAGGAGGGCACCGACGACAAGTAGGGGCAGTGGGAGGGATCCGTGGACGGACGTTTGGCAGCGCTTCTGCTGCATAATGTACTACGAGCGGCGCATGGAGAAAGATTTTATGCAACACGTGATATCGTACAATCCAACGTCTCCGCTGTGTCTTTTCACTCGACCTCCAACCTCCAAACGTGTACCGTGCCGGTACACTACGCCGGAAAAGCCTCCTCGTCGCGCACGCGGCCGTAGCCGTCGTCGCTGCGCGCGGGCGCGCTCGGCCCCGGGTAGGGCTCGTCGCAGCGGGCGCTGGCCAGGCGCGGCCAGTAGCGCCGGTAGCTGCCATAGGCCACGGCCCAGCCCAGCAGCGCGCCCGTGCACACGTCGTAGACGTCGTGGCGGTAGTCCTGGCAGCGGCTGATGGCGATCGTGGCGGCGCCGAGCAGCGGCGCGAGGCACACCAGGATCTTGCCGAGGTCGCCGCGCACGCCGCGCACGTGCAGGGCGCGGTCGCCGGCGCGGTCGCGCAGCACAAACACCTGCAGCTGCCCGGCCAGAAACAGGCTCGTGTAGCCGAGGCCGGCAAAGGCAAAGCTCGCGTGGCCGCTGGGAAACGAGCGCCAGCCGTCGTGCAGGCGGTGGTGGTCGGTCTCGGTGCAGACGTCGAGCGAGACGAGCGTGTTGGGCGGCGTGCCGGCGGCCGGGCGGCAGCGGGCGAGCAGGTCCGGGCGCGGGCGGCCGACCATGTTCTTGACCATTTCGGTGACGGCAGACGTCAGCACAAGGGCAATGGCCATGCCGAGGACGGAGACGTGGTGTTTGTGGACGTGGGCGCCGAAGACGGAGTTGTAGAGGAGGATGAGGAAGAGGGGGACGAAGAGGGCGTAGACAAAGTTCATGGCTGGAGGTTAGCGGGAAGAAAGAAGAAAAGGAAGAAAAGGAAGAAAGAAAAAAGAAAGAAAGAAAAAAAAAAAAAAACACACCTACAGGCACACGCTCAACCTCCGCATGGGGATAGGAAATGTTCAGGTCATTGACAAAAAAGAGCCGGTGGAAGGGGTCGACAAAGAATTGGAACTGCAGAGGTCAGACGAGGCAGACGAGGCAGCACGACGGTCCCGGGAGATACACACATAGAGATATGTCGCGAGGAGCACGGAAAAGCCGGCGTAGTCGGAGGCATAGGAGCTCTGCGCAGTCAGCAGGCCGTTTGCAGGAGCACAGGACAGCATGACCACACACCTGGTAGAACCGCGCGAGAGGCGCAAAGATGCCTCCCTGCAGGCCGGCGGCTGCTTGGCCGGGCGCCATTGCGCGTAGTCACCGTCCCCGTGTGGCTTTGACGAGGGACCAGAGCATGTCGGGGCCGCGGCGGAGGCGAGAGGCGGGTGGAGGACGCGGTCGTTGTCGAGAGCAGAGAGGGAGGAGGTGGGAGGACGGAGAGGCTGAGCTAGCGGCGTGACGTGGTGGCGCCAACGCTGCTGTTTAGGTGGCGCCCCAGCGGGCGCTCCACTGGCCGAGATTAGATAAGGCCCGACGAAACTGGAAAGAGCGTCTTTCATGTTCTTTCCATCACATCACGTCGTGCACGCGACCCCTACCGACACCGACACCGCCCCTGCTGACACCGAATTGTTGCCGACACGCGGCTCTCTGAACGGCCCGCACCTGCACGCGGCCTCCCACGGTCGAGCCGACCAGTCATGGTCTGACGGAACAACGGCACCCCTGACCGCCCCGATGCCGCCCGCGCTGCAGGGGCTCTCGGACGGCGACATGAACGCGCGGCGCCCCGGCCGGCTGCACAGCGATAAGGGCGGCCTGGCGCCGGCGCCGGACGCGCTCCAGCTGCCTTCGCCGTCGCCGTCGCCATCGCCGGCGCTTTCATCATCACCGTCGCCATCACCATCACCATCACCATCGCCACACCCCATGTCCGACGACAGCGCGGCCGAGCCGGACGCGACGGACGCGAGCGCCCACAGCGGACAGGAGGCCGACGCGGCGGCCGGCGCCGAAAAGACGGCGCCGCCGTCGACGGCCACGACGCCCAAGATGCCGGCGGGCGGCATCCGCAGACTCTCTGCGAGCAAGATGGCCGAGCTGGCCGAGTCGCTGCCGATTGCGGCCCTGGCGGACGGCGGCGGCGGAGGCGGCAGCGGCGGCGCCCCGGACGCGCCGCCGCAGGTCCCGGCGGACGGCGGCGTGTCGGTGCGCAGCCAGCGGCACTGGACCTCGACGGGCGCGCTGCGGACGCTGTCGACGCCGCCCATCAGCCGCAGACGGTCGTCGGCCACGCTGCAGCAGCAGCATCAGCAGCAGCAGAAGCAGCAGCCGCCGCCGCCGGTGGCTAGCAACACCGGCACGCGGCGCCACGCGCAGCACGCAGACGACGGCGGCCACGGCCACGGCGAGCACCGGCTGCTGTCGCCGATCGCGCCGTCGATCCCGCTGCCGCCCATGTCGCTGCCCACGCTGCTGCAGCTCGAGCTGGCCGGCCATCGCCCCAGCCCGCTGTACATCCACCACGTGGGCGCAGCGGGCGCGGCCGACGCGGCCGACGCGGCCGACGCCTCGTACGAGTCGCACGCCGTCAAGCTGGAGCGCCTCAAGAACTTTCTGCTGCTGCCGACGTACCTCGAGCGCACCATGTACTTTGGCGTGCTGGCGTGCCTCGACGCCTGGCTGTGGACGCTGACCATCCTGCCGCTGCGCTTCTGCATCGCCGTGGGCGAGCTCATGCGGTGGTGGGCGTACGTGCTGTGGAAGGAGGTGCGCTGGCTGACGGCGTACGTGTGGCGCGGCCTGGGGCGCATGTGGCGCCGCGGGCGGCAGACGGAGGAGAGGACGGAGAGGACGGAGAGGACGGAGCCCTCGGCGGCCGCGCGGCCGCGCGGACGCAGCTCCGTGAGCGACAGTGGCGTGCCGGGGACGCGCCGGCGCCTGGTGCAGACGGGCCCAGGGCCAGGCGGCCCCACCGGGCCGGGCGGGCCGTCCCGCCGGGGGTGGGGCCACCGGCGGACAAAGTCGCTGCCGTCGAACCTGACGTCGTTCCACAAGGCCGACCTGCTGCAGGGCGCCGTCGTGGTGTGCAGCGCGCTGGCGCTGGCCAACCTCGACGCCAGCCGCATGTACCACTTTGTGCGCGCGCAGTCGGCGGTCAAGCTGTACGTCATCTACAACCTGGTCGAGGTCGGCGACCGCCTGCTGTCGGCGCTCGGGCAGGACGTGTTCGAGTGTCTCTTTAGCGCCGAGACGCTGTCGCGCACGGCGGCCGGCCGCTCCAAGCTGCTGCTGCCCTTTGGCATGTTCTGCCTGGCGCTGGCCTACAACGTCGCGCACACGCTGGTGCTCTTCTACCAGGTCATCACGCTCAACGTGGCCGTCAACTCGTACTCGAACGCGCTGCTGTCGCTGCTCATGTCCAACCAGTTTGTCGAGGTCAAGAGCAGCGTCTTCAAGCGCACCGAAAAGGAAAACACCTTCCAGCTGGCCTGCGCCGACATTGTCGAGCGCTTCCAGCTGTGGGTCGTGCTGCTCATCATTGCCCTGCGCAACGTCGTCGAGATCGGCGGCCTGTCCGTGCCCGGCGCCGGTGCCGGCCTCGACCTTGCCGCCGCCGCCGCCGACGACGCCGCCGCGCGCGTGCCGCTGCACAACGCCTCCATCCTGCCCGCCAGCTTCACCATCCTGCCCGCCTGGCTGACGTCCGTCGAGGTGCTCTCGCCCTTTCTCATTGTCATTGGCAGCGAGATGGTCGTCGACTGGATCAAGCACGCCTACATCAACAAGTTCAACAACATCCGGCCCGCCTTTTACAGCCGCGTGCTCGACGTCCTGTGCAAGGACTACTACACCAACGCCTTCCGCGCCCCCGCCCTCGTGCGCCGCCTCGGCCTGCCGCTCGTCCCGCTGTGCACCCTGTTCCTGCGCTCCTCCGTCCAGACCTACCACATGTTCCTCGCCACCCACGTGCCCTCGCCGCTGCCGCCCTCGATGCACGCCGCCTCCTCCACCTCGCTCGTCGCCGACGCCGGCGCCGCCGCCGCGCCCTCCAGCCCCGCCATCGCCGCGTCCCTCGAGCGCCTCGACGCCCTCATCCGCAACGCCCTCGGCCGCTCCGTCCACGGCAACCCCTACGCGCCGGCCGGCGGCGGCCCGGCGGCCGCCGCGTCCGCCGCGTCCGCCGCCGGCTGGCGCTGGTCGTCCGACGACCTCATTGCCGGCGTCACCATGGTCGTCGTCTTCTTCATCGTGTTCCTGCTGCTGCTCATCGCCAAGCTGCTGCTCGGCATGGCGCTGCTGCGGTACGCGCGCAACCGCTACGCCGCCATGAAGCACCGCGAGCACGCCGAGGCGCTGGGCCAGGCTGAGCCCGCGTCGTACGACGCCGCCGGCAAGCGCGCGGGCGCCTACGGCCGCATCGAGGTCGGCGAGGACCGCCGCCGCTGGCTCTTCCACGACGACCCCGACGGGCTCAAGAAGCTGCGCGACAAGGAGCGCCGCGACGCCGCCAAGGCCAAAAAGGACACGAGCCTCGAGTCCATTACGCGCTACGAGATGGTGGCCAAGCGGATATGGTGAGGGTTCAGGTAGAGGTAGAGAGGCAGACAGGTAGAGACCAATGCAATTATTCACCTAGAGGCTCTTGAGAAACGCCTCGACCAGCGCGTCCCGCACCGCCGGCTCGACGGCCACGTACCGCAGATCGCCCGTCAGCTCCACCGGCAGGCCGGCCGCGCCCGCCGCGCCCTGCAGGAGCCCCCGCGGCAGCGACGCCAGCAGCTGCGCCAGGTCCGCCTTGCGCGTCGCCGCCGGCAGCTTGCGCCGCGCCACGTACTCGCGGTACAGCTTCTCCTTGTCCTTTTCGCGGTGCGGCGCCGCCGTGTCGCGCAGCGCCGGCGCCTTGCGGAACTTGCGCTTGAACTCGGCCCAGTAGAGCTTGGGCGTCGCGTGGTCCTGCAGCAGCTGCAGAAACGCCGCCCGCGGGTCTTTGGCCGCGCCCGCCGCCGCCGCCGCCGCCGCCGCCGCCTCCTTTTCGGCCTTGCGCGCCCGGATCGCGTCCCGCGACCACGCCTCCCACGCCGCCCGCCGCGCCTTCATCGTCGGCAGCGCCGTGTACCGCGGGTCGTCAAACACCTTGCCCTCCTCGATGAGCTTCTCCCACGGGCTGAACGGGTTGACCTGGAAGTCGTCCAGCAGCGCGCGGAAGAGCGCCACGCCGTCGTCGCCGTCCTCGTCGCCGGTGTGGCCTGCACCCTCACCGTCGTCGCCGTAGTCGCCGCCGTCGCCGTCGCCGTACGCCGCCGCCGCAGCCTGCAGCTGAAAGGCAATGTCGTCCTCGCCAAACTCGACCGGCCCGCCGCCGCCGCTCGCAACGTCGGCTTCGCCTTGCGTGTCGTCCGTCTTTTGCCGCTTGCGCCTGCTCCCATTGTCCTCCTCGCCCTCCGCGGCGGCGGCGTCGTCGTCGTCGTCGGTCGTCTCCACCTCCTCGTAGTCTGATCCCAGCTCGTCCGGCTGTGCAGGCCCCTTTTCGTCCTCGTTTTCGTCCTTGCCCCCCTTTTCGTCATCTTTTTCGTCTTTGCCCCCCCCAGCCTGCCTCATGACCGCCTCCACCTTCTGCTGAATCCCCGCCTTGTCCATCTCCAGGATGGCCGGCATCAGCTTCTCGGGGATCCGCCAGAAGCTCGTGTTCTTGGACGTGTTGTGCACGAACCGCCGGCCCAGCTTCGTGTACACCAGCACCCACGGCGCGTGGCCCGGGATGTCGACCCGCGACCGCGGCTTGTCTGTCGGCTGGTGGCGCGGCGGACCACCGTGGCCGCCGCGACCGCCACGGCCGCCGCGCCCGCCGCGCCCGCCGCCGTCAAACCGCTGCGGATGGGCTGCCGCGTGCTGCTGGGCCATGAACGCGTTGGCGACGCGCGGGTCCGACAGGTTGAGAAAGGGCGCCGGGGCCAGCGGCCCATGGGCTTGTGGAAAGGGCGGCCCTGGTCGTGGAGCTGCTGCCATGGGCGGCGGCGGAGGCGGCGGCAGAGGCGCAGACGGCAGCAGCGGCGCCGGCCGCTTGTACGTCGACTCGCGCGTCTGCGCATTGTAGTAGTATGTGTGGCCGGTCGGCGCCTTGCTCTCCGTCCAGCCCGGCGGCAGAGGAGGCAGAGACGCGGCGGAACGAGACGCGGACGGGGCCGCCGGCGCCGGCGCCGTCGAGTCGGCCATCAGGGAGTTGTGTGGGGAGTCGTGGTGTCGCAGTGTCGTCGTATGCGTTGTCGGCGCTGTCGTCGTCGTGGTCGGCGCTGTCGTGGTCGTGTCGGTCGATGAAGCTCAGTTGGCGTTTACTGGAAAATTGAAAGACCCACTTTTCATCGGGAGACGAACTAAATGGACCGTATTTTGGCGGTATATTCTGCACAGTATGCTGTGTAGTTAGTGACAGCACATCCAGACAACTACATACATCCTCCATCCTGGAGCTGATCGGAACAATAACGCGGAGACACAAGCGAGCCGCCTGCAGAATGGCAACACCGACACGTGTGATGCAGACGTCGTGTTGATGCTGTCCCCTCGCACTTGCCGTTCTTGGTCGTGTCGTGCTCGTGCCTGCCAGACAACGAACCACTAACGGCCGCCAAAAGCTTAAATCGGCACTTCCGGCGTGACTGCCGATTTCGACGGCCGAAAGTGCCCCCGCGCCTTCCGTTGCGAAAAGTATATTATATACATATATAACTCGATCCAACGCCGCCCGTCCAGCACGCTCCCCAAACACCACGCTCCGACGCTCGCCTCTGCCATGGCCCCCCCCGCCATCCCCCCCTCCACGGCCCCCAGCCCGTTCCGGCAGCACCTGCCGGACCTCAGCCAGCCGCGCTTCACGGCGATGCAGACGCAGGACGCGCGGGCGTACGCGCGGGCGTTTGTGGAGGGCGGGCAGCCGCCGTGGCTGCACGCGCTGTGGCAGCACTGGCAGGAGCTGTACCGCGAGCCGTTCAAGGGCGTGACGAGCGACGGCACGGTG
Source organism: Sporothrix cf. nigrograna (assembly GCA_019925305.1). Classification (NCBI taxonomy): domain Eukaryota; kingdom Fungi; phylum Ascomycota; class Sordariomycetes; order Ophiostomatales; family Ophiostomataceae; genus Sporothrix; species Sporothrix cf. nigrograna. The sequence goes on along the minus strand of JADHKR010000006.1, from coordinate 622,146 downwards.
CGCAGCGGCCTGTTTGCGCTCGAGGACGAGGACGCGGCCGCGGCCGCGGCCACGGCGGCGGCGGCGGCGGCGGCGCAGGCGGTGGTGGCGCTGCTGACGCCGGCGCAGCGCGCGCGCACGCTGCTGCACGTGGACGCGCCCGAGTGGCGCACGTGGTCGAACCCCGAGTTTTTGCTGAGCGACAAGGGCGTGCGGCTGGACGACGCCGACGTCGGCCCGGCGCTGCGCGCGGCCGTCATGGCCGTGCTGGCGGCCGCGCTGTCGCCCGAGGGCTACGCCAAGGCCGTGGCCGCCATGCGCATCAACGGCTTCCTGGGCGAGCTGGTGGACGCGCCGCACATCCTCGGCGAGTTCTCGTACAACTTTGTGCTGTTTGGCGCGCCCGCGGCCGCGGCGCCCTGGGGCTTCTCCTTTTACGGCCACCACCTGTGCCTCAACGCCTTTTTCTACCGCGGCCAGATGGTGCTGAGCCCCTGGTTCACGGGCGCCGAGCCCAACCTCGTCGACGCCGGGCCGCACGCCGGCACGCGCATCCTGGCCGTCGAGGAGGCCGCCGGCCTCGCGCTGATGCAGAGCCTGCCGCCCGCCGCGCAGGCCGCTGCGCAGGTCTACCGCGCCATGCGCGATCCTGCCATGCCGCGCGGCCGCTGGAACCACGACGACCAGCGCCACCTGTGCGGCGCCTTCCGCGACAACCGCGTGGTGCCGTACGAGGGCGTCGTCGTCGCCGGCCTGCCCGCGGCCGCGCAGGCGCGCGTCTCGCACCTTGTCGACGCCTTCCTCGCCTACCTGCCGGCCCCCGTGCGCGCCCGCCGCCTGGCGCAGGTGCAGCGCTGGTACCACGAGACGTACTTTTGCTGGATCGGCGGCTTCGGCGACGCGGACCCCTTTTACTACCGCGTCCAGAGCCCCGTCATCGTGGTCGAGTTCGACCACCACTCGGGCGTCTTTCTGACCAACGCCGAGCCCGCCAAGTTCCACATCCACACGCTGCTGCGCACGCCCAACGGCGGCGACTACGGCATGGCGCTGCGCCCGCTCATCCCGGGGCACGAGCAGGCATTTGTGTGGGAGGGCGACAGTGAGGTGGGGAAGTGATTCCACGTCTGTAGATGAAAAAAAAAAAAAAAAAAAAAAAATCAGACTTGCCCCAAAATGCGACCAAAATGCCCCCGAAACGTCCGCTGCACGTCCGGGCAGGCCCGCGCCTTTTCCTCATAGAACGCCTGTGCCCGGTTGATGTGGTCGAGCATGGCGTCAAAGAGGCGTTGCTCCTCGGCCTCGCTCGCCGGGCGCGCCTCGACGACGGCGGCCAAGAGGTAGCGGTTGAAGCGCGCAAAGATGGGTCCCTGCTGCGGCCGGGGCAGAAGGCGATACGAGAACCCGAGGTGATGCATGCGCATCCAGAGCCGGTTCTTGACGCGCCGCAAGGCAAACACGTCGGCAAAGCCGTACGAGGCGTCGGCCACAATGCCGTCCTCCCACCGCCGGGGGTGCCAAGCGAGGCAGCGCTTATTTCCCGGACGAGGCAGGCCAAGGCGGAAGAGAATATACTCTGCGAGCTGAGCCATGTTCAGGCGGTACTCGATAATGTCTGCGAGGTTGTAGTCCGTGTCAATGTTGACGTACTCGCTGTCGTGGTTCTGCACGTCGCTGTCGGAGGGCACGTCGACCACCTGGCCCGTCTTGGCACATCGGCCCATGAAGGCATTCAGGATGTGCCAGAACCCGGCATTTTCGTCGCCGGGGCATGTCATTCGCCACAGAGTGACCATCTCCTGGACGCGGCGATGGTACAGACTCGAGAGAAGAGGCCCGAGGAAAGGATCATGTGGCTCTTCGCTCGCCGTCTGCAATGTTGGGCTGTCTGTGCTAGTTGCGGAAACATTTGATGACTGTACAGCTGCCGTGCCATGCTGGACATTGCCTGATCCTTGTTGCGAGAACGATGGGTTGCTTGGAGAAGGATCGAGATTTCCTTTGGCCTCTTCGGAGCCCCTGTAGGGCCACGTCTTGAGCTGATTCCATCTCTTTTCAAAGAAGGCGAGTGGCACCGCTGTTGACTAGTTCCATGGCAGACCCCACTCGTCGCCCTGGGAGGAAAAGGTAAACGTGTGCTCTCTCCAGAGCCGGTGGTGGGCCTCGCAGGCCCGCCAAACGGAATGGCAGAATGCATTGTATGTTTGTGTTTGTAGTTGTTGTGCATCTTTTTGGCTCATTGTTGCAAGTTGGCTGTCCGGCTCTGTAAACCCGGCATCCTGTGCCATCTCCGTTGTTGCCGACACCAAACTGTCAATGACAGAGCTTGCAAAGATGGAGCCTGAAAATTGGCCGACACTCTCGGATGCCGGCCACGACATGGATAATGACTCTGAATCGGCCGCTGTCGCTGTGGTTATGTTGATGTCCGAGCTTGCCGTCCAGCCGCCCGAGTGGCAGGCTGTTGTGATCAGGCAGACGGGGACGTACCGCTCAAGTGCTCCTTGTAGTCGTGTAATGGACAGTACGTCGTTATTATTCATTCCGGACAGGGCGAGCCTCTCGTTGTTGATTCCGTGGCAAGTGATGAGAAGCAGGACGTTTCCGTTCGTTCTCTTTGCCTTTTCCGAGATCTCTGCCAGGGCGCCGAGGAACTTGTCGACAATTTGTTTCTGTTGCACCACGGTCACCGGGGTTATTTGGTTGCTGTCCAAGATTCCTTTGTCAAGAACAATTTTTCTGTCGTGAAAGGGATTTCCGTGCAGAAGCTGTCCATATTTTTCAACAATTTTTTGGGGAGGCTGCAGAGCAAGAGTCAGTCTTTGTTTTAGCTGGAAAGGAAGCCGGCAACTTACGGCCGCCGTGAGCCACGTTTGGGAGCGACCAAGGCCTTTGAAAAGGAGGTTGAACGCATAGAAGTCGGACAAGAACCAGCCATCCAGGTCTGGAGCGGCGTCGCGGACGTCGGCGTGGACGGCCGCCAAAATGTGCGTATCATCATTGATTTGTGGTGGTGTTCGGGTCGGATACGAGAGCAGCGGAGAAAAACGATTCCGCATTATTCCTCCCGAAACAAGAGGGAGCTCTGTTGCAGACATTGCGTTCTTGGTCAAGCCTGTAGGGTCTCGCAGATGTTTCCGTATTGATGAGAGGTGGGTGGTACTGGTTGTACGAGAAGAAGGCGTTGCGGAAATTCTAGGTGGACTGGGCTCTTTGAGGGAAAACTTTTATTCGCACAGCATGTTGACATTCATTTTTCTGAGCCCTAATTGCTGATATAATGAGTCAGTCGTTGCAGCCTTATGACGACGAACGTTGTGTAACACCTCTCTCCTCTCTTATTGGTGAGATAGTTAAAGTGGGTCAGCACATCAATATAAGCTTTCTGTGAGTACGCCTCTGACCACTCTCTACCTATTCTTGGTAGCTTTTGAGAAGGATGGCGACCGTGACAGATCAGAGAAAATGGTCGTTTGTTCTACAGACAGCGATATGCGATATTCGGCCTGTTTATTACGCACCTAAAAACCAATCGATTTTGTATGTCTTCTTTGCTTTCATTTTGGAAACGGAATATCAAGACATACCCCTGTCCATCTCTGCAGCAAACGAGATACCGTCATGGCTCAGACGAACGCAATGTCTTTCAACAATTTACTCTTGATGATGCTGTCTCGTTTGGTGTCGCCCAACGATCCATAGGAGCGGTATTCACCACAGCGAGCTGTCGGCTCGACTCGTCATGACCACAGTGAGTTGTGGGACGCAATGTAGTATATATATATGCTTGCTTTTGAAAGCTGTCTTGTGCATTTTATATCAGCCGCCGTCTCTCATCTCTCATCTCTCATCTTCTCTCGTCTCCTCTCCTCACCTCCTCTCGTCTCCTCCCACCTCCTCTCGTCTCCTCCCACCTCCTCTCGTCTCCTCATTCCCTCCCACCTCACATCTCCTCCAATGCCGCTTTGGCTGCTCGCCCGCATCGCCGGCGCCTGGCACGCCTGGCGAGCCTGGCTCTGCGGCCCGCCGCGCGTCTCGGCGCAGGAGCGCGTCGTGGCCTGCCGCAGCGTGGTCGACTTTTCGTTTGCCCGCGCTGCGCCGGGCGCGGCGCTCAAGCTGCACGGCCGCCTGGCGCTGCGGGCCAAGGCCAACCGGCGTCTGGCCGCCGTCTTTGGCATCGACAACTCCTTTACCACGGCCGACCCGCTGGTGCACCGGGCGTTCCTCCGCGACGCCACGCAGCGCATCAAGGCGCTGGACGCGCCCAAGACCTGGGCGCAGCTGCACGCGGACAGCCGCGCCATCCTGCGCGCGCTGCAGGGCCACGGCCACGGCAACGGCCACGGCGCGTCGGTCGCGCGCGCGGTGCGGTCGCTCTGCCTGCGCGTCGTCCTGCAGGCCTTTTTCGGCGTGCGCGACGCCTGCGAGGGCGCCGTCAGCACGGCCTGCGGCGAGATCAACAGGCTGTGGATGCTGTCCAAAAAGGACGACGGGCCGCTCGACACGGCAGGCGAGAACGAGAGCGCGGCGCTGAGCGCGGCCCTCGGCCGCCTGCTGCTGCAGTCGGCCCACCACGGGACCGTCCGTCCGCAGGACGCGGCCGCCGTCATCCTGCCCGCCTACGAGGCCCTCTGGCGCGTCGTCCTCTTGACGTACATTACGGCCTGCCACAGGACCGGCGACGGCAAGGTGCACCCTCTGCTCGAGGAGGCAGACGTCCGGCTTCTCGGCAGGGGGGGCGTCGGCGAGGACAGGATTCTTGCCGTGGCAAAAGTGCGCCGTTTTTCTCCTCTCTGGCTCGTTTGTTTCCCCTCTCCGGCTCGTTTGAAGCTAACGTCCCCCAGGAAGGCCTCCGCTTGTTTCCCTCGTCGAAGAGCATCTACCGCGCGCAGAGCCTGTCCGCAGATGACGACAGCATTCTCGCGGCAGACGTGGGCGGCCTCCACCGCGACCCGGCCATCTGGGGCGCCGACGCCCGTGTGTTCCGGCCCGAGCGGTTTGTCCAGACGGGGGGCCAGTCGCCCGCCGTGTGCCTGCAAAGCAAGGCCTACATGCCGTTTGGCCTGTCGCCGCATATGTGCCCGGCGTACCGGGGATTCGGCGAGAGGATGATTGCGGTGCTGGTCATGGCGTTGCGCGACACGTGGGGGCCCGAGCGCGTCCTGATCGTGTACAACAACGAGCGCCTGGACAAGGACGTGACGGCCGAGCTGCCCACCGGCCGCGCGGACATGGAAGACTGGGAGTGGGCGGACGTCGATGGCGACGGCGTGGATGGCAGCTCGGGGTGATTGGGAAGTCGGGCACGGGGTTACAAACGAGAATCGTCAAGATAGTGCGTCTTTTAGAAACAGCGTCTCTCAGGACCTCTGCAGGACGTCCACTTTCCAAACAGGAATGACGACGGTTTGGGGTCCTTCGCCTCCATTCTCCTATCTCACGCTCTCACTCGTTTCTTCCGGCCAACCCCTCCTCGTCTTTGTTTATCCGGAAGCACTCCATGCAGCATGGTACGGAGATAGCTGAATCCTTGCGGAGCCTACTTGACGCTAAACGCACGGCCGGCTGGAGGCAGGGCTCCGTTTGTCCAGGAAGAGGAGAGTAGAAAAGGAGAAAAAAGAGAGAATCTCTGAGATAGGAGAACAGCAGAGTACTGCGTATCAAACGTGTACAGAACATGCTCGTCCGTGCTGCGAGTAGACGTATACAGTGCTGTGTTAACACGTCTTCCTAAACGGTTTACATGTTTCCGTCTAAATTGTAGTCGAAACTCGGATAGAAACGCGCACACTCCCACTTGCCCTCCGCTCATGCCGTGTCCAGCAGCTTTGGCAGGGCCTCGGTCAGGTGGGCAACAATGGCGTCCGGGCCTTGCTGGACCTGCAGGCCCTGCGGGATGGCGTGCACCTTGATCTCCGGCTTGACAGAGCGTGCCAGCGCGTGCATCGCAGCGCTCTCCTCGGGCGTCCACATCGACGCGCAGCACTGACAGTCAGCGGGTGCGCTGTGGGGGCGCGGTGCAGAGACCTACAATGATGTCCGGGTTGAGCTCCGTGACCTTGTCCCGGACCTCGTCCTTGGACAGGCAGTTGCCGACGTGCTCGATGCTGTACTGGTCGGCGAGGTTGGCCGTGACGCGGCCAATCAGCAGCTTGGCGCGGGCGGGCGCGTTGTTGACGGTGAGGAGGCGGTAGGTAGGCATTGGGGTGTTTTCCCTCTTTTCCTCTTTATTTCTTGTTCTTTTTCTTTTCTTTTCTTTTCTTTTCTTTTTTTTTTCTTCTTCTTCTCTCTATTATTTTACTCGATTTCCCTCCCTTCACAGTTGACGATGATCCCAGTCTTGACGTATCGTCTCCCCGCTACGACGTTCTGGCTCGTTGCTCTATTTTATTCCGCTTCCGTTCCGTCCTCATAAATAATGTTTTCCCGCTGCCGATCACGCTGCCCGCTGTAGCCCTGCCAAGCCGCGCCACCGACCGCTAGCGCGATGTGCTGCAGGCCATTTGCCGCCAACGCGGCAGCATCGTCGGTAGTCTACCCACAGCTCCTTCCGCATTGCGCTCTTTCCAGCAATTCAGTGGTGCGGAGAAGTTGTGGAGAGGAAGGAGCGATGACGAAGATGAACGATGAAATATTTGAAATAAAGAAAGAAAAGAAAAGAAAAGAAAGGAAAGGAAGGATTAAGATAGACACAGACAGGTCACACTAGACAACAGACGGACCGACGGCTTCTGGATCTCCCGGCTTCTCTTGCACGCGGTAGCAGCGGGCGAACGTTGTTGCGGCGTGGAGATTGCGCGGAAGACGGTTTCTCCAGGCAAACAGCAGCCAAGACGGAAGCTGGCGGGCGTCCGGGTCCGTTGTGCCAATACCAACGTCGAGATTGTTTTCTGCCTCTGTTTTCTGCCTCTCTATCTGGCTTTTTATTTTATTTTGTTTTATTTTATTTATTTTTTAATCATCCTCATACATCCGCCCAAACACAATGGCTGCCGAAGGCCCAACTGCGCCGCGCCCCCAGGATCTGCGCGTGGCCATTGTCGGCGCCGGCATGGGCGGCCTGGCATCGGCGCTGGCGCTCGCCAAGAAAGGCTTCACGGACATACACGTCTACGAGCACGCGGCGGACCTGGGCTTTGTGGGCGCGGGCATCCAGCTGGCGCCCAACCTGGTGCGCATCCTGACGCGGCTCGGCTGCTGGGACGACGTGGAGAAGGAGGCCACCGAGGTGCTGGAGACGAGCATCCGCGACGGCGCGACCAACGCGGAGCTGACGCACGTGCACATGCCCAACCTGCGCGCGCTGTACGGCTTCCCGCACTGCACGGGCCACCGGGCGTCGCTGGCGGGCAGCATGTACCGGGCGTGCTGCCGCGAGGCGGGCATCACGTTCCACTTTGGCCGCGCGCTGGAGGCGGTCGAGGCGTGGGCGCCGCGGGTGGTCTTTACGGTGCGGGACACGGCCGCGCAGACGCAGACGCGCGAGACGTGCGACGTGCTGCTGGCGGCGGACGGCATCAAGTCGCGCGTGCGCACGCAGATGATGGCGGCGCTGGGGCACGAGGCCGGCGTCGAGGACACGGGCCAGGCGGCGTACCGCGTGGTGATCCCGCGCGCCAAGATGGAGCACGACGCCGAGATGCGCGCGCTGGTCGACAGCAACCAGGTGACGCGCTGGATCGGCGCGCGGCGCCACTGGATCGCGTACCCCGTGCAGAGCAAGACGCTGTACAACATGTCGTCGACGCAGCCCGACGAGCACTTTGCGGCGGCGCCGTCGGCCACGTACACGACCACGGGCAGCAAGGCCGCCATGGTCGGCGTGTTTGCCGACTTTTGCCCGCTCGTGCAGCGCCTCATGGACCTCGTGCCCGAGGGCGAGGTCTGCGAGTGGAAGCTGCGCGCGCACAAGCCGCTGCCCGCCTGGGTGCTCGCGTCCGCCGCGCTCGTCGGCGACGCCTGCCACCCCACGCTGCCGCACCTCAACCAGGGCGCCGCCATGGCCGTCGAGGACGCCGCCGTCGTCGCCGAGGTGCTCAGCCGCGCGCCCGACACCGCGCCGGCCACGCTGCACCGCTGCCTGCAGATCTACGAGTTCCTGCGCAAGAAGCGCACCGCCACGCTCGTCGACCTGGCCGCGCTGTCGGGGCGCACGCTGCACCTCGGCGAGAGCAAGGCCAAGGAGGAGCGCGACCGCCTGTTTGCCGCGTCGCGCCAGACCGGCGCCAACGTGCCCGACAAGTGGGCGTCGCCCGACGTGCAAAAGATGATTTACTCGCACGACTGCATGAAGCTGGCGGCCGACATGTTTGACGGGCTGTACGAGGTATTGTGAAGAATGAATCAGAAATATGTACATTCAAGAAATGGAGACGAGTCAATGTGAAATACCACGAATCACGTGATTTGTATAACTCGCCACTTGCGACCTCCTTACTCAGTACGAGTCAGTCATCGCGCCTTCCTAATAGTCATCGCGCCTTCTCAGTCATCGCGTCTTCTTTTTCCTTGGGAACCCATTGCGCCTTCCGAGCCATCGCGTCTCCTTTTCGGAAACCCATCGCGCCTTCCTTTTTACTTTGAAAGCCCACAGTACGTCGCCACCCACCCCTCCTTTTAAGCAGCAGACGTTGTCCGTTTGTTTCTGCCTGCTCCCACCTTTTATTTTCCTTTTTCCCTTGCCGACAGACACTCCCGAGCAGACGCACACGACATCTCCATCTTCCTCGAGTTTCTCGCCGAGAACACCTCGTCTTCCCACGGACTCTTTGCTTTGCTCGTTTTTCTCTTCTTCCATCTTCTTTTCTTTCCCTCTCCTTTTCCCTTTTTTTCCTGCGTCGACAAGATGTCGTCCGGCGCGCTCCACGACACTGCTACTTTCCCCCGCGACCAGCACTCCGGGTCTCGCGCCAGCTCCACCGGCCGCTTCACCGTGCATGCGGTGTTGAACACCGTTGCCAACGCCGTATACGCGTCCGACCGCGCGCTGTCTGTCGAGCTGCCGCTGCCACTGCCCCCGGCACCAACGGTCCTGCAGACCGCCCTCGACGCGGTGCGGACAAGCGCCCCCGTCCAGCGCGCTCCGGTGTTTCTGCCAAATGAGGATGTTATCCAGCGGCGCCGCGCCCTCAAGAAACTGGCCAGAGGCCTCGTCGCTCACAGCAGAGACGACACGGCCAGCCTGTCGGAAAATATGCCTCCCGTGTCCCGGCCCATTTACACAGAGGCCACCGCGCGCGGCGAGTCCGAGGCTGCCATCGTCCCGGCCTCGGAAGAGACGCGCAAGAAGATCAAGGAGGTCCACAAAGACTTCCTCCAGAGAGGCGGGGGCGCCCAAGCGCCGTTTGTCATCTTGGATGTCGGCACCGTTGACCGGCAACTGCCCTCCGTCCGCGCAAAGCTCGAGCTCTCGCTCTTTGACCTCGAGGTGCTGCCTTTCACCATTGTGGACCAGCCGTGCCTGTGGGACACGGGCGCGCAGGTGACCATCATCACAGACGATCTTCTTGACGACAAGTTCCGCGAGGCGCTGCTGCTGCCGGAGAACGCGCCGTACGTTGACCGCTTCGAGACGGGCCAGGGCGACATGACAGTCACGAAAGTGCAGGTGTCGTGTCTCGTTACATTCTCCAACAAAGCATTCCAGGTGGAAACGGTTGCCACCGTGGTGCCCAAGACAGCCGTGCCCAATCACCGCTCGGGCATCATCCTCGGCCAGCGGGGCCTGATTGAGCTGATCCAGTATGTGTCCATCCCCCGGTACGTGCTCCAGTGCCGCGGCGAAGGTGACGATGTCGGTGAGGAGTACTGGGGAAAGTTTGACGTCCAGAGCTTTGTCGATGTTTTCGGCAATGTGAAGAATATTTGATTCGACTGGGCAGATGGAAGTGTTGGGGCAAGTCCAGTGCCGTGTACCATGATTATGTTTTCGGAATGTGCAGCAGCTTGATTCGGCGACAACACAGGACAGAGGCAAGCATGTCCACAGAGGGGGAGAGAACGGAAAGCAAAGCTAGCCACACAGACAGATACCGGTACAAATGGGCGTGACGAGACAGCATAGCTAGATGAGCCGCACAAAATACAAGCAGACCTCAGCTCGTGCCAAAGTCGCCTAGGTCGTGAAAGCTGGTCTGGAAGTTGAGAATGCTGTTGGTCAGCGAGTCAGGCCAGCCGCCCATGTCGTGGGCCGCGTTGCCGGCCGCGCCGCTGCTGCCGTCGCTGCCGTGCTGCACCATGCCGACGGCCGAGCCGCTGCCTGCCAGGCCCCCGGCGCCGTCGCCCAGTCCCGTCATGGGCAGCGGCGTCGTCGAAAAGTAGTCGAGCATGGTCATGTTGTCGGGGACGGCGCCAAAGCTCTCGTACAGCTCGAGCCCGTGCCACGCCTGCTGGTCGAGCAGCTGCACCACGGGGTCGGGCGCGCTGCCGCTGCCGCTGCCCACGCTTCCCGCCGTCAGGGGGTGCGCCACGTCTGCCATGGGGTGGAAGGGCGCCACGAGCGGCAGGGGGAGGTGCGGGTGCTCGCTGCCGCCGGCAAGCCACTGCGGCGAGATGGGCTGCTGGCCGCTGTGGGCCGGCGACATTTGCATGGCGTAGATGTTGTTGTTGTTGGTGGTGCTCCCGGCCGACGCGTTGACGGCCGTGTCGCTCGAGGGTGTCCCGCCGTAGGACGACCGCTCGTACGGCATCTGCTGCGGCGGCGTCGGCCCGCCGGCCTGCACCTGCGGGTGCTGCGGCGCGTACGTCTGCGCGAGCGGCGGCGGGTAGTGCGAAGGGAGCGGCTGTGGCGGCGGCTGATCGGGGTACGCCTGGTGTTGGTGTGGAGGGTGCTGCTGCTGCTGCTGCTGCTGCTGCTGTCGCGGGGAGGCTTGGTGGGCGTGAGAGGGCCGTCTCCGTGGCCGCGGCCGGGGGGCGTGCTGCCGCTCGTCGCCCAGCGTCTCGGCCGGCGACTGGGACGAGCTGCCCTCGCGGCGGTGCAGGGCCGGGCCCGGGCCCGGACCAGGCCCGGGCACGGCCGTGGGCCCGGCGACCGGCGACCCCAGCTGGCGGATGATGGTCTTGTTGCGGCTCAGGCGCCAGGCGTGCGCGTGGCGCAGGGCGCGCACGTCGCTGGCCGAGAGCTTGTTGCACAGCTCCTTCTCGACAATGTCAATGGTGGTGTCGACGAGGCGCGTCAGCACGTCGCGCGCGCGCGAGATGCGCTCCCACTGGCGCGCCAGCTGGTCGAGCACGTAGGTCCACTGCATCAGGCAGTTCTTGAACGACGTCCAGCCCGCCTTGGCCTTGCTGCGCGTGGCCGCGTGCTTCCACACCAGGAACAGCAGTGTGATGCCGCTCATCAGCTGGTAGTGCAGGTCCACCCAGGCAAAGTCGGCCGAGCCGCGCTGCAGCCGCGTAAACGACAGCTGGATCATGTGCTGCGCTGCCGTGCAGCACGTGTCGGCCTCGTCCGCGTCCAGCTGCGGCTTGAGCGGCGACGGCCGGTGCAGCAGCAGGATCGCGTTCTGGTGCCAGTACTCCCACCAGTCGAGCGTGTGCCCGCCGGGGTCCGCCAGGCTCGTCGCCTGGCTGCCCCAGCGCCGCAGCTCCGCCTCCATCGCGGCCTTCCAGCGCGCCGTGCCTTCGGCGCCGAGGTCCATTCCCAGCAGCGTCGCCGCCGACGGCGCGGACGCCGTTGACGCCGCTGACGCCGCGGACGGCATCTTGGCGTGCTGCTGCGCCGCCTTGTTGTCGTCGCGCAGGTTGTACAGCCGCGACACAATCTGGCTCTGCAGCTGCTGCAGCCGGAACCAGTGCAGCACCTGGTCGCGCTTGGCGCCCGACAGCGCCGCGTGCTGCGGCAGCTGCACGTCAATCATGCTGTCCGTCAGCGTAAACGGCCGGCCCAGCAGCGTGCCCAGCGTGCGGTCGAAGCTGTACGTGACCCAGAACAGCCGGCGCTTGACGTCCATCTCGGCCTCGGAGGCCGCGGCCAGCGCCGTCGGCGTGCCGGCCCCCGGCGCCGGCGCGGCCACGCGGATCGTCGTCTCCGAGTGGAAGCCCAGGTCGACGCACATGCGCATGCACAGGCCCGAGATGTACCAGATGGGCGCCGAGGACGAGTCGATGATCGACCACAGCAGCAGAAACAGCAGGCACTGCAGCGTGCGCACGCTCTTGCGCTGCATAATGGCGCTGAAGTCGGCCATGGCCGCGCGGTAGAAGCCCTTGGCCAGCGCCAGCGACTCGGGGTTCTCGCGCGACAGCACCACCAGCGCAATGGCAAAGACCATGTTGAGAATGAACCGGTGCCGCGCGTCCTTGTCGGCGTCCGTGCCGCCGTCCGTGCCGGCGCCCCTGTCGGCGTCCGTGCCGCTGGGCGCGTCCTCGCCCTTGTCGCCGTAGCAGTCCAGCACAATCTGCGCCATGTCGTCGCCCACCACAATAGGATACTGCACCTCATACTGGCCGAGGAAAATGTCGATGAGGCTGACGGCCGTCTCGCGCGCCGGCAGCACGGGGCCGGCCGCCCGGGCCAGGCCGTCCACACTCTCGGCGTCCACTGTGTCCTCCGCGTCCGTCGCCCGCAGCCGCGGCGACCCTGGCTGTGTGGACGACGCCGACGTCGGCTGGTCGCTGCTGCTGACATTGCCGCCGGCGCTGGCGCTGCCACTGCCGCTGCCGCTGGCGCTACCGCCCCCCCGGCCGGGCGGGAAGCTCGCGTCGTTGCGCTGTGCCGACTCGAGCACCGACCGCGCCAGGTGCATGCCGCTCGACACGCCGAGAAAGTGCGCGTCCTCGCCGGGCTCTAGCCGGATCAGGTCCGGATGCGACCGCCCCGGCGCCGTCTGCGGCCCCTGCGCCGGCTGCGCCGGCTTACCGCCCCCGCCTCCGGCCTGCAGGCGCTGCAGCTCCTCCTCCAGCTGCCGCAGCTCGTCCTCCAGCGCCAGGATGCCCGTCCGCGGCGCCGCCGTCTTGGTCCGCGGGTCCGTGTACTCGCACACCGCCCCGATGCGCTGGCACGGCGCGCACGCCGGAATGCCGGGATCGCACTTGGCCTTGCGCCGCCGGCAGCGGTTGCAGGCGTTGATGGTGAAGCATGGCGGTTCCCGGCTCATGTTGGCGGCAACGGCATGATTTGCGCCCGCGGCATGGCGCGTGGCCACGGGAATGTGCAGCAGGTGTGCTGTGTCGTCGTCCTCGTGCTTCTCCTTTTTTTTGGCGTTTGCTGCGCGTCGTTGGCTGCCGTCGGGTCGCTCCTTCTCGGGCTGCTCAGCGGGTGGCATTGGGGGCAGGTGCGTCCGGTGGTGGGCGCGCATCACACGTCCCAGGGCAGGCGCGACGGCCTGCGAGATTTATTAGCGGGCGTTCCCTGTTTAAGTAGGCCCAGGCGCTAGGTCGAGCACCTGATGTGCTGTGGGCGCGCCAGTACAGTGCTTGGCTGTCACGTGACCGAACCCAAGCCCGCTATAACGCTGTAATATATGAGTACATATTCAGTAAAATACATATAAAAAACGTAAACAGTTTGAATAAACATTTTCGAATAAACATTTTTGAAAAAAAAAAAAAAAATCGAATACTATTATGTCACGCTGTCAATTTTCACCGCATCTCGACAATGCCAACGGAAAACACTGAATTAGATTATTCTACTTTATACACGCCTGGCGCAGTTTGGTCTTGTCCTGGAGAGCTGCAGCAGACAACACTGCCCTCTTACGCGTGCTCCTCGCGCTCAATGTGCTCCTTCTCGCCGAGCATCTGCTTGGGCGTGGCCTCGGACTCGGAGTGGATGTTGAGCTTGCCAAAGTGCGAGTCGAGCTCCTCGAGCGTCTTGCCCTTGGTCTCGGGGAACATGGTGTAGACGAGCACGGCCGAGAAGATGTTGAACGACATGAATACAAAAAAGGTGCGCGGGCCAATGTGCGAGACCATGACGGGCCACACCTGGCCGACAATGATGGAGCCGAGCGAGGCGCCGGATGCGGCGAGACCGAGGCCCTTGGAGCGGCAGTTGGCCGGGAAGATCTCGGAGGCGTAGATCCAGGCGCAGGGGCCAAAGCCCATGGAGTAGCCGACGGTGAAAAAGTAGATGAAGAAGATGTTGCAGATGTTGGCCGAGTGGTTGGTCTGGCCGGGGTAGGCCGTCTGCAGCGCGCCGTTGATCATCAGGCACCACGCCATGATGATGGCGCCGATGCCGAGCGCGTGGCGGCGGCCAATGCGGTCGATGAAGAACATGGCGGCAATGGTGCACAGCACCTGCACGGAGCCGTCGATGCCCGACGCCAGCAGCGAGAGGCTCTTGGACGTGCCGGCGGCGACAAAGTTGGTCGGCAGGTAGTAGCGGATGCCCGAGGCGCCAGACAGCTGCTGCAGGAACGAGACGGCCCAGGCGCGCCACAGGCGCGCAAACAGCGTGCGGTCCGTCCAGAAGACGCGCGCTGAGGTGATGGAGTTCTCCTTGTGCCACAGGATGTTGGCGTGGATCTCGTCGAGCTCGGCCTGCACGTCGGCCACGTCCTTGGTGCCGCGCAGGCGCATCAGCGAGCGCGCGGCGCGGTCGGCGTGGTCGTGCTCGACCAGCCAGCGCGGTGACTCGGGCAGCAGCGGCGCGCCGCACAGGAACAAGACGGCGGGCACAAACTGCATGGCGCACGACAGGCGCCACTCGAGGTTGACGCCGCGGCCCGTCTTCCAGAAGGAGTAGCCGTAGCCCACCCAAAAGGCCATGGAGATGCCAAAGACGATGCCTGCCTGGTTGAAGGCGCCGTAGAAGCCACGGTGCTTGGCCGGCGAGATCTCCGAGAGGTATAGCGGCACGGCCGTCGACACGACGCCGCAGCCGACGCCGGCAATGATGCGGCCGACAATCATCATGGCGAGGTTGTGTGCGCCCGTCTGCAGCGCAGCGCCGAGGGACATAACCAGGACGCCCGCGCAGCCGGCAAAGCGGCGGCCCAGCTTGTTGTTGACGATTCCGGCGAGGAAGGCGAAGCCGATAAACTGGCCGGCGTAGAAGACACTGGTGATGGCGCCCGTCTCGGACGACGTGGGGTTGTTCAGCTCCTTCTTGAAGCCGGGCGCGACGTAGATGGTGCTGAGAATGCCAATATCGTAGCTGCAACGTGTTAGCAGAGCGCAGGAGGGTGGGTGGCCAAGCAGGCAGCCAAGTAGCCAAGACGGCAGCTAACCGGCAAACAGCCACAGCACAGGATGGTCATGTAGAACGCAACAACTCACCCCCAGCCAATCGAGCCCATCGAGAAGATGGCGCACGAAAAAACCAGCCACGGGTTGAACCGCCCAGTGCTGTAAGGTATGACGGCCATGGTGAAGTCGGAGAAGGGATGGCGATCAAGTCTGGACGGGTGAAAGGGAAAGGCTACGCTGCCGCAAGGGATGGGGGGAAGAGAAGGACAGAAGGACGAGACAAGGAAAAAAACAAATGCGCCAGGGTGGGATGGACGTCCGTATTATAAGCCAAAATGCGAGGCGCCACGAACAGACAGAGAAAACAGACAAAACAGACGAACGGGTGGAGATGAGAGCCGACACGGCGGAGGCGCGCACAGGGGAGATAGGGAAGCAGCGTGCGTTACCGACCCCGGACAATACTCCATGGAGAGAAGGGAAGCGAGGTTGTGGGGAAGGGCGTGGTAACGGGGACGAGTGGGTGCATGGCACGAGGTGTACGGGAATAATGTGGCGGGAGGAAAAAAAAAAGAAAAAAAAAAAAAAACAAAGAACATGGGTCGAGAAAGCGTGAAAAAAAGAGAAAAATAAAATGAAGCGGCAGCATGACCTGACTGGACGGACGTTCCAGAGGCGTGGCCCAGCCGAGTCTGGCCGTTTGTTGGGCACGGCTGTCGACAAAGAACGCCGTGGAGTCAAGGAACCAGCGAAGCGGAACAGACGCGGAAGGCAGGGCGGGGAAGAATGTCTCCAATTTTCGGTCGAGTCTGCGCTGCCAAGCCAGGCGGTCACCGTTAGCTGGCTTTGCGAGAAAGAAGCAGACGGAACCGCCGCTGTCATCTGACAAGGCCGGGCGTTGCACAAAGAAGCGGGCCCAGCCGCGCTAGCGGGTGACGGCGGCGGTGCCGTGTAGGCGGCTATTCGGGGTCGACAAACGGGGAAGGAACGAGCGAGCACGAGACCTCCACTCATACTCGTACAAGAAGCAAACAGACGACAGAAAAAAAACACATGGGGTAGCCAGCTCCCCCACAACTTCAACCCATGGACGGCACGCCCTTGCCTTTGCTCGTGCACAGGTCGTCCCGGCGCGTGACGGCCGGCATTAGTTTCCACTCGTTTGATTACACATTTCCGTCCACGCCCTCGCCCTCTTCCTCTTCCTCTTCCGCTTCCTCTCCCCTCCGGTGGCTCCGCCCGACGCAGAATGTCACGCTGCAGTTTCCCGAGGACCTGGACCCCGCTGGGGGAAAGCATGGCATGAGCGTGGCGGATCGGCAGTGCACGTTTACCCCGTGCCGGGCACGCGGCGACGCGCATGGGCAGCTGTCGATCCTGACGCGCAACGGGCGCGTCACGGGGCTGCTGGGGCTGCCGCGCCCGTACAAGGCGCTGACGGCCGAGGTGCTGGCCGTGGGCGGCGGCTTCGCGCCGGACGCGCTGGCCAGGGCCGCAGTGTGCATTGCCGGCGGCACGGGCATCGCGCCATTTCTGACCATGGAGGGCGAGGGCGGCAGCTCGCTGGCAGCAGGCAAGAGGCTGTGCTGGAGCGTGCGCGGCGACGACTTTGGCGCCGTGGAGTTTGCCCTCAAGGAGGGCCTGCTGGCGGCGGCGGCGTGGGCGGGCGTGTCCGTCTTTGTCACGTCGGGCGAGGACGCCGGTGGCGCTGCCGTGTTTCCGCAGAAGCCGGCCGCCTGGTGGGACGAGACGTTTTCCGCGCTGCGCCAGGCCTACCCGGGCGGCCGGCTCGCGCTGCACCGGCGGCGGATGACGGCCGAGGACGTGGGCGCGGGCGCGGCGGCGCTGTTCTGCGGCAGCAAGGCGCTCGAGTGGCAGATCCGCATGTGGTGCATGATGGGAGGGGGGACGGTCTCCTGCACAGACGTGGCTTAGCGAAGGAGTTTATAGGCGTCAAACTATTAAGCTAGATCCACGCGTGGCCGATCGTACATCTATGTATGCAATATAAACAAAGAAACGCAAAACGAAACAAGACACAGACAGTCTTGTCCACCCGTCTGTCCATACTGTCCACCCCCACACGTCCACACCACCTATGCGTACGCCCGCACCTCAAAGATGCCGCCGTGGACGTTGCTGTCGCCGTGCAGCTCGAGGATCTCGACGCCCAGCGCGGCGGTGGTGACGGGGGCGTCGAGGCGGGCCTCGCGGCGCGACAAGTGGTTGTTGTCCTCGACAAAGAGCTCCCGCTCCTCCGGGCCGGACAGGTCGAGCAGGCGCCACTTTTTGACGCAAAAGACCATGGCGCGCTCGGGGTGGCCGCGCAGCACGGACTCGAGGGCGTGGTCGTAGTCGGTGTCAAAGTGCACGACAGCCGTCTGCACGGACACGGGCGCGTCCCAGCGGACGGCGAGCAGCTTGCGGCCCCCCTCGGCGGCGGGCACCCAGGCGTTGGTGCGCTTGGTGGGCCGGGCGACGCCGTTGCGGACGTTGGCGGCGGCCCAGGCGGCGAGCGGCGGCGACACGGACAGGGCCAGGTTGTGGCCCATGGGCCGGCGCACGGGGGTCCAGCGCTCAAAGGCGTCGACGCCGACGTCGGGCGGCGGGGCCTGGTCGCACTCGTGCTCGACGGTCATGAGCGCGGAGACGCGCGTCTTGGTGGTGGCGACGGCGACGCTCTCGTTTTTGAGCAGGGCCAAGAAGACGTACTGCGTCTGCGGGTTGGCGGCGGCAAAGTCGACGGTCAGCTGGTTGGGGCCGGCCACGAGGTCAAACGTCTTCTCGGCGAGCACGACCTCGGGCGTGTAGTTGTAGGCCTTTTGCGAGCCGCGCAGCTGCACGGTCAGCGTGGACGTGGGGGCGGCGCACAGCACGGTCAGGCCAAAGACGGGCACGGGGCCGGCCTCGAGCGGCAGCATCTGGGCGAGGCTGCGCACGAGCACCTTGGGCGGCCCGTCGGCGGGCAGCGCGGCCAGCACAAAGTCGCCGGCGGGGCTGGTGACGGCGGCGGCGCGGCGCACGAGGTCGTCGGCGTCGTGCAGCTTGTAGCCCGGCAGGAACTGGCCGGCGCGCATGAGGTCGCGCTGCAGCGTGGCCATGTGGTCCTTGGCGAGCAGCTGCACGGGGTCGAGCGGGCGGCCGGGGGCGCCGAGGCGCTTGCACAGGGCGGCGGCGAGGCCGAGCGCGTGGGCGTTGCTGCCGCAGGTGGCCATGACGCGCGTCGAGGCAAAGGCCACGTGCGTGGCCGAGATGATGCGGCCGCCGTACAGCAGGTTGGGCACCTCGGCGCAGACCATGGCCGAGAAGGGGATCTGGTAGACGCCCTTGCTGTGCCACTGCGTGCAGCCGTCAATCTCCGAGTAGACGCCGTCGGCGGGGTGCAGGTCCAGCGACCAGCCGCCGTGCGACACTGCGTCGGCGTGGAAGCGCTGCTCGACAATGTCCTGCTGGCGCAGCATGGTGGGCCCGACGAAGCGGCGGCTCTCGCGCTTGCCGGGCACGGTGCCGACCCACTCGAGCGTCAGGTTGGCCGCCTCGGGGAAGCGGCCCGAGTTCTTGAAGTAGTCCCACACGCCGTAGACGACGCGCCACAGCTCCCACTTGATGTCCTCGGTGTCGTGCACCGTGTCCAGGCGGCCGCCGTGCTCGATCCACCACAGGTTGCAGCCCATCTCCGTGGTGCTGAAGCTGCGGAAGCGCGGGATGGCCTTTTCGACGTCCTTGAGCGCGTACGACGGCGCCACAAACGTGACCGGCCGCCCGGCGTCCTTGGAGTAAAAGTAGATGGAGTGGCCCAGCAGGTGGCCGTACTCGGCGTCGGGCGCGAAGCGCTCGCCAAACTCGTCGCGCTGCTCGGCGCCCACGCGGAACGGCGCGCCCGCCAGGAATGCCAGCACGCCGTCGCCCGTGCAGTCGATAAACTGCGGCGCCTCGACGTGCAGCATCGTCGACGTCTGCGCGTTGAAGGCCGTCACGCGCGCGATGCGGTCCGTCTCGCCGGGCGCGGCCGACTTGTCGCAGCCAATGAGCGCCGTGTTGAGGCACAGGCGGATGTTGGGCTCCTCGCGCACCTTTTCCAGCAGCACCGTGTCGAGGATCAACGGGTTGCCCTCGGGGTTGCGCCACAGGTTCTCGAGCAGGATCTCGTCGACCAGGCCGCCCTCGCGCGCGTAGCGGTTGTTGTTGAACATGTGCGACGTGGCGCCCAGGATCCAGAGCCGCACCTCGCTGGACGCGTTGCCGCCCAGCACCGGCCGGTCCTGCAGCAGCACCACCGACACGCCGCTGCGCGCCGCCGAAATGGCCGCGATCGTGCCCGCGAGACCGCCACCGCACACGCACACGTCCGTCTGCAGCGTGGTCGTGCGGAAGCTGCGCGACGCCACGGCCGGCTCGCGCTGCAGGCTCGGCTCCTGGCGAGCAGGGGCCATGGTGAAGTGGGTGAGATGGATTTTCGTTGAGGGAGGTGTTGGAGGTTCTGTTGGTGATCGTCGACGGCAGACCGTACGGATGCCGATGCCGTCAAATACACATGCAGGAGGCAGACAGGTTGCTCCGTGTCTGTCGCCACTGCCATCGCCTCCGGCCTCTCGGCATGCGGCCGTTCTATTCCCCTCTCGCTGCTCTTCGGTCCGCGGCCGCAGACGCGGCACGGCCGATGCACGCCCTCGCAACCCAGCGGTCGTCCCGTCGCTTACCCCAATGTCGTCCCATGTTCCCCACTATCTCCACTGTTACCCGGCAGTCACGCGCGCACGAGCGGGTACGCTGGGGAAGTGCGACGTACGCTAGTGGTAGCTGAAGGAAGGAGCAAACGGCCAACGACGTCGTTCCGACTACGTCGTACTATGTACCTCCCCAGTCTCCACGTCTCCGCATGTCGGCAACGGAACGCCCATAAGACGAGGGCGAGCTTGCGTTCCTGCAGGAGAAGCGACCACGCTGCAACGCGCCATGGACGCTGACCCCGCGACGCACGCGACGCCCGCTGCGCCCGCGCGCCACCGCCGCGACGTGACGCTGCGCATCAGCCAGGTGGTGTCGGCGTGCGCGTTCTGCAAGTCGCGCAAGATCAAGTGTGACGGCGTGGGCCCGGCCTGCGGCTGCTGCGTCAAGTTTGGCCGCGCCGCGACCTGCTCGCTGGCCGACAGCGGCGCGCGGCACGCGCACGACTACATTGTGTACCTGCAGGGGCGCATCGCCCAGACAAGGGCGCTGCTGGCGGGGCGTGCTGAGACTGACGGCCGGGGGCTCACGGCTGCCGCCGGCCCCGGCGCGCAAAAGAGCGCGGCAGCCGCGGCGCCGCCGTTTGACTTTAACGGCGGCGACGCTTCGGCGGAGCTGCCGCATCTCGGCGGCCGCGGACGGCTGCCGCTGCCGCCGCCGCACCGGCCGCAGAAACAGCAGCGGCCGGCCGGCGGTGCTGCCGGCGGCCCGCCGTCGGCTATTGACACGCTGATCGCCGACATTGGCGCGCTGCCCATCTCGACGCTGTCGCACGCGCACGCGGCGACGGCGGCGGCGGCCAGCGGCCCCACGCTGTCGACGGTGCTGCTGGCGGCGGCCAGCAAGCTGCCGCTGCTGTCCATCATGCACGACCAGCCGGACGTGGCCGCGTGCCTGCCGGAGCAGGCGGCGGCGCGCAAGCTGGCCCAGCACTACATCCAGCAGGTGTACCCGCGGCTGCCCTTTTTTTCCATCCAGGGCTTCTGGGCGCAGTTCCAGCACGTGTATGGCGGCAGCGGCAGCAGCAGCGCGGCGGGCGACGGCCCCGGCGGCCCTGGCGGCACGAACGCGGGCTACAGCTACTTTACGGTGCTGCTTGTGCTGGCGATTGCGACGTCGAGCCTGTCGCGCAGCGCCGACAGCATGATCTCGAACCAGGCGCGGCGGCTGTTCCAGGCCGGGCTGCAGTTCCGCGAGTCGGCGATCCTGCCCAACACGATTGTGGGCGTGCAGTCGCTGCTGTTCCTGATCCAGTTTGCCACGCTCAACCCGTCGGTGCTGGACTCGTGGTACCTGATTGGCGTGGGCATGCGCAACTGCGTGGACCTGGGCCTGCACCAGGACCCCGACGAGGGCGCGGGCGCGCGCGCGGCGCCCGTCAGCGCGTCGCTGCTGGAGACGCGGCGGCGGCTGTGGTGGTCCATGTACTCGTTTGACCGGTCGCTGAGCATCGGCTGCGGGCGGCCCACGGAGATTGCCGACGCGCTGATCCACGTGCAGCTGCCGTCGTTCCGCATCGAGTCGACCGCCACGGCCGTCGAGATTGAGGGCTACGTGCAGCGCTACCGCGCGCTGCAGCTGCAGTCGGAGATTTACGACGCGCTGAACCACCCGCCGGCGGCGGACGCGGCGGCCGTCGTCGACGACCTGCGGCGCAAGCTCGACGCGTGGCAGCTGGACAACCGGCCCGAGCGCAACCGCGAGACGCTGGCGGACAGCGAGTGGCTGATCAGCAAGATGCTGCTGTTCCGGCCGTGCCGGCTGCTGCCGCAGCGGGCGGTGGCGGAGCTGGGCGAGCTGTGGGTGTCGGCGCGCGGGTTCACGGCGCTGTACCGGCAGCTGGTCGAGGCCAACGGCATCTTTTACGTGCAGGTGGCGTGCGAGAAGGCGTACTGGACGGGCCTCGTGATGCTGTACAGCTACTGGCAGCTGCGGCGGCGCGGCGTGCGCGACGTGCCCACCATGGACGCGCAGCAGCAGCAGCAGCAGCGGCCGGCGCCGCTGCTGCCGCTGCACCTGTGGCAGGCCACCAAGGACGTCACGTTTATCCTGCAGACACTAAGCGAGCGCTGGGAGGACGGCAAGATTTTGTCGGCCACGTTTGACGCGGCCAGCGCGCGCGTCATTGAGCTGCTGGACGGGCCGGGCGCCGTGGTCGACGGGCTCGAGGACCGGCTGCCGCGCGAGGTGGTCACGCTGGCGAGCTACGCCAGCCTCGTCAGCATCTGGGCGGCCGGCCAGGGGCATGTGCACGGGGGTGTGGGCGCGGCGCAGAGCGAGGAGCTGCAGGACCTCGTTGCCAAGATGATCTAGGGGAGAGGGTCCCGCGACAGCGGGACCGCCGCTGTACTCGTACTCGTATACTCGTAATAGCGTGTTCTTCTTACCGTATGTACCTGTCGGTCTCGGTTCGCTCCTTCCTGTTTACAGTAGCGTTCCTGGCCCCGCATGTCCGCGTCGCGCCGGCCCAGCTAAGATGACGCGGAAGGAGCGAAGCGGGTCTTGAGTGGTTTCCCCGTCCTCTCCTCACCGGGGTAAAAAAAAGAGAAAAAAAAAGAAAAAAACCGCGTGCCCAGCTACCGGTTCCGAGAAGCAGGCCCCAGCTTATTACCGAGCTGCGGGAGCCACGTGTGAAGAAAAGGACGAAAACAGCAGGGAGAAAGAACACCCGGAGAATGAACACCCGGTGAGCTTCACCCCTGCTACCCCAATGCCCCAGTGTCTGCGTGGTCCCTCGTGTGACCTCCGCATCTCCAAACGAGCGCCGGGGTGGTCCGCCGTCTCCCCAGCCCGTCCCCAATGGCAGCCGCCGCGGCTATATAAGTCTTTTGTCCATTCTTTCGGCAGGCCCATGTCTTTTCGCAGGCCCTCGTGATCGTCCCCATCTTTCCCTTCCACAATCCATCCAATGCGCCTCTTTCTCTCCCTGGCCGGCCTCGGCCTGCCGTCGGCCGTGCTCGGCACGACGTTTACACTCACGGGCCGCGACCTGCGGCTGACGTGGACCAACGAGACGACGACCAACGGGTCGTGGACGGCGTCGGTGGCGACGCTGGACGCGGACACGGGCGCGTGGACGACGCAGTCGACGGCGCTGGGGCAGTACAGCGTGCTGGTCAACGCGACGACGGCGGCGCAGTCCAAGACGCTGGTGGAGGCGGGCAGCCTGGGCACGCTGCTGCAGTTTGGGGCGGACGCGGTGGCGGCGAGCAGCGACGGCACGACGGTAACAACAACAAGCAGCACGGCGAACGGCACGTACACGGCGGCGTGGTGGATCGACGGCACGCGCAGCTGGGACCTGCTGGCGGTCAACACGACGTGGACGGCGGCGGCGGCGGGGTGGGCGTCGCTGGCGTCGCCGCGGCTGGTGGCGCTGGACGACAGCGACCTGGACTGGGGCGTGGTGCCGGGCTACTGGACGGGCAACAGCATCGAGACGTCCAAGGAGCTGTACTACCAGTACGTGCAGGGCGTGCCGAGCAGCAACTGGGTGACGCTGGAGTCGTCGACGACGTCGCTGGTGGCGATTGTGGGCAGCCGCGGCACGGGCACGACGTTTGCGACGGTGGCGCACCCCTCGCTGGCGCGCGACCCGTACGCCAACAACAGCACGGCCACGCAGCAGCAGTGGAACGTGGGCATGGCGCTGCGCGGGCCGACGGGCGCGCTGGGGCCGACGGCGTACTACCCGGTGCTGGGGCAGGCGCACTCGCAGCTGGCGGCGGGCGGCAGCGTGGCGGCGAGCTTCTACTACGCGGTGCGGCCGGGCAACGCGACGCAGTGGTACGAGGTCAGCCGGTTCGTCAGCCAGGAGGTGTACGCGCTGGACGGGTACGACGCGCGCGCGGTCAACACGGACAGCCTGAGCAGCCGCATGCGGCGCATCCACGACTTTGTGACGTCGGGCAGCTCCAAGTGGCACACGTGGACGTACGCCAACCTGACGCTGGGGGCCGAGTCGGGCAAGCTGTCGGACGTGGGCGCCATGTGGATGGTGCAGCGCGTGACGGGCGACCCGCTGATCGCGGCGGAGCGGCTGCCGTACGCGCGCGCGTTCAAGCTGGCGCAGCAGGACACGAGCGGCGGCACGTTTGACGGCGCGGCGCTGGGCGAGTACTACCTGGACGGCGCGTTCGTGACGGAGCTGCTGTGGAAGAGCCTGAGCACGGCCGACTACGTGTCGCCGCTGTTCACGACGTTCTACCTGCTGAGCGACGTGGGCAACATCCTGCTGTTCGACCCGGCGGACACGCTGCTGACGGAGCGCTTCACGCGCGCGGCGCAGAAGCTGCTGGCGTGGCAGGCGGACGCGGGCGGCTTCGACGTGGGCTACCTCAAGAGCAGCCCGACGACGCGCAAGTACGCCGAGCTGGTGGACCGGCGCGCGACGTGGTACGGGCTGCTGGCGGCGTACCGCGTGCTCAACGACACGGCGTACCTGGCGGCGGCGGAGCGCGGCGCGCAGTGGATGGTGGCCAACGCGGTGGACGTGGGCCGGTGGCTGGGCGTGTGCGACGACACGTACCTGTACGCCGACTTCCACACGGCGCACGCGGCCGGCGCGCTGCTGCAGCTGTACGAGGCCACGGGCAACGCGTCGTACCGCGACGCGGCGGTGCGCACGGCCAAGCAGTACACGCTGCACATCTTCAACCACCCGGCCGTCGACGACAGCGTCAAGAGCAGCGGCGGCGCCGTGGTGGCCGACTGGCAGGTGTCGCAGGTGGGCCTCAACTACGAGCACGCCGGCTACGGCGGCTCCGTCGACTACCACGGGCCCATCACGCTGAGCTCGCACGCCGGCCTGTTTGTGCGCATCTACGAGGCCACGGGCGACGCGCACTTTCTGCAGCTGGCGCGCATCGCCGCGCGCGGCCGCGACGCCTTTGTCACGCCCGCCTCGGGCATCCCCTCGTACTACTGGATCCAGGGCAACACGGGCGGCAGCACGTACCCCTGGCACGGCTGGTGGCACATTGGCTGGCTGACCGACTACCTGCTGGCGTCGGCGCACCTGCTGAGCGGCGGCGAGGTCGCCTTCCCGCAGGGCTTCATGACCGCCAAGGTGGGCAGCCACGTGCCGTACGGCTTTGCCAGCGGTAGCGTCTACGGCACGCCGGCCGCGCTGTGGCAGCCGCGCGCGCTGGTCAACGTGACGGGCGCCGACGCGGTCGCGGCCGCCAACGTCGACTGGGTCACGGCGCGCTCCGACGACGGCGCCACGCTCTTTGTCGTGCTGCTCAACCAGCGCGCCGCCGCCGCCAACGTCACGCTGACGCTCGACCCGCGCGCGCTCGTGCCCTTCCAGGTGGCGTCCTGGGGCGCGCTCGACGTGCTGGCCGGGACGGCCGCCGGCGCCGGCACCAACGCGTGGTCCGCGGCGGTCGCCGGCCACGGCATGACCGTGCTGGCCATTGGCACGACGCTGGCGGCCGACCCGCTGGGCCCGGCATTCCGGTCGTTCAGCGTCAGCGGCGCGGCTGCGGCGCCCACCGTCGCCTGGTCGTACTGGACCACCGTCGAGGCCTGGGCCGAGTGGGCCGTGCCCGGCAGCGGCGTGTGGACATCCATGCCGGCCAGCACCAACTACACCTTTTCGACGACGCTCGATCTCAGCAACGTCACCGCGACGCAGGTCAAGATCCGCATCGCCGCGCAGAACGGGACCACAAAGGGGGTGTCGGCGGCGACCTACTGGACGGTGAACTGAGGTGTGTACGGGTGACGTGTTATGTCACGTGAATCGGTGATTGGTCACGTGACATAGAAGAGGACAATTTGGCCACGGAAGAACAAAACATACGATAGACCAACCGCCGGATCCAACGATGATCTACCACACAGCTTGAGACTATACACCTGACCTCACTACTGACGAACAGACTATCTGGGTTTTCGCAAGGACCAGTACTTAACCGTGTAACTGTTTATCCTTCGTCTGTCTCCTCCCCCCCTAGTATACAAAAAACTCGTACTCCTTCTCCGGCGCATCAAAGTACCACGTCAGGTCGCGCCCCTCGCCCTCCATCACGCTGAAGCCGTTGCCCAGGTACGCCCAGCGGTTCGCGCCGACGCCCGTCCACTCCCAGTCCTCGTAGCGCGGCTCGCGCAGCAGGTGGAACCAGTGCAGCCGGCTGCCCGGGTGCAGCCCCGTGACGGGCCCCGAGGCCTTGCCGTTCTTGAACCAGCTGCGGCACTCGCCGGCCCAGGCCGTGCGCGGCAGGAAGGCGTCCGCGTGCTCGACAAACTCGGCAATGGCCGCCGGCTTGGGCGCCACCGCCGCGTAGCCCTCGGTCTGCAGCTTGTACACCATCTTGAGCATGTACTTTGTCAGGTGCTCGATGATGGGGATGGCCGAGCCGTGGCCCACCGGCGCCTGCGGGCCCAGGAACACAAAGTAGTTGGGCATGTGCGCCGGCGTCATCGACAGGTACGCCGTCGCGCGCTCCGCCCACGCGTCCTGCAGGTTGACGCCGCCGCGCCCGACAATCGGGAAGCGCGGCCGGAACGACAGGTCGAAGCCCGTCGCGCACGCAATCGCGTCCACCACCACCTTGGTCTCCTCGGGGTAGCCCGCGGCCGCGTCCGCCGCCAGCACCAGCCCGTCCGCCTCGATGCGCACAATCTCGCGCCCCGTGACCACCTCGACGTTGGGCGCCAGCAGCGCCTCGAGGTAGCCGTTGCCCGGCGACGGCCGCCGGCAGCCCACCGGGAACGTCGGGATCAGCGTCTTGGCCAGGTGCTCGGCCTTGGGCCCGGACCCCAGCCGCCGCAGCATGTCCGCGCGCGAAAACGCCACCGCCGCCGCCTGCTCCGGCGTGTCCTTGTGCAGCATGCGGAAGCGGCTCGACAGCTCGTGCTCGACGCCCTTGCGGTACGCCATGTAGGCCGCCGGGTCCGTCGCAAACGCCTCCTTCTGCGCCTCGCTAAACGCAAAGTTGAGCCCGCCCGGCGCCGCGTACTTGCTGCCAAAGCCCGCCGTGATCCACGTCGGCCCGCGCACAAACGTCGTCAGCGCCGCCACCTGCGGCTGCAGCGCCGTCACCAGCTGGATGCCCGACGACCCGTAGCCGATGACCGCCACGCGCTTGCCTGCCAGGTCCACCGCCGGGTCCCACGCCGCCGTGTGCAGCAGCGGGCCCGCAAACGAGTGCAGCCCGGCAATGTCCGGCCACTTCCAGTGGTTGAGGTAGCCGCCCGCGTTGATAAAGACGTGCGCCGCGTCCGCCGCCACCGCGCCCGTCGCCAGGTCCTCCACCGCGAACCGCCACTGCGCGGCCGCCTCGTCCCACCGCGCGTCCACCACGCGCTGCCCGAACCGGATGTACGGCAGCAGCCCGTGCTCCGCCGCCGTGCGCTCAAAGTACGCGCGGATCTCCGCCTGCGACGCGTAGTACTCGCTCCACCCGGGGTTCGGCGCCCACGAGTACTGGTAGTTGTGGCTCGGAATGTCGCACGCGCACCCGGGGTAGCTGTTCTCCAGCCACGTGCCCGACACCCCGCCGTTCTTCTCGTACACCTGCACCTCGACGTTGTGCATGTGCTCCTTGATGTTGCGCACCACGTTGAGCCCGGACGCCCCGGCGCCCACCACCACCACGCGCAGCTTGCGCGCCGTGCCCAGCGGCTGTTCGACGACGGTATACATGAGGTGTAGAGGTGTGGTGTTGTGGGAGGTGTGGGAGGTGACGCTGCGTTGTTGACGTTGACGTTACTTTTTCTTTCGCGTTACTTTATTCTTTTCCGAAACACGCTTACGACGTGTTTTCTTTTTCTTTTTTTTTTGTTTTTCTTTTTTTTCCTCTACCACGCCACACCACCACACCACCACCACACCACACACACCCGCCGAGTTCCGTGTCGCTGCCGAGCTAGCCTCCGGCCCAGACAGCCTCCGGCCCAGACCCATTGGATCATATCGCCGAGCGCCGAAGACCCACCCGATAAGCCGATAAGCGCCCGTTGAATTGAGCGTACCTTTGTTCTCCATGTCATCATCCATCTGACTCGTCCGCCTCGGCACCCCGCCGGCATCTCGTCCTTCTTGTCTTCGTCTTTCCTGCTCCTCTTGTCTCCTATCCTCGCCGCGCCATGTCCGACCTGCTCTACGTCAACTTCAACGGCCCCACCCCGGCCGGCGTCACCGCCGACGGCGCCGGCCCCGACTTTACCATTGCCGCCCCCCCAAAGTCCGACATCTACACGTCCCCCCGCGCCCCGGCCGCCCTGTACGACTACACCGCGCCCGTCGTGTGCCGCCGCATCCCCAAGGCCGCCTTCCGGTCGCTGCAGGTCACCGCCGCCGCCCAGTGGCGCACCCAGTTTGACCAGGCCGGCCTCGTCTTCACGCTGCCCACCAAGGCCGCCGCGCTCCCCTCTGCCGCCTCCGCCGCCGCCCCGGCCGCCCACCCGGCCTGGGTCAAGGCCGGCATCGAGGTCAACGACGGCTGCCCCTGCGTCAGCGTCGTCGCGCGCGGCCCCGGCGGCACCGGCGGCTGGTGCGACTGGAGCCTGCTGCCGCTGTCGCTCGCCGGCGAGACGCTCGGCCCCGTCGTGCCCGTCACCCTGCAGTTTACGCGCGACAAGAACGCCCTCCTCGTCTGGCTGCTGCGCGACGCCGGCGCCACGCGCCTGCTCGTCCGCAAGGTGCCCTGGGTCTTTCTCGACGACGCCACTGGCACGCTCGCCGACGACGTGCTCGTCGGCGTCTACGCCGCCCAGCCGGACCCCTACGACGCGTCCGGCGGCGAGTCGCTGCAGGTCACCTTTTCCGGCTTTACGATTGAGGCGTGATTGTAATATTAAGCTATACATTCTCTATTCTTCTATTTTTGTTCTTCCCCACCGCCTAGCCCACCAGGACGTCCCCAAACAGCTTCTCGCGCTTCATCGCCGCCCCCACGACCACCAGCACGGCGCCCGACACAACCACCAGCGTGTACGCCGACTGGATGGCGTCGGTGATGGCCAGCACGGCGCGGCCGCGCACGTCGTCGTCGAGCGCGGCAAACAGCGCGCTCTGCGCGCCGGCCACAGCGCTCTGGATGGCGGCGTCGCTGTAGCCGCGGCCGGCCAGCACAGCGCGCAGGTTGCGCACGGCCGTGCCCTGGAACACCTGGCCGGCCACGACGAGCGCGATCATGGTGCTGCCGACCTGGCTGACGTTCTGCAGGCTGACGGCGTTGCCGACGTCGTGCGGCTCGACGATGAGCGTGGCCACGGCGTAGCCGATCTGCAGCGACAGGCCCGTGCCGACGCCGCCGAGCACGGAGAGCCCATAGACGGTGCGCACGGGCGTCGCCGGCGTCAGGTACACGTACAGCAGCGCACCCGACAGCGTCAGCAGCAGCCCTGACAGCAAGTAAAACACCTTGTAGTAGCGCACGCGCGCCAGCAGCGCGCCCGAGGCCAGGTTGACAAACACGGTCACCAGGATAAAGGGCAGCAGCCGCACGGCCGCCATCAGCGCCGAGTCGCTTTGCACAAACTGAAAGTACACGGGGATGTAGTACGCCGGCACGTACAGCGTCGCAATGACCGCCGACGTGCCCACGTACAGCAGCAGCTGCGTGCGGCCGCGGCTGCCTTCGCCGCCGAGCCGCAGCAGGTGCGCCGGGAACGAGCGGTCCGCCGGCGTCGTCCACACGCACCAGTACTGCTGCGCCGCGTACGCCGCCAGCAGCACGCCAAACACGACGAGCGTGGCCACGGTGCGCGCGTCCCGCCACGGCCACAGGCCGCCCGCCGACACGAGCGCGAGCCCAAACGCCGTCCACGCGCCCGCGCTCAGCGCGAAGCCGGCGTAGTCGAGCGCCGCCAGCCGCTGCCGCGGCGTGCGCGTGGTCCGCGGGTGCAGCGGCGGCAGGAACACGAGGTAGACGGGCGCCGTGGCCGCGCCGATGACGAGGTTGAGGTAAAACGCCCAGCGCCAGCTGGCACGGCTCGTGCTCAGCGCGCCGCCCACGACGGGGCCCAGGATGCTGCCGATGCCCCACACAAACGTGACGGCCGACAGGTAGGCGCCGCGCGCCGCCGCCGACGTCAGCTCCGACAGCTGCGTCAGCCCGCCCAGGTACATGCCCGTGCCGCCCACGCCCGCCAGCACGCGGCCCGCAACCAGCGCGCCCATCGACGGCGCCGCGCCGCACAGCGCCGAGCCCGCCTGGAACAGCACGATGCCCGCAATGTACAGCCACTTTTTGCTAAACGCCTCGAGCAGCTTGCCAAACGGCAGAATCACCGCCACCGAGCCCAGCGGGAACCCGGCTCCCAGCCACGTCAGCTGCTCCACGGCCCCAAACGTCTCCACCACCGCGCTCTGCACGTCGGCCGCAATCGTCGTGTCCAGCCCGTACATGAAGATGGACAGGTAGAGCGCCACGCACACCAGCACCCAGCGCGCGCCCTCGATGCCGGGGTGTCCAGCGGCCGGCTGCGGCTGCGCAGCCTGGCTGTCGGCGCTGCTCCGCGGCAGCTCGGCGTCTTTCTCCACGTCGCTCGATGACGGCAACGCCAGTGAAGGTGTAGGCATGTTGAGGAGCAGTAACAGTGTGCCAAAGGGTGTGTCGGATGCGATGGTCAATGAAATGTGAATGATTGACTGCAGCTTGGAGAAACGAGATGGCTGCCTGGTATAAGTACAGGAAAAGGCACCTCATAGTCAACAGAGTAGAGCGAAAGTGCATTTGAAAAACCACTCGCGCTCCTTGCATCACACGGCCATTGCCCTGCCATGTGGCTTAATAGAAAGCGGTCCGTTTCAAAGCAGAGCCAGGGTGGGCAACCTTTTGCGCGGCTGGATTGTGTTGAGAGGGTAGACGTCGTCCCGGACAATCAGGAACGTACAGTGGATACGGTGACGGGAGTTTTGTAAGATTCAACGTCATTTTGGAGATCCCTTCTTTTCTTCTATGTATTCGTATTTATTTTCTGCGTTTTTGTATTATGTATATATTTATATATATTTTATGATATATAATGACAAACTATATTTTAATCCAAATAAAACAGGCACCGTTCATACTCCCGTCCTCGTTCTCTTCCGCTCTGCTCCTCGAACGAGTATTACTCATGCCCAGCCGTGGCACGTCAAGTGCTGAGGCAAAACGCAAAAAGATGCTCTGAGCAGCATTTGCTGTACAATCTCGGTCGTATTTCCAGACCCACATTTTATGCGAGGCGGTAAAATGTGGACCGCATCCGCCGCCAAGCCCTGGCTAACCGTATTTGGACTACTCGCGCAAAAAGTTGCCAGTCGTCGTCCAGCTTTCTCATCGGCACGCCGTTTGCTTAGCAAATCCCGGCGGGTTGCGCGAGGTTAAGCCAGATGTAGCTGACAACCGGAGGGACGATGGGCGGAGAAACAAACGCCCAAAGAGGAAAGCTGAGATAATGACAGAATGACATAATGGGCTGCATTTCAAATCGATCGACAATGTTCTGTCTGCTGCCGTGTGTCGAAGAAGAAGCAGACAAGTATATAACATGGCCTTGTGGCATCCTTGGATCTTTTCACCACCACTCACACACGCACTCACACACACACACACACACTCACACCGCATAATAACAGTCACCGTTACTCCGTCATGTCCTTCCAAGGAAAGCTTGCCATTGTCACGGGCGCCGGAAAGCCCAACGGCGTGGGCTTCGCCACGGCGCTGACGCTCGCCAAGCAGGGCGCTGACATTGTGCTGCACTACAACACCAGCAAGGACGCGGCGCTGAAGAACGTGGCCGTGCTCGAGGCCGTCGGCGTCAAGGCCGTGGCCGTGCAGGCCGACGCCGGCAGCGTGTCGTTTGGCGCCGACATTGTGGCCGCCACGACGGCGGCGTTCCCCGGCCGCGCCATTGACATCCTCGTCAACAACGCCGCGACCATCCGGGCCAAGCCCGACCTGGCGTCGACGACGGTGGACGACTTTGCGGCG
Organism: Sporothrix cf. nigrograna; assembly: GCA_019925305.1. Lineage (NCBI taxonomy): Eukaryota > Fungi > Ascomycota > Sordariomycetes > Ophiostomatales > Ophiostomataceae > Sporothrix > Sporothrix cf. nigrograna. The sequence goes on along the minus strand of JADHKR010000006.1, from coordinate 590,371 downwards.
CTCTTCCACGTCAACGTGCGCAGCATCTTTCTGCTGATCCAGGCGGCCGAGCCGCACCTGGCCGCGCCCGGCGCGCGCATCGTCAACGTGTCCTCGGTGGTGGCGCGCTTCGGCATCGCGCCCGGCAGCTTCTACGCGGGCTCCAAGGCGGCGCTGCACGCCATGACGCGCAGCTGGTCCGAGTACTTTGCGCCCAAGGGCATTACGGCCAACGTGGCGCTGCTCGGGCCCATTGAGACCGACCTGGTCTTCCCCGAGGACAACCCGTACACGGCGCGCTTCCGCATGGACCAGCATATTAAGCGCAACGGCACGCCGCAGGAGTGCGCCGACGCCATTGCCTTTTTGGCCAGCCCGGGCAGCTCTTTTGTGACCGGCCAGGTGCTCAACATTGACGGCGGCCTGACGTACGCCTAGAGTGGTGGAGGTCGTTGTGGAATCCGTTGCGGTGGTGTATGTGAGGTAGTCATTTTAGATTGGTGGATGAAGTAGTCAATACAGAGCTATAGATCAGATTGTAACGAGACGCTTGAGCTTGGCGAGTGAGATTGTGGAGCCCGGACCAATCGGGCCACGTCGCCGGCCTGCGCAGTAAGTCGACGCCGGGAAAGCAGCGTCCGCTACTACTATATATGTAAGGCTGCTTTAGCGTGGAGTGCTGACAAACAACCACGCCGCCTTGCCGTGCCGTTTTCAGACTGCAGGACCTCCAGGACGTCCTGGCTGGAGACACCACCAGGCACACACAACCGCATCCATGGCCAGAACGACGCCCTCCCAGTCGACCAGGCGCTGCTGGGACTGCCGCGGTACCGCGCTCCCTCTCCCTCTGCCGTTGACGCCTCCTGTACTGACACCGCAGACCGCAAGATTGCCTGCGACCGCACGCTGCCCGGCTGCGACCGGTGCCGGCAGCGCGGCCGGGCGTGCCGGGGCTACGGGCTGCGGCTGTCGTGGCCCAGCGACGGCGACACGCGGCGCAGCGTGTACGGCGACGGCCACTACATCCAGCGCGCGACGACGACGGCGGCGTACGCGTTTGTGGACGCGACGACGCAGGACATGGACCTGTTCCGCGGCGCCGGGGCAGTGCTGCTCGACCGCGGCGTGGCGGCGCCGCTGCTGCCCGGCCCCCTGCAGTCTGCGGCGTCGCTGGCGCACCTCGACCCGTCGATCACGTCCGCGGGCGGCAGCCTGGTGCCCGGGGTGTTTGCGGGCGCGGCGGACCAGTTTGCGGACCTGTACGGGCTGCTGGTGCGCATGGCGCTGACCGACGACAGCCTGCCGGCGCTGGCGACGCGCCACGCGCTGTCGGCGCTGTCGTTCCAGACGCTGGGCCAGCGGGCGGCGGGCTACGCGCACCTGGCGGCGGCGACGCGCGCGCTGCAGCAGGCGCTGGCGCGGCCGCTGCAGCCGGCGCAGTACTTCCAGGCCATGGCGGCCAGCATGCTGCTCAACTACCACGAGATGCTGGACGACCGCGGGTCGGCAGCCAGCGCGGCCGTCTACTTTTGCGGCTGCAAGCGCCTCGCGCTGGCCGTGCACCGCGCGCACCGCGCCTACGACGGCGACCTGGCGCTGGTGCTCGACTGGGTCTTTTACCACGACGCGCTGTACAAGTTTAGCATCCACCACTGGGAGCGGCGCACGGCCGCGCAGGTCATGATCAAGGACGGGCCCAAGGTGCTGTCCAAGCCCGTCTTCTCGCCGCTGCGCCGCGTCGTCAACCCGGCGCTCGGCTGCTCGCTCGAGCTGCTCGCCGTGCTCTGCCAGGTCGTCGACACCGTGCGCGATCCCGCCAGCCCGGGCTACCACGGGCCCGAGCACCTGCACGCGCTGCGCCGGGCCGAGCTGCGGCTGGACGCCGCCGTGCAGCACGTGTCGGGTGTGGGGGAAGTCGAGGGGGACGGTGACGGGGGTGATGCCGTCGACACCGTGCTCGGCCGCCCCGAGATCGAGTCCCGCCTCTACGCCGTGGCCGCCAAGCTCTACCTGCAGCGCCTCGGCCGCGGCCGCGACAAGCACGACCCCGCCGTCCAGTGCCTGCTCGACGACGGCTTCCGCCTCCTCGCGCGCCTCGGCCGCTGCCGCCGCCCCTGGATCCTCTTTGTGCTCGGCGTCGAGGCCCGCGACGAGACCGAGCGCCGGCGTCTGCTGTGCGCCATGGCGCCCGACGACGCGCACGCGCAGCCACGCAACGTGCTGCTCGTGCGCCGCTTGGTGCAGGCCGCCTGGACGCAGCAGGACCTGCATGCCGACGACGGCGCGGGCGCGGGCGGCGCCGAGCTGCTGCGCACCTACAACACAGTCATCAGCGCCAACGCGGTGCCCCCGATTTTTGCGTGAGTGTGAGGGCGGCGATGAGCCGGTGTGCATGACGGTGTGCATGAGGGAGTTTTGTTTTCTGAATGTTATAGTCTTTTTATATCCGCTATAGACCTTGGAGTATTTTTTATACAACAGATGACCGTCACGCTGCTGTTTCCGCACCTTGGAGTATCTTTTTATACAGACGGACCATCACTCCCCCTCGTATGTACAGACAGCCCCTTCACACCCCCCTCACACCCCCCACCCCCCCCTCACCTCACTCCTTCGCCGGCAGGTCCTCGTCGCTCCGCAGGTACGCCTTGACGGCCTCGCCCCAGACGGGCACGCGCTTGTAGCGCGAAAAGCCCGGCGCGTTGCCCTTGCCGTAGCCGTCAATGGCGCGCTCCATGGTCTCGGCGAGGCCCACCTGCTTGATCTCGCGGATGGGGTACAGGTACAGGTGCACGCTCAGGATGCGCGCGTCGTGGCGCGGCAGCGCAAACAGCGTCTGCAGCTCGCAGCGCACCCACGTGTCGTCGAGGTCCACGTCGCGCTGCAGCGCGCGGTCGGCGTCGGCGTCGCCGGCCTCGCCGTACAGGTGGTACTCGCCGCGCTCGCACAGCTTGCTGTTGGTGGCCACGGCCCAGTTGACGCGGTCCACCACGCTGCCCGGCCCCAGCCGCGCAAAGTACCGCTCCATCGACTTTTGCAGGTGCTGCTTGTAGCTGGGCACCGGCCCGTGCGCGTCGCGCAGCTTGATGCCCAGCTTGTGCACCGGGTCGAAGCCCACCGGGTATAGCCACACAAACGCCATCAGCGCGTAGCCGTCGCCGTCCGCGTCCGGCCGCAGCATCAGAAAGTCCTCGTCCACCGTCAGCGCGATGCTGCGCAGCACCGCCACAATGTCCGCCGGCGGCGCCAGCGGCAGCCGCTCCTCCAGGATGCGGTTGTGCAGCGTCGCCGTCGCCTCGTCCACCGCAAACACCGTCGGGTACCGCTGCGGCAGGTAGTGCGTCACCAGGAACGTGTACAGGTCGCGCACCATGCCCTCGCCCGCCGGCAGGCAGCCCAGCGCCCCCGGGTACTGCGCCAGGATCTTGCGCCGCTCCGCGATGCGCTCCTTGTACTGCTGGTCGATGCGCGTGATCGTGTTGATCGTCGTCTTGCGCAGCCCCATCGTCAGGTTGTACTTGTCTGCAAACTTGTAGATGCGCTCGGGGCGGACTGTTGTGTAGTCGAGGTCCGCCAGCGGCTCGATCGGGCCCATGCTGTCGTAGCCCACCGGCTCCGGTGTCGCGCTCTCTGTCTTTTCGTCGGTCGTCTCGGCCGTCTTGTCCGTCGTCTTGCCGGTCGTCGTATCCCTTGTCTTGGCAGCCTCTGCCTTTGCTCTCGGCAGCACAAGCGACGCGAGCCATGCCAGGGCCGCGACGAGGGCCACGGCAGCCACCACGACGGCCGGGCTGGCCGTGCCAGTCGCCAACGAGGCGACCATGGCGCTGAGGAGAGTCATGGCGTCGAGGTGTTGTGTCGAGGACGTAGAAAAATTGTGCTGCCGTCTGTGTCCTCAACGATTAGACTCTTCCATTTGAGCGTTATCGATGGCGGTATTAAACACTGCACTCATCCGGAGGGGCGTTGCCTTGGTCGCACCTTCCTCGCGCGGCCGCTTACAAGCGGGTGGGGACCGCCGATTGGCCAACGGCGCCGAGGAAGGCACGACCAAGGCACGACCGAGACCACTATACGACAAGACGGCGTTTTGAATCGCCGACAGTATCGCCGACGGTGGACGCTTATCTGGCGCTCTTTGTGCTTTCCCGCGATACGCTCGCCGACGTTTATCTTGGCGCTATTTGTCGGTCCGCACGTATCTTTACTCATTCTTACCATTAAACTGCTGATAGCAGACGACTATAGGGAGATACAGACAGTTAAACCGAAAGATACACAACCAAAGATACACTACAGTGAAAGATACATGGGCATGTCCGAAAAAGGACTCAGCGATGCCAGCCCGTTTTCCCAGTACAGGTTTGTCCAGTCCAGCTGCTCGTTGACAGGCACAAACGGCGGCTGCTGCTCCTGCTGCTGTCCCTGCATGCCCGCCGGCATCAGCAGCGACTGGAAGCTGTCCATCGGCAGCGCCGCACTGCCCGGCGTGGCGGGCGGCGGCTGGGCGGGGTTCGGCGAGTAGGCCGGCGGGACGTCCATGCTGTCGGCCGGCGGCCCCAGCAGCACGCCGGCGCGTAGTTTCTCCGACCGGTCCTCAAACAGCCGCAGCACAATCTCGGCGTGCAGCCAGATGCCCGCCAGCCGCCGCAGAATGTCCATGGCCGCGTCGAAGCGCTGCAGCGCGTGCCCCGCCAGGATGGGGTTGGCCATGCGGATCTCGGCGCTCAGCTGGATCAGCGTGGTCAGCAGCGCGTCCACGGCAAACACGTTGAGGAAGCGCAGCTCGCCGCGCGCCGCCACCGCCTCGAGCAGGCTGACAATCGTGCCGGCCGCCGCCGAGCAGATGCCCAGGTTCTCCTGGCTGTGGCTGGCCGCGCCCGCGCCGCCCATGTCCGCCGCCGACGCCGGGTTGGGTGGCGGCCGGTGCAGCAGGATCAGCACGTTGTTGTATGTCAGGTGCAGCATCGTGGCCCATGGCGAGATGGACGCCGCCGGCCCCTCGGCGCGGCCGTCGGGCCGGCAGCGCAGCGACGGCGGCAGCCGCGCCATCCACGCCGCCAGCCGCTGGTCGGCCTCGGCCAGCGCCAGGCGCCGGCGCTCCGGCGCCACCTGGAAGCCGAAGCGGTCCCGCAGCGTCTTGGCAATGATGCACGACAGCTGCATCTGGTGGATCAGGTACTCGCCATCAATGTCGTCGCCGCCGTCCGGCGGCCCCACCAGCTCCTCCATGGCCAGCTCGGGCACGTCGCTCTCGTCGAGGCGCACCGCCGCCGGCCGCCCGTACGACAGCGTCACGATGCCGTCAAACTGCACCAGGATCCACCACAGCCGCCGCCACAGCCGCTTGTCGTGCGCCACCAGCGTGCTCGCGCGCGTGTCGCGGTGCATGCCCAGGCCGAGCGCCGTGCGCGCGGCCACGCCCACCCAGTAGTACGAGTTGGCGCCAATGTCCTCGACGCCCTCCGAGTGCCACATCATCAGCAGCGCCGCCTGCACCACCACGTCGCGGTTCCACTCGAAGCGCGCGTCAAACAGCATCTTGGCGCGCCGGAAAAAGGCTGCCTTGAGCGCCGCCCGGTCCTGCAGCAGCGGGTCCGTCTTGTTTGTTGTTGTCGCGGCGGCCTCGCCGCCGTCCTCGCCGTCGTAGACGTGCGCGCCCACCATGAGCACGGCCTGCAGCACCAGCAGGCTCAGCGGGTTCAGCGGGTCGCGGCGGCGGTACTGCGCCAGAAACGCCGCCTTGTCGAGCACGGGGAAGCCCGGGTGCACGTGGCGGAAGTAGGCGGCCAGCAGCGCGTCGACGACGGCCTTGGGCGGCAGCTCAAAGGCCTCGCGCGGGATGCGGTCCAGCTCGTGGCTCGTGTACTTGCGCGAGATCTGGTTGGACGGGAAGTGGTGCACCGACGCCGACGCCCGCCGCGCGCGCTGCCGGATGAGGTAGTGGATGTTGGAGTACTCCTGGCCCACGTAGACGATGCGCACGCCGCGCTGCATCACGCGGTCCTCAATGTCCTCCTGCGCCAGCATCTCCACCAGGTGGCTCTTGGCGCCGTCCGCCGTGCCCACCGGCACCGACGACAGCGGGCCGTCGGGGCTGCTGTCCGTCGTGGTGGACTCGGCCGCCGTCTTGGCGCCCGCCGCCGCCCCCGGCAGCGAGGACAGCGACGACAGCACGGCCGCCGCCCGGCCCACCTCTTCGTTGCTCTGCGGCCGTGGCGCCATCCCGGCCGATGCGGGCGGCGGTGTTCCGGCAACGGCAGCCAGGCTCCGCCGTCCGGGACTACTGCCCCCATAGCCGTCTGCCGCGCCGTCCCCCCACGGCAGCTGCTGGCTCTCTGGCGCTCTCTCAAGTGGAAGCGCCTCTAGCTTGCCCACGGCCGCGCCGCCCGTGGCGCCGAGCACGGCCGCCCTGCCGCCGACCGACGGTGAGGGCAGCAGCAGCGGCATCGCCAGCGTGGCCGGACGGGTTGGGCCCCGCTGGCCGTGCGTTAGCGACGTTCTTCTTCTTCCTCCATTGGGGCAAACCCGTTACACATACGTTGCGTCTCCGCTTCTCGTGCGCCACGCAGGGCGTCCCCGACGATCGGCAGCCCGAGCAGGGCTCGCCGGGCGCAGGCGCGTCGCACTTGACCTGGGAATAAACTGTCAGCCGCCCGCATGGCGTCTGTCGTCTGTCGTCTGTCGTTGGCTGGCTTAGCGCTCACCTTTCTCGCGTGGCATCGCCGGCTATGGTCGGGTCAGCACACGGCACATCTCGCCGAGCCACAACCACCAAAGAGACAACATACCACGCCGTGCGCTGGTTGCGGGCCCACTGCGGCTTGTCCATGGCCACACTGCTGTGGATTGCCACGTTTCGGCCGCCCGGGTTCTGGCTGGCAGGAAATGCGGAGACGTCGCGCGATGCTGTCTTACTCGCCTCGGACATCAAGATGGCCCGTCACAGGCAGTCAAGCTCCGAGGCGCTGCATGCCGCGCAGTATTAATATGAGCCGCACGGCCCGTCCTCCTCGTCGGCGCCTGCTTATCCAGAGGTTATCTCGGAATGCTGTATCGCTCCTTCCTCGCCAAGCTCCTGCCTCTTTCGCCCCCCGTATCTCGACTGCCGGCGGCAGCCGGGGCTGCTAGCGCCAGCACGGGCCTGGCAGGTCCCTGCGCTAGCGGTCGCCTAGCGCTGCCGGTCTGTTGGCTTGTCGTCCAATTCGCGCCCTCTGATTGGCCCATGGCCCCGAGATAACTCGAGATAACGACGGCCGCGCTTCTTTGTTTGTCGACGTCGTGTCTGGGCCCTTGGCCGCAAAAGACCCGCCCGCTATGGAGAAATCTGGTAGAAGGGCCATGCAGGGTCGTTTGTCGTGGCCTGTGGATATCTATCTGTCGATGCAAGCTTCCGCCTCCCCGGACACTGATACCGGCGGCCAGCGCATCGGCGACGACCCATGCACCCCAGCCGAACGAGCAGGTATCGCAGGACGCCCGGCCGCAGATAATATTGGCGTTTCTTCCTGCATATAAGTGTGCCATCGTGACGTTCTCGACCCAAGGATTTTTTTTTTGCGTCTTTTCCTTTTTCTTTTGTGTCTTCTTTTTTTTATTGCTTCCTTCGCAACACCCCACACCCACACCACCACCACCACCATGAAGGACGAAGAGCAGATCACCGTGGCGCCCGGGCGCTTCTCGGGCGAGCAGCAGGGCGAGGTCAAGACGCTGGAGCCCGCGGAAGAGGGCGACGAGTATGCCACGACGACGGCGCACGCGGGCGCGCCGCAGGGCAAGCTGCGGCGCACGTTCCGCACGCGGCACGTGCAGATGATTGCGCTGGGGGCCAACATCGGCTCGGGCGTGTACGTGTCGAGCGGCGAGGCGCTGCGCAACGGCTCGGCGCCGGGCATGCTGATCGGCTACGGGCTGATCTGCTCCATGGCCATGGTGATGATGAACATTCTGAGCGAGGCGCAGAGCCTGTACCCGACCAGCGGCTCGTTCATCGACCACGCCAGCCGCTTTGTGGACCCTGCGCTGGGCTTTGCGCTGGGCTTCTGCGAGTGGTTCGGCGCGCTGACGGTGGTGGCGGCCGAGGGTGCCGTTGTGCCCATTGTCATCTCCTACTGGACGACGTCGGTGCCGGCGGCTGTGTGGTACACCATCTACCTCGTCATCGTGGTGGGCCAGCACCTGCTGCCCAATCGCGTGTTTGCCGAGTTCGAGTTTGGCACGGGCGTGCTCAAGGTCGTCTTTACGTTTGTCGTGCTCTTCACCATGCTGGTCGTGTGCTGCGGCTTCGGCGGCGACGCCATCGACCGCGGCTACAACTACACGTCGCTGTCGGCCTTCCCCAACGGCTTCAAGGGCGTGGCCTCGGTGTTCTTGCTGGCGTCGTGGGCCACCGGCGGCCAGGAGATCATTGGCGTGTCCGTGGGCGAGTCCATGTTCCCGCGCTGGGAGCTGCCGCGCGCGGCCAAGAACCTGTTTATCCGCATCATCCTCATCTACATCTCGGCCTGCGTCTACATCACGGTGCTGGTGCCGTACACGGACCCGCTGCTGCTCGACAAGTCGAGCAAGATTGCCAGCTCGCCCTTTGTCATTGTCATGGACAAGGTGGGCATCAATGTGCTGCCCGACATTATCAACGCGGTGCTGCTGATTGGCCTCGCGGGCATCGGCTCCGAGTCCATCTTCACGGCGTCGCGCATCCAGACGAGCATGGCGCGCATGGGCATGTTCCCGCGCATCTTTGGCAAGGTCGACCGCTTCGGCCGGCCCATCTACTCGACCGCCTGCTGCGCCGTCATCAGCATCGTGCTGACCTACATCAACCTGAGCACCGGCGGCGCCACGGCCTTTGCCTGGTTCTCGTCCATCTCGGCCACGACGACCTTTTTCGCCTGGATGACCATCCCCCTGACCAACTACTTTATGCACCGCGCGCTCGCCGCCCAGGGCGACCCGGCGCTGCAGCTCAAGCACGCCTTTAAGCTGCGCTGGTGGCCGGCGGCGCCCGTCTTTCTGTTTGGCACGACGCTTTTTACGTTTGCCTCGACCATCTACGTGTCGGCCAGCCCCATTGGCGATTCGCCCAGTGCCACCTACTTTTTCCAGAACATGCTGTGCTTCCCCGTGTTTGTGGTGGCCTTTATTGCCTACAAGCTGTACTTCCGCACCAAGCTGCAGGACCCGGCGACGGCGGACCTGCAGAGCGGCCGGCGCTTCCTCAGCGAGACGGAGCTCGAGATCCTCGACAAGTACTATGCCAAGCCGTGGTACAAGCGCATGCTGACGTACGTGACGTTTTAGGGGGAGGAACTGGATTCAATTGTAGTTTACAAATCTACTCTTATACTTGGTCATGAGTTACAGTGAGATCCAGTGTACTGTAATACTGCAAGTCTACTTGTACTGTAGCACTGCAAGTACTGCCTGTACTGTAGTACCACAAGTACTACTTATACTGTAGTACTTGTACTGTAGAACTGCGAGTAATACCAGTAACGACAAGACTCCGTAGACTGCACATATTCATAAAGAAATCTTATATACAAGTCTATTCAGGTCTATTTACAACGCCTACGCCCCCAACAGCGCCTCCTTGTACGTCTCGAGGAAGAGCTCGACGGCGGCCACAAACATGTCGACGTCCTTGTCCTGGATGACGAGGTTGAGCGGCGTGTAGCCGCGGCTGGCCATGTAGATGCCCTGCTCGAGCATAAAGAGGTAGTAGATGTTGTGCCAGTGGGCGGCGTCGGGGCCGGCGAAGCGCAGGTTGAGCATGCTGCCGCGGCTGGCGAGGAAGACGGGCGGCAGGGCGACGGGGGCGGAGTCGGGGCCGGTGTAGAGCATGGTGTCGCCGGCGAAGCTGTCGACCTCGACGACGTCTTCCAGGGCGGCGCGCTGGGCCTCGGGGTAGACGCCGGCGGCAAAAAGCGCGCGGGTGATGCCGCGCTTGAGGCGGTCGCCACGGGCGTTGAGGGCGGCGACGGCGGCGGCGTCGTAGACGTCGAGGGCGGCGAGGCCGGCGTTCATGGTGAAGACGTTGTTGTTGTAGGTGCCCGGGTGCATGAGGCGCTTGGCGGCGCCGAGGGCCGGGTCGAAGAGGGCCATGACGTCGCGGCGGCCGCCAAAGGCGCCAAAGGTCATGCCGCCGCCGATCCACTTGCCAAAGGACATGAGGTCGGCGCGCACAGGGGTGCCGTCGCCGTCGGCGGCCGCGGCCGCGGCCAGAGCGCCCGCCGGGCCCAGCCGCGACGTCATGACCTCGTCGACGATGAGCAGCGCGCCGAGGCGGTCGGCGGCCGCGCGCAGGAAGCGCAGGAAGCCGGGCGCGGCGGGCCGGCAGCCGCCGGAGCCCTGCACGGGCTCGACGAGGATGGCGGCCAGGCTGTCGGGCGGCAGGGCGTCGAGGATAGCGGCGGTCTCGGCGACGTTGTTGTAGGGCGCGGCCACAAAGTCGTGGGGCAGGTTCATGTTGCGGCAGGGCGGCGCGCCCTGCTTGCCGGCGTGCATCCAGCGGCACAGGTCCATGGGGAAGACAAAGGTGCCGCCGTGGTAGCCGGTGCTGAAGACGAGCACCTTGGGGCGGCCGGTAAAGGCCAGCGCGGCGCCAATGGCAAAGGTGTTGGCCTCGGTGCCCGAGTTGGTGAAGCGCACGAGCTCGACGCCGCCGGCGGCAAAGCGCGCCGTCACGGCGGCCGCCAGCTGCTTCTCGACCACGCTCTCGCCGCCGTAGTTCCAGCCGGACGCCAGCGCCGTCTGCACGGCGGCCGCGATGCGCGGGTGCGAGTGGCCGAACAGGCCGGCGCTGAACTCGCCCAGAAAGTCGACGTACGTGCGGCCGTCGACCGACGTCAGCGTGTTGCCGGCGCCGCTCTGGATGGCCAGCGGGTACGGCTCGGCATACAGCACCGTGCGCGTGTTGCCGCCGGGCATGTGCGCGGCGGCCGCGGCGTGCAGCCGGCGCGACTCGGGGTTGTGCGCCTCAAAGGTGGCGTGCGCGGCCGCGACGGCCTTGGCAACGGCAGACGACATGGTGGGGGGGTGAAGGGGGAGGTGAAGGTGGTGGAGGTCGGGTCGAGTCGAGTCGAGCGAGTCGAGTCGACCGTGATGCAGTGTCGATGCTGCTGTCTTTTGTCTGCTCTCGCAGACGGCCCGCACAGTCGGACATGGTGCTCGGCGACAGCTATCCGCAGGCGCCCATTGGCCGCTGCGGCCGGCGCTAGGCGTTCGGCACGGCGTCGGCGCGGCTTTATGAAGTCGTACTCGTACTTGTACTTTGTACCTCCATTCAATGCTTATATAAGTATGATTACATAATCATAATCCATATAAACTTGGTTACATAATCATATAAAACTACTTCCGCAGCGCCTCCCGCCGGCTCGTGCTCTGCGGGTCAAAGTACGGCTTCTCGCCGAGGCTGACGGCGCGGCTGCCGGAGCGCTCGCCCAGGCCCTCCTCGTACAGGTAGTCGGGCGTGGCGGCGTGGTAGACGCTGCGGTTGTCCCAGATGGCCAGGTCGTTGACGTCCTGCCAGCGCAGGCGCACCTGCAGGTCGTGGTTGTCGACGACGAGCTGGTTGAACCAGTCGAGAAAGTGCTGGCTCTCGGCGTCGGAGAGGCCGTGGATGCGCTTGACGTGGTGGCCGACGGCAAACACGCTCTTCCAGCCGGTCACGGGGTTGGTGCGCACCACGGGGTGGATGGCCTCGAGCACGGCGCCGACGTTCTCGGGCGCGCCGCGCGGCGCCGCGTACAGCTCAAAGTTGTTGCGCGCGGCCGACTCCTCGAAGCCGGGTTGCGCGTAGTAGGCCGTCAGCGTGTCGAGGAAGCCGCGCAGCGTCGGCGAGATGCGGTCGTACAGCTCGTAGCCCGACGCCCACAGCGTGTCGCCGCCCGTCTTGGGCAGCTTTGTCAGCCGCAGCAGCGCGTAGTCGCTGGGCACCGGCTCAAACGTAATGTCCGAGTGCCACTGGTGGCGGCCGCTCTGGCGCCGCGACGAGAAGCCCTGCTCGAAGCGCTCGAGGAACAGCCGCTTGGCCGTGACCGACGAGATGACACTGATCTCGTCGTCGCGGTCGCGCCGGTCCGTCGTCGCGTCGTTGCCGCCGCGCTCGCCGCGCCCCGCGTTGTTGATGGGGTGGATGTGCAGCTTGGACGTCGCCGGCTTGCCCGACAGCTCGCCCAGCCGCTGCACCAGCTCCTTTTGCAGCTCGTCTGTGATGTTGTCCTGCTTGCGGAAGAACACCACGCCGCGCTGCGACACCGTGATGGCCAGGTCGCGCAGCAGCGCGTCCGCGTTGGGCGCCCGCAGCCACGCCGCCAGGTCCGCCTCCGGCCCGAACTCGCGCCCAATCACCGGCGTCACGTCAAACGACGGGTACGCGTCCAGCGCGCCGCTGAGCGCCAGGGGTGCCCTGTGGTTTGTCTCAAGCGCCGGCCGCGGCGCGTTGGGGTCCGAGCCGTCGTTGAGCTTGGGCTGCCGCGGTGCCTTGGCCGGGGCCGGCTTGGCCGGGACCGCGGCGACGGGGACTGTGGCGGCGGGAGGGGTGTCGACGGCGGAGGGAGACATGTCAGCGGTAGGCAGAGCGTTGCTGTACACAGCACAATGCATGCGCGACTACAGTACACTGGCCCGGCGCCTACTTATACCCTCTCGGCAGCATGGCAACATCCGCGCGAGCCTACCGTCGCGGAGTGTCGCGGAGACGTCACGCAATGGCAACGCCATAGCAGCGTGCCTGCGCCCGGGGAGAGGGGGGGGTGAAGGGGGGTCGGTGCCGATTCGGGTCGCGCTGGTCTGGCGTCTGATTCAATGACATTGTGGCATTGTGTGTTCATGGTGACAGATGCTTGAAAGTGGCGTACAATGTCGTAACAACGACGGCCACTAAAATCGCTGAATTACAGCCCTCTTCCTGTGCTGGATGGTGTGATTTTAGCGGGGATGCAGTCAGCAGGAGGGGAGGTAGGGGAAGAATGTATATATAAGATAATAACCGAGCAGAATAAAGGTAGGGAAATAATGAAAAAAGAAGAAGGAAAAAAAAGAAAATTAATAAATAAAAAGAAAAAAAAGGAAACGAAAAAAAAGAAAATTTGAAAAAGAAAAAGAAAAAATGTAAACATTACGCTACATCTTCTGTTTCGCTCGTCTCCTTCACGAACTTTGCCACCCCGCATGCCACGGCCCGCCACCATGCAGTCAGTACGAGTAGACAACGCGGGACAAGACAAAGGCAAGTGACTGACGACAGCCGTCAAGACGTGAAACTCTAAAGTGCAGGTTCGCAGGAAAAGGCGCTGCCGGAGTCAACAGCCAGGGGAATACAATGCGTGCTGTCCAACTGTTACAAAGCCCTCTTCAGCCCAAACACAGAATCTTGCTCTACGAGTACATAGTATGTACGAGTACTCGTACATATACATGCAAACATATAAGGGTAACGGCCCTTCCGTAAAGCGTATTAGTGATGTGGGGCGGTGGATACGCGGAGGTCTCCGCCGCCTCGAGCACCACCAATCAGAAGCCGACAAACACAGATAACACAAACACCGAGTATATCGTCATACTGCAACTGCCCGTCTTCCCGGCCGAGCTGTCGCGCCAGCTTTCGGACACAATGGCATCGGCTCCGCTTTTGCCACCACCGGCGCCCGGCCGGGCAAGGACGGCCTGCGCCGCATGCACGCGGCGCAAGGTCCGCTGCTCCAAAACAACGCCATGCGAAGCATGCATCCGGAGGTGCGTACACGGAGGCGCGTGTCCGGAGCAACGGCAGTGGCAGCACTGACGCCCGCAGGGGAGAGGACGACTCGTGCGGGCCGGGCACAGCCGGCCCGTCTCCGCCCGCTCGGCCGACGACGGCGAGCGAGCTCGCATATCTCCGGCAGCGCGTCCGGGAGCTGGAGAACCAGGCCCGCACGTCGGCCGAGGCGGCCGGTGCACAGCAGACGACGACGGGCCTCGACAGTGACGAAAGCGACGGAAGCGACGACAGCGACGAGGCGTGCCGAGGGACGGATTCGAGCAAGGAGGACCGGCGCGACGCGAGCGATACCGTCATCAAAGACGCGGCGTCCATTCTTGAGTTTCTCGCGTGGGGCCGCCGCAAAGACCCGGAGCACCACCCGACGGCCGGACGACGCAGCAGCGGCGGCGTGGCCTCGGCGTGGGGCGACGCAGGCCTTTGTGCCGACGCCGGGGGCAGCGTCGGCGTCGGCGACAGTAACACGACGGCCGTGCCGTCAGCGACACTGACCGGAGCCGACGACACGCCACTCGGGGATGGCGGCGGCTTCGGCGGCTTCGGCGGCTTCGGCGGCTTCGGCGGCCTTGGGGATCCCTTTGGCGACAGCACGCAGCACCCCCTGGCCGTCCTCCAGCTGCTCCTGCCGAGCCGCCGCCAGGTCGAGCAGCTCGTCGACTACCACATCGACTGCCTGCTGTGGTACCACGCGTCGTTCCTGGCGCCGCGCTTCCGCGCGGACCTCGCCGCCTTCTACAGCTGCCACAGCGGCTCCCTCGAGGCCGCCGGCGTCGACCTGCAGTGGGCCGCCCTGCTCTTTGCCGTGCTCGCCGGCAGCCTGACCGCGGCCCCGGCGCCCCAGGCGCTGGCGTGGGGCTTCCGGGCGCCCGAGCGCCACGCGCTGTGCAGGCACTGGTTCCAGGCCGCCCTGGCGTGTCTGCACCGCGGCCAGTACATGGCCAGCCACTGCATCCTGTCCTGTCAGGCCATTGCCACCCTGACGCTCGCCGCGCACACGCTCGGCTTCTCCAACACGCACAGCATCCAGCTGGCCGCCGCCGTGCGCATCGCCCAGTCGCTGGGGCTGCACCGCCTGGGCGAGCACGCCGGCCGCGGCAGCCGCGCCGCACAGATCGACGCCGAGATGGGCCGCCGCGTCTGGAACCAGCTGTGCTGCCAGGACTGGTTCGGCATCCCCTTTTCCGAGAGCTACCTCGTCAACCCGCTGCACGCGCAGAGCGCCAAGCCCGCCAACAGCCACGACGCCGACCTCGCCGGCGCCGAGCCGCCGCCCGCGCCCCTCGCCGCCGCCGAGCCCACCGTCGCCGGCTACTGCTGCTTCCTCCACACCGTTGCCTCCATCATGCCGCGCCTGCAGGACGGGCTGCTCGCCTGCAACACCGCCTACACGCGCTACCAGCAGGTGCTCGCCTGGGACGCCCACATGCGCACGCTCGCCACCGCCGAGCGCCCGCTGTTTCTCGCCAGCCACGCGCCCCTGCAGCCGCACTGGCCGCGCTGGGTCCCCTGGGCGCGCCGCGCCCTGGCCATCAGCTCCGGCCACAAGATCATCATGATCCACCGCTCGTGCCTCTCCGAGAGCTTCACGAGCCCGGCCTTTGCCTTTACGCGCCACACCTGCATCGCCGCCGCCAAGACCATCATCAAGGAGTACAAGGCCGTCGTGCGCGAGGACGGTCCCGTGCTCTGGGTCCACCAGGCCTTTTCCGTCGCCGCCGCCATCATCTTGCTTCTCGACCTGCTGCACCCCCGGCCCGCCGCCGACCAGCAGCGCAGCGCCGAGAACGAGCACGAGCGCCTCGTCGAGGACGTCGTCGGCCTCCTTGCCCAGTTCCCCGACAGCATGATCGCCGTGCGCGGCATTCGGCTTCTGCGCGCGCTCCTCAACGAGGTGGGCGAGCGGGCCGCGGCGAGCACCACCAGCCCCGGCGCGTCTCGGAAACGAAAGAGACACGTCCGCGCCAGCGCCGCGCCCGCCCAAGAACAGCACAGCGGATTCAACGTGCCGGCGTTTATACGCAGCTACTGCCAAGTGGAACAGCGCGGGCCGAGCCGCAACGGCCCGCGTCCAGACAGTGACAGAAACAGAAACAGAAACGGCAGTCGCCACCGGCGCCGGGAAAGAGAGCCTCTTTCAGGCAGCACAGAGTCGGCCATCCTTGCGGGGCCACCTCTGGCAGACCACCTGCTTCCAGAAGACGTGCAGGGCCACTTTGCCGTCGGCGCTTACGAGCCACCGGTCCTCAGCGCCGCCGTTGACCCGGGCCAGCTGAATGATCTGCCGCCCGGGTGGGACAACGCTGGAAACGGCTTTGAAAATCTCCTGTACTTGGCCAACCACGACTTTGCCGTGTGATGCAATTCATCTATTCTCGGTTGATCGTACCCGCATAGACCATTACGCTTTCCACAAAAATGGACCAGGCCAGCCGCACGCCCTCCGTATCCTCGAGGATCGGCTGGTGGCCGCTGCGCACAATCTGCACGCCTGTCGGGCCGCCCACCAGCTTTGCGAGGTCCTCGGACCGCGACACGGGGCTGATCATGTCCTTGTCGCCCGCCACGAACACGACGGGACACTTGATGGCCGCGTAGTCGGGGTCCGTGTGCTCGTCGGCCACAATGGCCTCGCACGTCTGCGCGTAGCCCTCGGGGTCCGACGCCGCGACGGCGTCGTGCACGGCCTGGCGCAGCGCCGCCGGAACCGTCCGCTCCGGCGTGTCGGCGTAAAAGTTGGTCACCTGCGCAGCCTTTGTGGCCGCGGCTGCGATGCCCTGACTGCGCACCAGCGTGGCGAGATCGAGCATGGCCGTGCGAGCAGCCGGGATGCGGCCGCCAGCGCGGCCGGGGCCGAGAAGAAAGGCGCCTCCCACGGGCGGCTGGCTGCCGGTGCCGGCATGGGCAGCAGCGTACTGGAGAGAGACAACGGCGCCCAGCGAGTGGCCCACGAGGAGCACGGGCTTCGTGGCGGCGGCGCTGGCCGGCGGCGCAGCGGCTTGCAGAGATGTGACGAGAGTGTGTAGGTTAGCGACATGGTCGGCAATCGAAATGCGGCGGTCGGCAGGGCGAGGCGACTGGCCAAAGCCGGGAAAGTCAACGCGGACGGCACACAACGAGGGGTCGAGGAGCGGGAGCAACGGCGCAAACGTCTCCGTCGACCCTCCCAGGCCGTGAAGGCAGACGACAAGCTGTCCCGTGGGATCGCCCGATACGAGGTAGTGGATGTTGTAGCCCAGAGGCGTTTCGAGAAAAGGCATTGTGGGAGAACAATCAAAGACAGCGGTGATGCCAGAGGGGACTGTCCGCGGAGAACGACACGGAGCGGACGGGAGATGAACAAAAAATAAAGTGGCCGGCATGTGAGAAGACGAGTCTGGTCAGAGCCCGAAACACATGCCTGCACTCTCGGCCGAAGCGGGGCGTGGGGACGCCGTGTTATTCGGGCTCGGCCGACGGCTGCTCATTGGCTCGTTCACGCCACGCTGATACGACACACTGGGCGCCAGGGAAACTCGACCGTTGTCGAGAGAGAGGCCGTGCCGTCATAAGCTGCCTCCCATCGTCTGTTGTTTCACGGCAACTCCTCCAACTCCTGTGTTACCGTTCACCGTCATCCCAAAATGGTCATTGCTACACTGGTCGAGACTGAGCCGGCCGGCACGCCCGCCCTCCACCTGCGGCCGGCCAAGGAGTCCTTTGCCCTGCCCCACGCCGAGACGTCCACTGGCCGCCTGCAGCCCATCCAGCACGCCGAGGGCAGCAAGGTCGACTTTGGCGCGCTCGTCTACGGCATCGACCTCAACAACTTTACCGACGCCGACTTTGCCTTTATCTCCGACGCCCTCCACACGCACAAGCTGCTCGTCTTCAAGGAGCAGCCGCGCATGCTGCGCCCGCAGCAGCAGTACCGCCTGACCTCGAGTTTCGACCCGGACGAGACGGCGGGCGGCTACGCCCACGGCAAGGACCCCTTCCTCGTCCGCCACAACGGCGTCGACATCTACGGCATCCCCAAGCGGCCGGCCATCCCCGAGCAGCCGCAGGTGCACATCTTGGGCCGCGGCCCGCTGGGCGACGACCACTACGGCTTCCCGCCCGGCTTTGAGATCCAGGGCATCGACCACCACGAGTTCCACCTCCCGCCGCACATCTCCGACGCGGACCGCGAGGCCGGCGCGTCGCGCTTCTACCAGTGGCACTTTGACGGCGCGCTCTACGCCATCCCGCCGCCGCGCGTGGGCTGCCTGCTGGCCGTGCAGACGCCCAAGGGGCCCGACGTCACCGTGCAGTGGGACGACGGCTCCGGCACGCAGATGCGCATCGCGCCCGGCGCGACCGCCATGGTGGCCGGCAGCCGCGCGCTGGCCCTGCTCGACGCCGCCACGCGCCGCACGGCCATGCACAGCCGCGTCGAGTACGCGCCGCATGCCTTTGTGTGGATGTCCACGGCCCACAGCACGCGGCTCGGCCACCTGCTCGAGACCGAGGGCCTCGAGGTGCCCCTCGACAAGCTGCCCGCCTGGACCGCCGACAAGGTCTGCGTCTACCCCATGGTGTGGACCAACCCCAAGACCGGCGAGAAGTCGCTGCAGGTGCACGGCCAGGGCGCCATCAAGCTGTACCTCCGCGACAGCCCCGACGGCCCCGAGACCGTCGTGTCGGACCTCAAGGAGGTGCGGGCCTTTATGCACAAGCTGATGCGGCCCGTGCTGGAGCCCGAAAACATTTACGCGCACCACCACCAGGAACAGGACGTCATTCTGTGGTACAACCGCGCGCTGTGGCACAGCATCACCGAGTTTCCCAAGTCGTACGGTCCCCGCGTGATGCACCAGTGCAACGTGGCAGCGAGTGACCATCCGCAGTAAAGTGCATTCGGTGGGTGTGTAGTTTTCGATGAGCGTGTAGTTATTGCATACAATGGTTATTGCATACAATGTTTTTTTTTTTCTTTTTTACTCCCATGTCTCGATGTATTGGACAGATATTTCACTCAAAATACTTTTACGAACCCCTAACGCCATGTCTCCGTGAAAAATAGGCCGAGTTCAATGCTCTCATGAAGCATAATAATCTATAATCCAAAATATATATCAAACCTAACTTCTAACAGCACTCCGTGTGTGCATCGCTCTTTCCAATTTCGTGTACACTACGATACGGAGAAGGTGCGGGCGGCGCGGACGGAAGTGGCCGACAGTTTGGGAAGGTGCCCAACGTGTTGATCTGGCGCGGCAACCACGACCCTCTCAAACCGGCCGTATCATTATCCAAGATAGGGCTGCGATAAGGCCCGTTGTGAGCCGGCGGCCTCGGCCGACGCTACAGCCAAATACGGGGGTCTGCGCAGGATGCTCTTACGCATCCGGAATCTCGCTGTCCTGACATTGGCTGTCCCGCAATATGAAGGCGGTTTTGCGCGCTGGCGATGCATGATCACTGCAGAAACAGCTCTGCGATTTCACGCTCTTGACCACAGACAGCAATTTGACGCCCTGTTCAGCAACACAAAACACTCAGACCGCCGCAATGTCGCCCAGCGCGCTCAAGCCAGCGCCCGGCTTCACCATCGAGCCGATGAAGACGCCGGCCGACAAGCGCACCAACTTTGGCGCCGTCATCGACGGCATCAACCTCGACGACATCAGCGGTAGGGTGCTCTTTCGCGTCCCTCTTTTTCTTTCTTTCCTGTGAGTAGCCGCTGACGCACGCCCAGACGAGGACGTGCAGGCCCTCGCCGACGCCATCTGGACGCACAAGGTGGTCGTTGTCCGTGGCCAGAAGGACATCCACCCGCAGAAGCAGTGGGACTTGGTGACGCGCTTCGACCCCGACGCCGAGGAGGTGCACTCCCACGGCGACATGAAGACGTTCAACGCCAACGGCGGGCTGCTGGCGCGCGGGCGGTATGTCGCGGCCTTGCCGGGCGTCGAGAACATCCGCATCGTGGGCAAGGGCTACCAGGGCAAGAACCACTACGGGCTCGTGGACCTGACCATTTCAAAGGACCCGCTGCACGCGTGGCACGCGGACAAGCTGCCGGACGAGGTGTTTGCGACGGGCCACACGCGCTTCCAGCGCTGGCACATTGACGCGCCGCTGTACGGCCGCGACCCGGCGTGGTTCACGACGCTGCGCTGCATCAAGCGGCCGACGGCGCCGGCGCTCACGGTGCACTGGGACGACGGCTCGGGCCTGAGCATGCCGGTGGGCCCGGGCCTGACGGCCTTTTTCAGCAACGTGCAGACGTACGCGCTGCTGACGGCCGAGGAGCGGGCCTATGCCGACCACTCGTGGGTCGAGTACGCGCCGCACCCGTACACGTGGCTGGGCGGCGCCGAGAGCAACGCCAACGGCCTCGGCATCGCCGGCGCCGGCAAGGAGCTGCCCCTCGACCAGCTGCCGCCGTACGAGGCGAGCAAGATCAAGCGCTACCCCATGGTCTGGATCAACCCCGTGACCAACGAGCGCGCGTTCATGGTGCACAGCATCTGCGTGCGCCGGCTGTTTTTGCGGCGGTCCGCAGACGAGCCGCCCGAGGTGGTCGAGGACCTCGCCCGCGTGCGCAGCTGGCTGCGGCCCATCCAGGAGCGCATCCTCCGGCCCGAGTACGTCATGGTGCCGGAGCTCGACGAGGGCGACATTGTCATGTGGGCCAACTACCAGATGTTCCACACGGCCATTGACTATCCCTCGAGCATGGGCCCGCGGACGATGCACCAGGCCAACATCGGCGCCAGCGTCGGGCCCACCGGCCTGTTCCCTGTGCCGGCGGCCGTCTAGGCGGGGGACAAGGGGTGGTTTTGGGCACGCCAGGTCTGGGCCCAGGCCTGGGCTCGTTTTGTTGGTAGGGAACGGTCAGCGATAACAATCCAGTCTCGGAGAGAAATTGTATAATGCTGTGCTCGTGCCAGACTCGCCTGTTTATTGTGCGATGCTATGGTGTCGCTATTCAGAAGACGTTAACACGACATCTATCCGGGTGCCGCATGATGTAAAGCAACATCAACTGCACCGGGAGACGAAAAGGATGAGAACAAATAAATACAAGACTGTCGATTTTTAGTAAACAGCGATATGATAGGGACAAGGCCAGTGTGACCTCGAAAGGCCACCTGGCGCGTTAGAGATATGTATGTGCCAGGCTGCTTCATCAGGCTTGATCTCCCCTGCGAGCTTTTGAGAGGATGCTGAAAGGTTGTGTTTTGTTTGTTTTGCGTGGTTGACTTTTACATGCGATCAAGCTATCCTCAGCCTTGGCAGCCAAAATAGGCTCCAGGCCTGCTGTTTTCAGCTTTTGACGTGCGGAGAGGACCTGAGCACAGCCATGGAGATTCTGCCCCGAGACTGCTAAACGAGTACTATTAGCCCATGTGCCTTGGCTGAGTGGCCAGAGTGCCTAGGAAGATCCTTGCTCGCAGTTGCGGGCTTTTAATACGAGCTAACACAACATTTCTGTGCCGTGTTGCCGGCCGTTCTCCAGCCAATCCGGTGCGCAATGCTAAGAAACAAAGGGAATCTGGAGATGATCCTTCCCAAATCGGCTTAGCCATTCGTGTTTGGAGAGAAACCGACCGAAAGGCAGACAAAAAGGCAGACACGACAAAGTGGAACGGCTAGCTCTCTAGTTTGCGAGTAAGCTTGTTTGATTGAAGCCGGGAACCGAGTAGACGTGAGACAATTGCGAAAAAGGAAACTGGGTTGGCGATCCCTCGTACTCGTAGCTGCGGCTGAAATGCCGTTTTGTTTTCTCCCCGGCCCTTCTCTCCAACTGTTCTCAACGTTGTTCTTTCTCCTTTTCTGGCCGTTCTGCAGAATACATTCTTGTCTCCCGAAACACCATGGCTGCGCCGGAAAGCATTGTCGACCGCATCCTGGCGGTGGCCGGCGAGCACGACGCCCTCGTGCAAAAGGTGGCGGCCGGCCAGCAGGCGAGCGACACGCTCAAGACGCTGAATAGCGAGATCGCCGCCATGACGCGCGAGCTGGACGATGTGGGCGCCCGGGCCGCCAAGCTGGACAGCGAGATCGATGAGCGGCGGGCGGCGAAGCAGAAACTGGTCAAGAAGAGCAGCGGCATGCGCAGCGTGTTCCGCAGCAAGGACGCCAAGCAGGCCCGGGTGCAGCTGGCGTTTGACGAGGTGGAGCTTGGCCAGGCCATGGTCGACAAGGAAACGGCCACAAGGGAAATATGGCGGCTGGAGGACCGCCTGGACGCCGCCAAGAAGAAGCGCAGCGGGCTCAAGGCAGCCAACGACAGCTACATTGAGGCGGCCAACAGGCTGGAGGCCCTGTACGCAGCGATCTTTGACGGGCCCACGCCGGACCTGCCGGAGGAGGACGCGCTCGAGGCGCTCGTGAAAGACGCCGAAAAGGTAGGATTGTGGGGGAGTGAGACACACACACACACAGAGAGAGAGAGAGAGAGAGAGACTGACAGCACAGAAACGAGACGCGCTGCTGAACCGCGTGGGCAACATCTCCAAGACGATCAACAGCCTGTACATGGCCAAGATGCGCATCAAGTACGGCATGGACGCGTGCACGCGGGCGTTTGCGGAGAGCGAGAAGGAGCTCAAGGCCGGCGACGGCATCGGCGCGTCGCCCATCAACGGCGTGGTCAATGCGGCGGCGCGCGTGATCGGCGCCGAGGCGGCCAAGTACCACCAGATGTGGTGGGTGTACAAGTCGGTCGGCGAGGCGCGGGACCTGGTGGCCAGCAGCAGCGAGTCGGGCGACAGCGCGGCGGCGGCCACGCCGTTTGCGCAGCCCTATGTCGCGGGCGGCGACGCCGTCGCCGTCGACTACGAAACGCACCAGGAGCTGAAAAAGTCGCTGGCCACCATACCGCACATCCAGCACGAGGAGATTGTGCAGACCATGGCCGCGCTGGCGCAGGTGCAGACGCACCTCGAGGGCGAGATTGCGCGTGCCGAGGAGACGCGCAGCAAGATGGCGGCTGCCGGCGGCGATGGCGGCGGCGTCGACAGCGAGCGCGCGGCCCTGGAGGCGGCCGCCGACGCGGCACGCAAGCGGCTCACAGACTATCGCGGCCGCATTTTCAGCGTGGCCGTTGCCAAGAGCAAAGAGGGCACAAAGCTGGACGGCGCCGGTCTGGCGGCCGCGGCCGGTCTACCGGGGGGCGACAAGGCATAGTGCTTAGACGTGGTGTTTTATGCGGTTTCTTTGACCAAGAGGGTCTCTTTGATTTTATGTTGAGCACGTCCTTTTCTCGTCCCATCCTGGCAGCTTCACTAATCTACTGTTGCCTATATTGTCCGCTTTGTGCTCGACACGGAAAGAACTAGATATGCTGGGTCACGCCCGGCGCGATCGACTCCAGCTTCTGGAGCAGCTCGTCAAAGAAGGCGGCCTGCATGCGGGCGCCTGCCTTGCTGGTCACAAATGAGGCGGGTCTGGCACTGTCAGCGGGTTTTCCAGTAAAGTCCGGGACGGGACGGCACTTACGCCTGCACGTGGCAGTTTGTCAGGTACTGGCCGCGCGACGGCTCGCCGGCAAAGAGGCCGTGCACGAGGGCACGGCTGCCCATCTCGGCGGAGCGGGCCAAAAAGTCGGGCGGCCGCGGCTGGCCCGGTTCGCGCAGGAGGGCCGACTTGCAGTAGCTGGGGTTGGGCGTGTTGACGACGACGGTGGCGCCGGGCCGGCCGGACTGGCGGAGGCGGGCGTCCAGCGCGCGCGTGGCCAGCAGCACCAGCAGCTTGCTCAGGTTGTAGCGGCCCTTCATGTCGGCGTCGTCCGGGCTGTTGATGCGCTCAAAGAGGGTCCGGGCCGGCCCGCCTGTCTTGGCGGGGCCCGTCTCCATCTCCAACTCCTTGGTCGACGCGAGGTAGTGCAGCGCCGAGTTGGGCACGACAAAGCAGGCCGTGGGGCCGGGCGCGGCGCGCAGCGTGGGCAGCAGCAGCAGCAGCAGCAGGAACACGGACACGACGTTGACGGTGATGGTGGACTCGTTGTCCTCGGCCGTGGCGAACGTGGTCGTGAGGATGCCCGCGTTGGCGAGGACGCCGTCGAGACGCGGCAGGGCGGCGGCGCGGCGCGCAAAGGCCTGCACCGACGCGTAGCAGGCCATGTCGACGGGCCACACCTCGACGCTGTCGGCGCTGCGGCCGGACTCGGCGAGCAGTGCCGTGCGGGCCGCCTCGCCCTTGGCCATGTTGCGAACGCCCGTGACAAGCTTTCCGGCGCCGATGCGCAGCAGGTGCCTGCAGGCCTCGTAGCCGAGGCCCTGGTTGGCGCCCGTAACAATGTATGTCTTTTCGGACAGCCCGGGCTCGCTCTGGGGGAGCGGGAGAGAAACAAAGAGGTTGGACAAGATGGTGGACGTGAGTCCGTGGATGGCCGAGAGGGCGGACATGAGTGTACTGGCAGAGAAGTACTGGGCAGGAAGTGGGCACAGAAGTGAAATACAAAAAATACAGAAATACAGAAACAAAACAGTCTCTTCCACATCTTGTTGCCGTTAAATACGTGTAAGTGAAGCGGAGATAGTAGCCCCGGAATTGTGGGGCTGTGTGTTAGTATCACGTGACGTGACGGACGGAGCTAATATCTCCACACGACATCGCTGGCGTCAGCACCGCCGTGTGGACGCCCCGTCCTTGCAAACAACAACCGGAGTGGCCAAGCATGGCGGAAGCACGGGTCGAGAAACGCAACCGGCCGCCCAAGTCGTGCGAGCCCTGCCGGGTGCGCAAGTAAGTCGCGCGACACGGCGGCGGCCGTGCAAGGCCAAAGGCTGACAGACAGACTCAAATGCAACCGGGACCTGCCGTGCGACGCATGCGTGCGGCGAGACAAGGCAGACGTGTGCCAGTATGCGCCGAACGCCGACCGGGCGGACCGCAAGGCCGGCAGCCGGACCGTGAGCAGCCGTCTCAAGCGGCTCGAGGACATGATTGCCGCAATGGCAGCAGGCACCGGCGAGGGCGACGGGCCCTGCTTCAGCCTTGTGAACAGCCCCGTGAACGGCCCTGTGAACGGCCCTATGCACAGCCTTGTGGATAGCCCTGTGGACACGCCTACGAGCACGGAGGACCTCAGCGGCGGCCAGCTCGACCGCGTGCACGCCAACTACATGGACGCGAGCCACTGGTCGTCGCTGCTGGAGGAGATCAAGGACCTGCGGGAGCAGCTGGAGGCGCCGGCGCTCGACGACGGGCAGCCGCGCTCCTTTAAGGCAGCCAGCACGGACACGGACAGCGGCGCCGACGGGCCGGCGACGGACGACACGTACGCAGACCTCGTCTTGGCCAGCCCGGCGCCGTCGCAGCCGCTCGGCGAGATCGTGCAGGCGCTGCCGGCCCGCGCCGTCTGCGACCGGCTTGTCGCGCACTACTTTCGGACCGGCCACCCGATTCTGCGTGAGTCCCTCCTCGCCTGACGCTCCGGACAGCCTTGCCTGACAGATGCCAGCCATCCTGCACCCGATCCAGTTCCAAGACGAGGTAAGCCTGGCGGGGGGGGGTGTAGTGCAGGCCACGCTGACCGGACAGTACGCCGCGTTCTGGGACGCGCCGGGGGATGCGCCGCCGCTGTGGGTGGCGCTTCTGTTTGCGATGCTCGGCGTGGCGGCCGGGCTGCTGCGCATGGGCGGCAGCGAGAGCGCGGGCGCGGACGTGCCGACGCCCCGGGACATGGCGGCGCGGGCGCGGCAGTGCCTCGTGCTCGGCGCGTTTGTCAGCGTTGACAAGCACAGCCTCGAGGCGCTGCTGGTGCTGCTGCAGGGCCACTACTTTGTCGCGTCCCACAGCGGCGACAGCAGCCACGCGGGCCGCAGCGCGTCGGCGCTGTGGCTGCTGATGGGGGTGATCATCCGGCTGGCGGTGCGGCGCGGCTACCACCGCGACGCGAGCAAGCTGCCGCGGGCGCGGCTGTCGGCGTTTGAGGCGGAGATGCGGCGGCGCGTGTGGGCGGGCATCTTCCAGGTGGACGCGCTCATGTCGTTCCAGCTGGGGCTGCCCAGCATGGTGCCGGCGGACGACTGCGACACGGCGCTGCCGCGCAACCTCGCGGACGGCGACCTGCGCGCCGACATGGCGGAGCTGCCGCCGGCGCGGCCGGCCGCGGACGCCACGTCGATGCAGTACACGCTGGTCAAGGCGCCGCTGATGGCGCGGTTCCGCGCCGTGGTGGCGCACACGCGCGCGCTGGCGCCGCGGCCGTACGGCGCGACGGCGGCGCTGGACGCGTCGCTGCGCGCGGCCTACCGGGCGGTGCCGGCGGGCTTCCGGTACCGGCCGCTGGCGCAGTCGCTCATCGACAGCGCGGCCGCCATCATGAACCGCGCCATGCTCGAGCTGCTGCACCTCAAGAGCCTCATTGTGCTGCACCGCAAGCACCTGGCCGGCGCGCACGACCCGCACAGCGCGGCGCTGCGCCGGCGGTGCGCGCCGTCGCGGCAGGCGTGCCTGGCCGCCGCGGCCACGGCGCTCGACCGCCAGGCGGAGCTCGCCGCGGCCGCGCGCGCCGGCGGGCTGCTGCACGACAGCCGCTGGATGCTCTCGGCGCTGACGGTCAACGACTTTGTGCTGGCCGCCATGGTCGTCTGCCTCGACCTGACGCTCGACGCCCACGGCCTCGTCCGTGGCCACGGCCGCGCGGCGCCGCTGGACGACGGCCTGGCCGACCGCTGTCTGCGGGCCGTCACGCAGGCGCGCCAGGTGTGGCTCGAGTCGTCGAGCGCCCACTACGCCGAGGCCGGCGTCGCCGCCGAGGCCATTGGGTCCACGCTGGCGCGCGTCGACGCCGCCCGGCGAGCGGGTCGCGAGCCGGCAGGCCCAGCCACGATGGACGGCGACGGCGTGAACGGCGACGGCGTGGACTGTGACGGCGACGGCGTGGATGGCATGGACTTTATAAACTGGGTGCGTCTTCTCTCGTTGCTTGCCGTTTCGTTTGCTGACCACCCAGGCATTCATCGACAACAACTGCCACGACCCGCTCAACGAGGACGTCGACCTGGCGTCGTGGATGCTGGACGCCACAAAGGCATCAGGCTTTGCAGCGCTTTGAGCTGCAGATCGACGACGTTCCGATCGGACCGTGCGCACGCACCTCGGCTGCTCCGGCGTCGGCCAGACTGTCATGCCAAGACGAGCGAGCAAGCGAGCAGTCTAGAGACTGCATAAGACGTCCAAGCCGCTTGTTGTCTGTGTTTTTTTACACGCCAAGGTGAATACGAGAAAAGAATGAATATACAGCACTATGAGGCAATTTCCACAGGCGTCGTATTGAAGCCGCGGAAGGAGCGGCCGGGATGCCCCGGCTCCTGCCACGAGCACGGCTGTAGGCTAACTCATGGGTCCAGGAGTCGTCTGGCCACGAGGACCCGTTGCAGGTGCACGGCCTGGGCCTGGCCCGTAAAAGCGTCGCCTTGGCACTCCTTTGGCGTGCGGCCAATTTTATCAGATCCACCGTCCTGATCTTATCAGATCAAACCATTGTGACGACGGCCCTAGCAGGCCGGAAACCGGAGTGCCTGGGGCGTCTCCTCGGTCCTCGCCTCGGCCAGCCGGCTTTCTATCCATGTGTGGCCATGCTGTGGCCATGTGCGGCCATGTGTGTGGGATGTTATAAAAAGGACGCGGCTGCGGACGCTCTGCACGGCAACTGCGGACCCTCTCCCACCCTTTTCCCTCCCTCTTTTGCCGTGTCTTTCCATCTGCTGCACGATGCTGTTGCCTCAAGGGCTTGTGCTGTGCCTGGGTGCGCTGCTCGTGGTGGCGTCGTCGTCCGTGACCGACGGCGCGACGGCCCTGCGCGGCGCGTCCACGGGCCGCTACATTGTCCAGTTCTCGGCGAGCGGCGCGGCCAAGCTGCGGCGCCGCAGCGACGGCTCGGCGGACGCGTCGCTCTTTTACGACGCCCTGGCGACGGCGGGCCACGCGGCCACGCCGGCGCGGGCGTTTGACTCGTCCGTGTTCCGCGGCGTGTCGTTTGACCTGCCGGGGGCGGCCAACGCGACGCTGGCGGCCATCCAGGCGCTGCCCGAGGTGGAGCGGGCGTGGCCGGCCGGCTACGTGACGCTGGCGGTGGCGTCGTCGGCTCTGCCGGTGGCCGCGCGTGCGGACGGCACGGCGTCGTCGTCGACATCGGCCGCCGCCGACGACGCCGTGACGGGCGCGTACAACGTGACGTACCGGCGGTGGTCGGCACACAACCTCACCAACGTGGCGCAGGTGCACGCCGACGGCTTCCGCGGCGACGGCGTGGTCATCGGCCTCGTGGACACGGGCATCGACTACACGCACCCGGCGCTCGGCGGCGGCTTCGGCGCCGGCTACAAAGTGGCCGGCGGCTACGACCTCGTGGGCGACGCCTACGTGGCGGGCACGACGGACCCCGTGCCCGACAGCGACCCCATGGACTGCCTGGGCCACGGCACGCACACGGCCGGCATTGCCGCGAGCGCCGACGGCCTCGTGCCGGGCGTGGCGCCCGGCGCCACGCTGCGGTCGTACAAGGTGTTTGGCTGCGCCGACGGCACGCTCGAGGACAACATCGTGGCCGCGTTCCTCATGGCGTACGAGGACGGCGTCGACGTCATCAGCGCGTCGCTCGGGTCCAACGTCGGCTTCCCGGACACGGCCACGGCGGCGGTGGCCACGGCCATCTCGGACCGCGGCGTGTTCGTCGCCATCGCCGCCGGCAACGCCGGCCAGAGCTTCGGCCCGTTCTACACGTCCAGCGGCGGCAACGGCAACGGCGCCAGCGTGGCCGTGGGCAGCGTGCAGGCGCCCGACTGGGTCGGCTACACGGCGCGCGCGCAGTCGAGCAGCGGCGCCGCGCGCACGCTCGTGTATCTGAGCGCCGACCTCGGCCAGTTTGCCATCAACGGCACCGTCGACGCCTTCTTTCCCGCAGACGCGCGCAGCCGCACGGCCTGCGAGTTTGGCCTGCCGGCCGCGCCTTCTGGTTCTGTGTACATTATCCCGTGCGTTCCTTCCATACCTATACGTTGTTTTTTTTTTTGTTTTTTTTTTCTTTTTCTTTTTCTTTTTCTTTTTCTTTTCCTTCTTACTTACACAACCAGCCGCGGAACGTGCGACAGCCAGGTCCAGGACTCGATGCTCGTCGGCCTGGCCAGCCACGTCTTCTACCTGCTCAACACGTCCGAGTTTGCGCTGGCCACCCGCAGCGTCTACTCGAGCAGCCAGCCGGCCGGCGAGGCCACGCTCGTGGCCGACGACGGCGCGTGGCTGCTGGCGCAGTTCGAGGCCGGCCACGCCGTCACGCTGACGTTTGCCGAGGACCACGCGGCCGTCGGCATCGCGCGCGCGGCCTACGCGGCCGGCCGCGTCAACAGCTTCAGCTCGTGGGGCCCGACCATGGACGGCCGCCTCAAGCCCGAGATTGCCGCCCCGGGCGGCGCCATCCTGTCGACGTGGCCCGTGGCCGCCGGCGGCTGGGCCGTGTACTCGGGCACGTCCATGGCGACGCCGTACGTCGCCGGCGTCGCCGCGCTCTTCTTTGCGGCCCGCGGCGGCCGCGCGGCCCTCGGCTCCGGCGCCGCCGCGCTCGCCCGCAACCGCATCGTGGCCAGCGGCCGGCCCGTCTTCCACAACGACCTGACCGACAGCCTCGCCAGCGTGGCGCGGCAGGGCGCCGGGCTCGTCGACGCGCGCAAGGCGGTCGCGTACGCCACGACGCTGGCGCCGGCCGTGCTGCAGCTCAACGACTCGGACCACTTTGCGGCCGCGCACGCCGTCCGCGTCACCAACGGCGACGCCGGCGCCGTCACGTACCGCGTGACGCACGTGGCCGGCCCCACGGCGCTCAGCAAGGGCGACGGCGACGCCTGGGTCAGCCTCGAGCCCGCCTACTCGAGCGCCGCCGCCGACCAGGCCACCGTGTCGCTGTCGGCCGACGTCCTCACCGTGGGCCCCGGCGAGACCGCCACGCTGACGGTGACGTTTGCCGAGCCGGCGGGAGTGGATGCGGCCTACATGCCGGTCTACGGCGGCCAGATCCGTCTGGCGGGCTCCAACGGCGAGACGGTGTCGGCCGTGTATATGGGTGAGTTCTCCTCTCCTCTCCTCTCCCCTCTCTCCTCCACCCCCCCTCCCTCCCCCCCCACCCCCTCTCCTCTCCCCCCTAACACCCCCAGGCATCAAAGGCTCCATGCACGACAGCGACATCTGGGAACTGGACCGCGGCGTGCCCGTCTTCCTCTCCGGCTACGGCGGCCTCATGGCGGACGGCCTCAACTACACGTTCGAGGACGGCGCCGTCTTCCCCGAGCCCTACTTCAACGTGCTGTGGTCGACGTCCGAGCTCAGCTTCGACTTTGTCGCGCGCGACTGGGCGCCGGCCAACTGGACGTACCCGCCCGTGGCCGGCGCCAACAACTGGGCCGGCTACATGCGCCTGTCGTCCGACACGGCCTTTCCGCAGCACGACTACCCGCGCTACCCGTCGGGCCTCTACGCCGAGCCGCAGGGCGTGTTTGCCAACGGCTCCACCATCCCCAGCGGCGAGTACCGCATCCTGGGCCGCGTGCTGCGCACCTACGGCGACCCGGCGCGCATCGACGACTGGCAGTACGCGACGTCGCCGTGGTTCCGCATTGTTCGGGGGGCGACGGCGGCGTCCACGGCGTCCACGGCGTCCACGGCGTCCACAGTGTCCCCCACAGCGTTCTCAGCCACGGCGTCCTCGACGTCCTCAGTGTCCACGGCATCCTCAGCCTCCTCGGTCACGGCCTCCTCGGCCTCCACAGCCTCGGCCACGGCCTCGGCGTCCACGTCCTCCTCCTCCTCCTGCCCCACTGACATCACCTTGACGGCCTACGTCGGCAACGGCACCGCCGGCCACCGCCTCTATCGCTACTCGGACTTTTTGGCCGTCGACCTCGCCGACAGCCACGACGCCCTCGCCTGGGCCGCCGCGCAGGCCGGCGCCGACACGTTCCACCTCGAGACCACCATCAGCGGCAGCACGGGCCTGCCCGCCACCGCCTTTGCCGCCGTCAGCAGCAGCACCAACTCGCTCGTCTACCTGTACAAGCCTGCGTCGATTTCCGGCGCCTTTTCGTACCTCGAGTGCAGCCGCGGCGGCGCCGGCACGCTGCACTGCACGTCCGGCGACAAGGGCTCCTTTTACGTCTGCGACGCCGCCGACGGCATCGTCCGCCACGGCACCGCCGTCCTCGACGGCTGCACGGCGCTGACCATTGTCGTCGACTTGGCCGCCGGGGCCTGCACGTCGTCGGCGTCGTCCTCCTCCATCTCAACATCCGCCTCGGCCTCTTTCTCCTCCGTGTCGACGTCTCCCTCTGTCTCGACCTCCTTGACCTCCTCGGCCTCCCCGACCTCGACCCCCTCGACCCCGCCCCCCTCGACCTCCTCCATCTCGACGTCCCCCTCGACTGCCTCGGTCTCCTCGACCTCCTCAGCCCCCGTTTGCTCCGGCACCGCCGATCCCATCGCCCTCGCGGCACGCATGGACGACGGCACCGGCGCCGGCACGACCGACTACCCGCTCTACCAGTTCTCCGACTTTCTGGCCGTCGACACCACCGCCGGCGCGCAGACGCCGCTGGCCGCGTGGGCGTACGTCAACGGCAGCCGTCTCCGCGTCGCCAACGCCGGCGGCACCACCGTCTTCGCCGGCGTCACCGCCAACAACAACAACTCGCTCGTCTACCTCTACACGGCGGCGCGCTTTGTCGCGCCCTTTTTCCTCCTCGACTGCGCGGCCGCCGCCGACGGGGCGCTCTCCTGCTCGTCCGACGCCAAGCACCTCACCTACATCTGCGAGACCAGCCAGGGAATCCTGCGCAGCGGCAGCGCCCTGCTCGACGGGTGCACGCCGGTGACGCTCGTCATGGCGCGGCAGTGCGTGCCGGCGGCCACGTCGGCGGCCACGTCGGCGGCCACGTCGGCGTCGATGTCAATGTCAGCGTCGTCGGCCACGTCAGCGTCGATGTCAATGTCAGCGTCGTCGGCCGTCTCGACTTCATCTGCTGCCCCGACGGCCTCGTCCTTGTCTGAATCGTCCGTGTCTGCATCTGTTTTATCCTCTGCGGCTTCATCGATTGTCTCCCCTACGTCTTCTTCGGCCTCGCCTGGCTCTGCAGGCTCTTTGAGCTCCGCCATCAGCTCGGCGGCCTCTGCCTCGTCTTTTACATCTTCCTCTGCCTTGTCTGCCTCTGTCACGTCTACCTCGTCTTTTTCTTCGTCTTCCTCTTTCTCTGCCTCCTCTTTTTCGTCTTCCTCTGATTCCTCTTCCCCTGCCTTGTCTTTCTCCACGTCTGTCTCATCTACCTCGCCTTTCTCTTCGTCTTCATCTTTCTCGTCTTCATCTTTCTCGTCTTCATCTTTCTCGTCTTCCTCTTCTTCCTCTTTCTCTTCTTCCTCTTTCTCTACTTCCTCTTCCTCGTCTTTATCTGACTTGCCTTCCTCTTCGCCTTCCTCTTCGCCTTCCTCTTCGCCTTCCTCTTCGCCTTCCTCCTCCTCTTCCTCTTCCTCTTCCTTTTCCTCCTCTTCCTCGCCTTCGTCTCCCTCTGCCTCTTCCCGCCTCAGCTTTACGTCGACCGTCTTCTCCACGTCGACGCAGACAGTTATAGCCTGCCCCAGAACCGCCACCAACTGTCCCGCCAACAGCAAGTCGACGTACGTGACGACGGTCGTTGTTGCTGTCAGCACCACTGTCTGCCCCGTGACGGCTACTGAAGAGGACACTGCCGGCCTTGTCTATGGCTCGGGCAGCGCCTTTGTCGGTGCGGACACAACCGTCCACGTCTCGGCCAACAAGGCCGTCACGACGGCCGTGACCGCCAACGGCGATGCGACGACACAGGCCACCGCGACGACGCACGTTGCGGCCACGGAAACGGTGATAATCGGGACGATCGGGGGTAGCGGTGGAAGTAACGGTGGCAGTGCGCAGGGCAAGGATGGCACAGCCAGTCCCGCCAGTCCCGCCAGTCCCGGCAACCCCAGCTTGTCCTCGTCGTCGTCCTCGTCGTCGTCGGCGTCGTCGTCGGCGTCGTCCCCCTCCGTCTCGTCAACCTCGTCGTCCTCGTCCTCCTCGTCCTCCTCGCCCTCTTCCCCCAACAGTGTGGTCACGGCTGCCGCCTCCTCCCTTGTCAAGGGCAGCTTTGTCATGACAATGGCCTTGGTTCTTTCCATCTTCCTGGCCTTGTAGGGTCCGTGACGGCCAACGGTCGTGACGTTTTTCTCTTTCTTGTGTGCCGGTTAATGTGGTGTGGCGTCTCGCCAATTCTTTTCTTTCTTCATATTTTTCATTATTTTGTAGACTGTTCTTTTTTCACTTCTTTTTTTTACTTCCTTCATCTTCTAATGTACCAAAGTCTACAAAACCCATGCTGTCGTATGCCGCTGTCCACCCAGAAAGGAAAATACCACAAACATACGGAATACACGTCAGCCTCAGCTCGCTCCCGCTCCCACATGATTCCTCTTTCGGCCTGTCCACATCTCGTGTCGAGCGATCCGGCAACCTGGCCTACCAGTGGACATGCCCGTCTCCCGCTTTGCGGGTTTCTTCTTTTCTTCTCTTTCTTCTCTTTCTTTTCTTCTCTTTCTTTTCTTCTCTTTCTTTTCTTCTCTTTCTTTTCTTCTCTTTCTTTTCTTCTCTTTCTTTTCTTCTCTTTCTTTTCTTCTCTTTCTTTTCTTCTCTTTTGTCATGATTCCTCTTCTTCCACCTCTCCACTCTTAATATATTGGCTCCAACCTCAAAGGGCCGTGCCACGCGACCAAATGCCAGTTCTAGACCACGTCCCGGGCAGACGGTTCGGTCTGTGGACCCAAGGGATCAATGAGCATAAATATAGCTGCAAAAAACAGCAAAAGACGCCATTCACCGCAGCTCCGCTGTGGCTGGCGTCGTCTGCAGTTCAGCGGTCACCGCATATTGGGCTGCAGCCGCTAGAGGATCTGGAACCGATTTATTGGCAACGCTTGTTCCACGCGGTCTGTTTCGTCCATGCGGCGTCTCGTGATCGCAGCCACGGCATGCGTGGCGTTTCCTGCAGTCCGCTGGCCGGATTCGGTGCTGTTTTGCTTTTTTGGCGCCCGGAATACAGCTGTCAGAGCTGTCAGAGCCGTTTGAATTCATGACCTACGCCCATCGTCTGCCGTCTTGGCAGTCTGGTCAGCTTTGCTTCTTGTTACTCGTTTGGGCATGTCCTGGCTCCACCGACAAATGGGAAGAAAAATAAGGAAAGGACAAGAATAGGAGAGGAAAAGAAAACGAATAAATAGAGAATTAAACCAAATCGAATACGCCACCAGCCGTCTTCTTGTCTCCCAGTTAGGAAGGCCTGCCTACGCAGGGGAGCAGAGCTGTGCCGGCATGATAAAAGATGCTCCATCCTCTCTCCTGTGTTGCGTACGCCTTCTCGTCGGCAACGCCATAGTCAACCGCCTGCCATCACGGCCTCCTCACCCAAACGCCATGGCGGACGCAGCGGCCATCGCCGACGACAGCCCCGTCGAGGCGGCCCCGAAACTGCCCGTCCACGTCTCCGCGATGCCCAAGCCCGGCACGGCGTTCTCGGCCGACGCGGCGACCGTGGCCCCCGGCAAGGCCTCGTCGGACACGGGCAGCGCCGCCTTCGGGCCCGCCAAAAAGACGAGCCGCCGGCGCTCGGCATTCGCGGCGCTGGACGACTACTTTGCCGGCCCCCGCGACATTGCCAAGCACTCCAAGTGGCCGCTGTTCCTGCAGATGCACGGCAGCATCCTGCCGCGCCTAATTGTGCCGCTGCTGTTCCTCGGCAGCTGGGCCACGGCCATCACCTGCATCACCAAGCTGACCAGCGTCAACCGTAGGTTCTGCTTTTTTTTTCCCTCGCCGTTACGTCCGCTGACCCCCCCAGTCGGCATCTCCAACACCATCCTGACCATCACCGGCTTCGTGGTCGGCATGAGCCTGAGCTTCCGCAGCGCCACCGCCTACGAGCGCTACAGCGAGGGCCGCCGCTACTGGGCGCAGCTCATCTTTGTGTCCAACAACCTGGCGCGCGTCATCTGGTACCACGCCAAGACGCGGCCCGACCACCGCGACCGCGACACCCTGGCCAAGCTGACGGCCCTGAAGCTGCTCGTGGCCTTTGCCGTGGCGCTCAAGCACAAGCTGCGCTTCGAGCCGTACACGGACTACGAGGACCTCGCCGGCCTCGTGGGCCACCTCGACACCTACGCCGGCACCGCCACGCTGGACGACCCCGGCCGCACGCTCGACGACCCCGGCCGCCGCAGCCTGCTCAAGACGGTGGGCGCCAGCCTGGGCCTGTCCATGGCCACGAGCAACCCGCGCAAGGCGCTCAAGCGCGCGCAGCGGCCGCTGGGCAACCTGCCGCTCGAGATTGTCAGCTACCTGGCGTGCTACGCCGACGCGCTGACCGACAACTGGCAGCTCGAGAAGCCGCACTTTAACCCGCTCTACAACAACATCACCGCCCTCAACGAGATCCTCGTCGGCACCGAGCGCGTCCTGACCACGCCGCTGCCCATCGCCTACGCCATCGCCATCAACCAGATCACCTGGCTGTACGTCTGCCTGCTGCCCTTTCAGCTGCTCGGCTCGCTCGGCTGGGTCACCGTGCCGGCCACGCTCGCCGCCGGCTACATCATCCTGGGCCTGCTCTTTATCGGCCGCGAGGTCGAGAACCCCTTTGGCGACGACGTCAACGACCTGCCCCTCGACACCTACTGCGCCCAGATCGCCGCCGAGGTCGACCTCGTCGCCGCAAAGCCCAAGCCCGCCGTCGACGACTGGATCCACACCCCCGCCAACCAGGTGCTCTGGCCCCTGAGCCCCCGCGGCTGCGACGCCTGGGCCGCCCGCGGCCTAGACGAGCTGCACGCCGCCCTGCGCGCAAAGTACGCCTCCGGTTGCGGCATCAACAGCTACGGCAGCCACAGCAGCGCCGTGCGCGCGTGGGAGAAGCCGCAGGTAGCAGCCCCAGAGACTGTCTAGACGCGTTCCATCACGAGCATAGGAGCACAGCGAGCATAGCAGCATAGGAGCATAGGAGCATAGGAACACAGCGAGCATCAGCGTATTCTTTACATTGCACTTTTCTTCTTTGAAACTCGGATAACCTTTCATGCAGCGCTGATGAATAGTCTACTATCTATTCGCATCTATTCACATTCAATCCATTATATCCTGTGCACACAGAACTCAGGCGGGTAGACGTCTGTCCGGCGGAAACAACTAGCCGCAAGTGCGTGGTGGCGGAAGGCGGTAGACTGCAAGACGGCAAGACGTCTTTTGGGCAAGAGGCAGTAGTGCTGCGCGGCGAGTGGAATGTTGTACATGATCATCGCGGAGGCGTACAGTGTATTTAGCAATGACAGGCGGTGATAATTGCCAAGTGCACAGCCGCTGCAGGGTTGAGCCTGAGCATCCTGTCCAGCCCGCCACACACTGTCAATCAACAGCAGACGTCTCCATGCGATAGTCCTCGCTTCTGGCCAGGGCACAAAACTCACAAATGGACAAACTACTTGTAGAGGGCGAGGTGGTCGGCCATTGTTTATAAAGATGGCCCCACAACAAGATGGCTGTTGCTTTGGCAGGAACGATGCACTGGGATTTCGCCGTTTGCGGCCCGAGCCTACGTTTGTAAATTGAGCAACGCGCAAGGAAGGCGCGATGGGCGCTGGTTCTCAGGCACTGGCCGTGTTCTTGGCGGCGCATCCGATCACATAATCGTAAAACGGAATGGCGCGTATAAGCTGAGGTGAGACGAAAAGAAAAAAATGTCTGGCCGCCCAAAGTGCAGGACGAGTACGGCACAAAACAAGTAGAGGGGTGGAAGGGAGAGAAGAAAAGAATGAAAGAAACCGAATTGCTTGCTGGTGATAAGACAGCAGAGAGAGCCTCCATGCCTGGACGATCAATCGACCCTTGAATCACGAATAAAAACAATCATCAGCCACCTCTTTCGTTCTTTTCTTTTTCTGCTGTTTTTTTTGCTCCCAGATGCTACCCGACGTTCTGGGCCCGTCGCCAAGCATGACTGTCTAGCTCCGGCCCGAAAATAAACAAATGGGGCCGGGCCGTGTTCGTGGCTGAGTGCCGGGTGAGAACGTGTGTACTCGACGAGTAAGGGAATCCAGCTCAAGTCGTCTGCCTTTGTCATTTTGAGCTGTCGAGTGATGGTTTTGATATTGCCATTGCCGTATCAATGGCGGTCAAGACATTGATCACGCCTTATATCTCGCCTCAATAGAGATGCACGCTGCACTGCCTCATACCCTTGTCCTCGCGACGTGTTGATTGAACCTTGACAAAATAGCCTCCTAAACTACACGAGTAGCTTGACGGTCAGGATTATGCAGTATGCAATTTACATCGTAATAGATGATAACTGTGCACCATTGCATTGTTAGTGATGGAGAGCGAAATGGGTTTGTAGAAGGTGAGTGACACCTGTATTGATATTGGGCGATATTTCAGGTTTATTTAGTCATGTCTATTTTTTTGAGATTTTTATTGTCACTTTTCTTGGTCGGTTTTTGTCAATCTTATTTTCGTCACTTCCGATTGTAAAGCATTCATGTTCCCTGGTTCTCATGCTAAAAAGCTATGTACACTCAAACCACTACCAAAACCAAGTACAATTCAACGCGGAAAAGCTATTAAAAGTAGCAATACAAGTTATTACATCCAAAGACTTTCACTTTGCCCTGCTCGACACACACTTCCACAGTAAAACAAATGCTGCAAAGCACCTTTAACTGACGCCATTATGTAAAACAAGACAGAACAAGATGCAGGCAGATACAGAGCGGTTGACCGAAGAATTACGGCATCGACAGCGTCGAAAATAAATAAATCAAAAAAGAAATAGGTATTCCCACTCCAGTGTAAAAGCCCTTGCCCCAAAATCTATGGTTATCTGCAACGGCTATACAACAATCGCCAAGACACGCAAGGAAAAGACAAGAAAAAAAAGCAAGAATCGTCCGCAAATCTATACCCCGTGTCCATGCAAAAACAGTTACCTCGGTCCTCCTGTTCCTCCGTCTTTTGAAACGAAAACACAAAAAAAGATGGGTCGATCTGACGACGAGAACGATGACAAAAAAGACCAAAAGCTGACGTGTGGTATCGTGTGAATGGAAAGAGAATGTGCAAGCGCGCTGGTGGTATCGGATGGGAAGAGTGGTCGTTGTCGGCGTCGTCGTTATGTGGTTCGTCATCTCGGCTCAAGACGTCTTGACGCCTCTACGGACCTCCGCAATGTTAGGCAAGGGATAGATCCGCGGTACTTTGGGGCGGGATCCCTCACCCTCTGCAGCGGCTGCCGCCGCCGCCGGGGCGCCGCTCGACGTAGGTCCCACAGCCACACCGGCCGGTGCTGTGGCGGACCCAAAGCTCGACGAGCGGGACATTTCCGACGCTGCGCGCTTCAGCGACGGCAGCGTCGCGACAATGTCCCCCGCCGACGGGCGCGGCATGCCGCCCATGACCTCGTCCTCGCTGCTGTTGACGTCGTTTTCATAGTCGTCGTCGACAAAGGGGTCGTTAGCGTCGAGCAGCATGTCAAAGCCCCAGCACGGCTCGAGGCCCTCGAGGTAGACGGGTAGGCGGCGGATGGAGTGCCACGACAGCGTCTTGTCGCGCATGGCAATGTACAGCGAGTCGATCTTGCCGTTGGTGTTGCACACGGCGCAGTGGGTGCGCAGAAACTCGAGGCTGCACGGCTCGTCGATCAGCGAGGGGTCCAGCGGCCGGATCATGGGCAGCCCGGCGAGGGTTTCGGCCGTGCACGGCAGCGCCTGCAGCGGCGCCCACTTGCGGCCGCGGAGGATGCGGCCAAAGGCCTTGTCAATGGCCCGTTCAAAGGCCTCGGCGCTGGTGCCGCTGACGGCAATCATCTGGTGCAGGCCGCGCGAGAGGCAGCGCTTGTAGGCGTTTGTGTCGCGCTCAAAGGGGAACGGCTGCGTCGCCGTGGGCATCAGCGACACGTGCACTGTCCACAGCTCGTCGGAGCTGGCCTGGACGCTGCGCGCCGCCGTGCGGACAGCAACGACGGCGGGCGGGACCATCGGGATCGCCCGTCTTGTTTGTATTGGCGAGCGGCTGCGGCCTTCTGTCGCGGCGGGTGTGGATGGGGAGGGCGTGGCCGTGGGCACGGAGGCGACAACAGACAAGGGGCGTGCTGCGGGTGCTGCGGGCGCCGCGGCTGCCCTGGGCGTGGACGGGTCCAAGAAAAAGGCGGGCGAGGGCGAGCGTGCGAACCGGGCCTGCGGCCGTGGCTGCCGGTCGGCGCTGCTGCTGCGTCCGGGCGTCGGAGTGCTGGACCGGACAGGACGCTGCGGCGCGGAACGCGGCGTCTTGGATGCGTGCGTCGACGTGCTGGTCTGTGGCGGCTTGTCCCGGACGTTTCGGGCGTCTTCGGTGTCTTGGACGCCGACAGCGTCTTCCAGCGCCTCGATGCGGTCGCCGAGCTCCTCGAGGTCTTCGATGCGGCCCTCGAGGGAGATGTCGACGTCGACGAGCTCGAGCTGGCGCTCGCCAATGTGCGCCACCTTGGAGTCGAGGTCCTGGATGCGCTCGTTGATGTGCCGCAGGTGGCCCTCGGCCATTTTCTTGCTGTGGATCAGGTCGGTGATGGAGTCCCAGGCACGGCCAATGTTCTGGTAGACCTCCTGCACGTCGGTCTTGCACTCGCTGCGGATCTTCTCGACGAGGTCCTCGAGGTCGCTCACGCGGACAATGGCTTCGCGGTCCCGGTCGTGGTCCTGGCCAATGCGGGTCTGCAAGAGGCTGACGTTCTGGCGGAGCTCGACGCGCTCTTGCTCGAGCATCTCGAGCCGCTGCTTCATCGTGGCCAGCTCCTGGCTTTCGGACATGGACGGCGGCTCGCCGTTGCTGACGTGGTAGCAGGAGAGGTGGCCGCACTCGCAGGTGGCGCCGGGCAACGACCGGTTGAGGTTGAAGTGGGCGCAGCCGCACCGCTGGCCCTTGATCTCGGGCAGCAGCAGAATGTACCGGCAGTGGCCGGCCGGAAGCTGCGACTCGTCGGGCAGGTTCGTCGGCCGCTGCGGCGGCGACGGGGTCGACTTGGATGACATGGCGAGCGAAATGGACGGAATGGGCTTTACGGGCGTCAGAGACGTCAATGGGAGCTGCTGCTGTGCAAGGCCTCTATTTGTATTGTCCGGCTGCACGCCAAACAGAAACGAGAATCAGGCCGGTCGAGGTCGCTGTGTCGTCGTAAACGTCCATGGGACAGAAAGTGTTGATGTCAGGAGGTGCTCTGATCGGTGGGTGGGGGGCAGGAGAACAGAAAGACAAGAGATAAGGGAAAGAAACGAGAAACGAGGCGTGCAGGAGACGATATAAGAGGGAAGAGCTGGTTGGGTGATCAAAGGCGATCAGGCTCGATTGCGATATAAAGCTGGGAGCTGGGAGCTGGGAGAGATAGTGGGCGAGCGAGTGCCGGGCGTTGGCTGGCTTGTGGTCGTTTCTCATAAAAGAAACGAGTAGCGACAGGCAGAGACAGGCAGCGGCAGGTAGCGGCAGGTAGCGGCAGGTAGCGATGAGGCGTGTCGGGGCCAGAAGGCGCAAGAGCAGGGCCAGCATGCGGTGAGTGCGTGTTGCGCGTGGTGTTTTGGTGAGTCGAGCGTTGTCTGTCCTTGTGTTTCATGCACTTATCTGACGGGGTCGCTGGCGGGATGCGGTGACGGGCAGAGGACGCCCACGACGATAGGCAGGGAACAGAAAAGGAGCAGAGACAGCAAAGGGATGCTCGTCCAGGGACGAGATGAGATAAGTGGTGCGTCGGGGGACTGGGCGAGAGATAAAACGGGAGGGACCTCGGCGCAACGCCGCAATCGTCAGGGCTGGCGTGCAGACAGACGAGACGCACTGCCGCTCTGCTGACCGGGAGCGGTGGCCGGCGAGACGATACAGTGTCGGTCTGAAGAGTGACGAGTGGGACTGCGCGCCGACGCTGTTGTACAGGTAGAGTACGAGTACTGCTGCCGATGTCTTGATGTTCTGGCGTCCTGGTGTTGTCTCACTGGGCGTGCGACGAGACGGGACAAAAGAAGAGGACGAAAGGGGGTACAGCTCGCGAGAGGGGGGGGAGGGGTGGCCTGCAGGCTGGCCAGAGGCAGGCGTTTGATTTGCGATGGCGTCAGATAAGGCACAGACAGGCCGCCGCAAGGGTGACAGTGACGGCGGCAGGGCGAGAGAAAGAGGCCGAGCAGTGCACAGGCGGTCTGCGTATCACCAGCTGTGTCCAGATGGTGCAAAGTTGACGAGGCGTGACGCCAGGTGGCGAGCGAGGGGAGACGGTATCTATGTCTGCAGGCGTGCTGCAGGCGTGCAAGGCAAAGCAGATCGGCAGGGCCGCGAGTGGCAGGCTGTGAGTGGCCTACAAAGAGCCGAGGAGGAGATAGACGAGGCTCGAAGCAGGAAGAAGACGAGACAGAAGACGACAGAAGGACGGCTCGGAGGAGCGTATCTGCACGAATAGTCCAGCAGTAGTGCCGGCCGATATCTGCGGGAACAGCAAGGCAAGGGTGGATCAGTGCAAATGAAGCGATCAAGATCGACTCAGAGACGAGGGTTTGCGGGGACTCGAGGACTCGGCGAGGGCGGACGCAAGATGTGAAGAACCAAGGGGAAAACAAAGAAACAGCGGCTGCTACTCGTAGTTCATCGCGCCATCCCGCTGAAGGACGGGACGAGGAGCGCGAGGAGGACGACGGAAAAGACGAGAAAAGACGAGGGCGATGGCGACGGCAGCGACGGCGGCGATGGCGACGATTTGCAGGGTGGTGGCGTGGGCTTCTGACGGTTTCTGATAACGAAACGAGACGGCGCCTTCACTCCCCACGACGGCAGAGGGGCGTGCGCCGGGGTGGGCGTGTGGGCTGCAGATGAATGCGTGGGAGGAGGAGAAAAAGGAGACTGAAGTGGCGGGAACACATGGGGGCTAACTCGGGGGGGTGGGGGAGGGAGCAACAAGAATGGCGTACGGGCCAGAACAAGTCGCGCCTTCCGCAATCTGTGTGAGTATGTACGATACTTTACGAGTATTTGAACTCGGAGAAGGTGCGATCTGCCGTGCCTGCCTCACGAGCTGGAAGAACGATGCGTATATACGAGTACGAGTACACTCGTACAGTAAGTATAAAGCCTCCAATCTGAGAACGCGAGGATATATCTAAGCACAGCCAGGCATCCTCCTTCGCCCAGCGCGATCCGCACGCACAGTGCCTGCACGGCGACCTTGCGTTCTCGTGCGTTATGTGCCTGGCAGCTAATCTGCGCGCCCACGCACGCACTGTGTGTAACGGGGGTGTGCTCGCATGTCGTTTTATTTTGCCATTTGTTTTTGCATTCTTTTTTATTCCCTCGCCCGTGTCGTCCCGTGTCGTCTTACCGTCTTTTTTGCGTTATCTAGCCCCACACTGGCGTTTCTGTCGTCTTCTGTCATTTCTCGGTCTTTTTCTTTGATACCCGGGCGGTACTTGTCTGTCCTTGTAGTACATTATACGGAGCAATACCTCTCCTGTCCTTGTCAACTGTTCGCCTCCGTCTCAAAACATAGCGCTGTTTCCCTTTTTCTCCTCTTATTTTGGCACTTGTCTTCGGGACGCTCCGGCGCCGTCTCTTTCAAAAACCGTCTTCTTTGTTTCTTACGCGCAGTGCTTTTTTGTTCTTCTCACGCGGTTGGACTGCGCGTTTTCACCCTGCCGCGTGCTCGTCACTTGCTGCACTGTTACGTATTCGGACAGACAAAACGCCGTCCAGGCCCTGCCGAGGGAGGCGGGGCGAACATGCAGAACCGCTGTCGACCCCTGTCCAACGCCTTTTTGCGATAAAGGCACGCAGATGCGATCACGGGCTCTGATTGGCGTGTTCTGCGAGGGCAGCATGATCCGGGAACAGGGGGGTGCGTGGAAAGCGAAAAGAAAGCCCGAAATGGACTGGCGAGCAGATAAGGACGACGCAGCGGGCAAGACACCTGGCATTGAGGACGTGCGTAAAGAGGTGGAGCAGGGTGGAGGCCGAGAAATGGAGGCCGAGAGATGGAAGCCAAAAAATACGAGTAGAGGAGTAAAAGAGAATGAAAAGAGAGAATAAAAAAAGACGGAGAAAAGGATCCAACATCGTGATAGCAGCTACGGATCC
This sequence comes from Sporothrix cf. nigrograna, assembly GCA_019925305.1. NCBI lineage: Eukaryota > Fungi > Ascomycota > Sordariomycetes > Ophiostomatales > Ophiostomataceae > Sporothrix > Sporothrix cf. nigrograna. The sequence goes on along the minus strand of JADHKR010000006.1, from coordinate 547,472 downwards.
GCGTTCTGGTCCGTGTTTTTCTCATCCCGCGCCGGCGTCTTCCAAACTAGGATCGTTCCGCGGAAGGCCCTTCCTTTACCCGACTTGTCCTGAGATACGAAGTACGAGAGCTCGGTGGCGACGACACGAGGCCAAAATGTGGACATTCAGAGATAAACGCAGAGGTCAGGCGAATGAAAAATATGAAACGGGCAAGGCGATTGACAGACATCTGTCCATGCAGATTATGTCTTTTTTTTTTTTCACGTCTTCTGCGTCCAACCCCGGTCCAGCCCCTGGTAAAGCGCTTTCTGCTTGACGGTACGGAGACTCGGAATTGCTACCGAAAAACGGTGCGTAGCTGGCGAAAAAGGTTCCCGCTTCACCAAGATAAACAACTCCCTGTCATCCCTTTGTCAGCAGACAGGGCTGAAAAAAAGACTGAACATGAAAAGAACGCCCCGTAGTATCGTATGTGCTCGCACTTCACATCTTACAGCACGCAAGGGGCACGCACCTGCACGCTGCAGCGTGTTTTGGTGCGATTCGCTGCCTACGCAGTCTCGCCAGATAAGGAACAATGACGTCCAAAAACAGGGGCAACAACACACAGCCATGATCATGTGAAACTGAGTCTATAATCATGCGGCCTTTTGTCGTCTTCTTGCTGCCCGGGTCACGCCTGCCGCAGCGTTTTTGAGCTCGGTGATGCAGGCCCCCGAACAACGTGAAATGCAGACCAGGGGCCAGGGCGGGTAAAAACAAATACATGTATATGTACTCGTATTTACACACATCTGTACGACGTGACTGCAAAAATGGAAGGCGAGAGTTAATAAAACCCTCGGGCCCAGCAAAAACTGCGCCAACCCGCAGGGCGCTCATCGGCGTGCGTTTGCGCCCCCAACTTTTCGTCTCGACTGGCCCTTGCACGAAAACAGCAGTGATCGAAAAGAGAAGCCCGAAAGAAAAAAAAGGGCATCCCACATTAACGTGGGCGTTTCGTGTCCCATGTCCTGCTGTGCCCTGTGCTGTGTCTGTGTTCCTGTCTTCTTTCTTCGCTTCTGCACAAAGTCGTGCTATTGACCCCCATGGCACCCCCAAAAGGCCCAGCCGGCCTGCAATGCTGTGGCGAGGCTTGCAGCCGAAATCTTACATATAAATGACTCTTTAAAGGTGATAAAATAAACAATAAAAAAAGGGGGGGGGGATAGAAGGGGAGAAAAGAAAGATACACACAGAGAGAGCCTCGTTTGTTCACCCTTGCGCCCGCCTTGGCTTTGGCATGGCATGGCTCGGCCAGATCGCAGGCGAGGCGCCTTCGCTTCACGTTTCGTCTCGTCGACTGGCTGGCGGCTCGCGAGCGGCTTTTTGTGGGGCGCCTCGTGCTGAGGAAGGAACCCCGCACAGCCGCGACCACGCCGTATTTACGTACTCGTACTCCGGCGCGCGCCTTCCCTGAGCGGCCGGACGTCAGCCGACGCCAAGCCTACGACTGCGATTACGGTGGAAGGAGCGATCGCCGGACCCCCACGCCGCAGAGCACGTAATCATACATCACCGCACCGCCGACACAACGACAGACAACGCCTGAGCGAGCAAGATGGGCCTCGGCACGAGCGTCGACGCGCTCCTGGAGACGTACGCTAGGTGCATCGCGCTGCTCCGGGCGTTTGGCCGTTCCGGGCCTGGCGATTTGTCGCAGCCGCCCGTCTCGCCCGGCTCGTCTCGCCCGGCCGTGCTGCACGGCTCCGCGGCGGCGTCGGCGTCGGACTGGGACCGGCTGTCTGCGCTCAGCCGCTCGCTGCATGCCGACCGGGCCAGGATCCAAAAGGCATACTCGGTCCGTCTGAGCGAGGCAGGCAGTCGCTTGCAAAAAGGCGACGGTAGCCCCCCCTCCCCTGCCCTGCTCTCCATCTTCATACGATGACTGACACCCCGCAGACGCCTCGCGGTCGGCGCTCCGCCGCATCATCCGCCGCCTGGCCGACGCCCTGGCCAGCGTCATTGGCATGGGCCGCCCGGGCGCCGGCGGCACCCGGCACGGCGGCCTGCCCGACGGCCGGCCGCTCCTCAACTACGACGCGCTGCGTGCGCTGTCCAACGCCTCGTGCGTGGACGCCATCCACGCCATTGACGAGGCGTCGGCGCGGATGGGCGGCCGTGCGGCGTCGAGCAGCGGCGGCGCATCCCAGCCGGCGGCCGCAGTGGCGTCGCCCAGCCGCCAGGGACTGGACAAGACGAGCCGGCATCGGCATCGGCATCGGCATCGGCGGCCGGCGTCTGCGTCTGCGTCTGCGTCTGCATCTGCGTCAGGCTCCAGCAGCAGTCGTGGAGCCGCCAGCGCCGACAGGCACGGCAGCGCAAAGACAAAGACGTCTGCGGGCGGCCGAGCAAGCACGCCGCGGCCCAAAAAGGCCAAGGACGGGCCTCGCCCGGCGTCACGCGGCGCTTCCCACGGCCGCCAGAAGCAGGACAGCCCCGGCCATCGCGGCAGCCACGGCAGCAGCAGCAGCAGCAACGCCAGCTCTGTCGTCGTCCGCGCTCGGCCGTCCCCCGCCTCAGGCCACCCCGGCCGGCGCGTGTCGATGATGTCGTCGTCCACGGCGAGCACCAGGCTGGGCGAGATTCCCGAGCACAAGCTGCGCAGGCATCAGGGCCCGGGCGCGGCCGCGCGCCCGCCAAACGAGGCCTGGGCTGACGCGGCGCCAGGGTACAACATCCGGCCGGCGTACCCCATGCGGCCACTGCGTGTTCCGGACGTCGACGGCGACGAGAAACCAAAGAAGAAACGCTGGGGAATCTTCAGCCGGGCGTGAGGCTGGCGTTGTGTATCTTGAGATTGTGTGTCTTTATAGTTGTCGACTGTATTGCAGAGGCGGGCAGTCGTGTTGAGCAGACGGCTTTTGGGGTGGTGAAGAAGCCCCATAAATTGAAGCCCTGTATTAGCACACCAAATCTGAAAGAGCGGCCCGAGAAAAATTAAACAAGAAAAGGGCCCCACCGCTGCCCCTCGGTCGCTCCTGCCGTTTGTAGGGCTCTGCTGGACGTCACTCGCTGCTGCCATCCGACGACATCCACACGACAACGCCCCCAAAGGAACAGAAAAGGCTTCATTCGCCATCTGACGACACCTGCTGCAGCGACGCAACCGCCATGGGACGCCGCTAGCCGACACACGACACCCATCTCCATCGCTCTCGACGCCGCCCACCACACACAATGGCCGCAGTCAACGCCCTCAACGCGCTGCTGCGCGGCACGAGCATCGAGGACCACGAAGAGGCCCTTAAAGTGGCCAACGCCGCCATCGCGGCGGGCAAGGCCGGCGGCGGCAGCGCCGACCCGCTGCTGACGGCGCAGCACGCCAAGGTCGTGGCGCTGCTCAAGCTCGACCGCTTTGACGACGCGCTGCGCACGATCGCGGCGGCCGGCGACGCGCTGGCCGCCCGGTGCGTCGTGGAGCACGCCTATGCGCTGTACAAGACGGGCGCGCTGGACGGCGCGGCCTCGCTCACGCGCGCCGCGGGCGCGGCCGGCGCTAGCCGCGCGCTGCAGCACGTGGCCGCGCAGGTGGCCTACCGCGCGGAGCAGTTTGACCGCGCCGCGGCGCTGTACGCGGCGCTGGCCCGGGACGCGGGCACGGCGGCGGCCGCCGGCGCCGGCGAGGAGACGGACGTGCGCATCAACGCGCTGGCCGTGTCGGCGCAGCGCGCGTGGCAGGGCCGGGGGGCCTCGACGGTGGCCGCGGGCCAGGACTCCGGCCTGGCCGCCGGCCGCCGGCAGGACCTCGAGTCGTTTGAGACGGCGTACAACGCCGGCTGCGTGGCCGTGGCGCGCGGCGACGTGGCGCGCGGCTCCGTGCTGCTGCGCCGCGCCCAGCAGCTGTGCGAGGCGTCCGACGACCTGAGCGACGACGACAAGCGCGCCGAGCTGCTGCCCATCCTGGTCCAGCAGGTGTACGCGCTGACGCGCCTCGGCCGCCACGGCGACGCGGCCGCGCTGCAGCAGGCCATTGACGCGTCCGAGACCGACGGCGCCGCCGCGGTCGTCGCGGCCACCAACTCCGTGGTCCTCCGCAGCAGCAGCAACCCCTATCTCGTCCAGCGCCAGATCGACGCCATCCCCCCGCCGCCGTCCGGCAGCGACCGCCTCTTTGGCCACCAGGCCCGCATCCTGCGCCGCAACCAGTACGCCATCGAGCTGCAGTGCTACAAGTTCAAGGGCCTGCTGAGCCGCACGGCCCGGCAGCTCAAGCAGCAGCCGCCGGCCGACGGAAGCGGCAAGGAACACGCCCCGGCCGACCCCGAGACGGTCGATCTCGGCGTCTTTGCCGCGGCCGCCAAGGCCGAGCTGCAGACCGGCAAGGAGGCCCTGCGCAAGATCCTGCCGCTCCTCGAGCACCGGCCCGGCGACGTGGGCCTCGTGCTGACCGCCGTCCAGCTGCAGCTGCGCGCGCACAACGCCGAGGCCGCGCTGGCGCTGCTCGAGGGCTTCTTCCGCCGCGCCGAGGCCGGCAGCGCCCGCTTCGCGCCCGGCCTCGTCGCGCTGGCCATTGCCCTCTACAAGCTGCAGGGCCGCCACCACGCCGTGCGCGTCGAGCTCGCCAAGGCGCTCGCGCACTGGCAGCAGCAGGCCAGCACGCCGCCGGCGTCGCTGCTGCGCGCCGCCGGCGTCCAGCTCCTGCACTCGCAAGACCCGGTCGAGCAGGACGCGGCCGCCCTGGCCTTTGAGCAGCTGCACGCTGCCGACCCGGCCGACAAGGTCGCCGTCGCCGGCCTGGTCGCCTCGCTCGCCGCAGCGGAGGAGGAGGAGGAGGAGGACGGCGATGCGGCAACAGCCGCCGCACAGGCCGAGCGCCTGCGGACGCTCGCGGCGTCGCTGACGCCCGTGGACCAGCTGATCAAGGGCGTCGACGTCGCCGGCCTGCTGCAGGGCGGCGTGGCGGCCCTGCCGACGCAGCCCGTGCCGCCCAAGAGCAAGAAGCGCTCTGCTGCCGATGCGGCGGCCGCCGACGCTCCGCCGTCCAAGAAGCCCAAGGCGGCCGCCGGCGCGACGCCCACGCTGTCGCGGCAGGCGCGCAAGCTGCAGGCCAAGTCCGACAAGGAGGGCGGCAGCTTCGATGCCGCCAAGAAGATGGACCCGGAGCGCTGGCTGCCCGTGCGCGACCGCAGCTCGTACCGCCCGCCTAAGGGCAAGAAGGGCCGCGGCCGGCGCGGCGACGCGGCCACGATGCAGGGCGGCGTGGTCAAGGAGGAGGAGACGCTGGTCCTGGCCGGCGGCGCCGGGTCGGTGCGCGTCGAAAAGGCGCCGCAGGGGCCGAGCGGCGGAGGCGCCGCCAAGAAGCGCAAGAAGGGAAAGAAATGATCGGCCAATGGCATGACGGAAAACTGGCTCCCATACTCACGATCCAATGAATCAAAAGCCGTTGTAGTTCAGTTCTAGATTCTGTACTCCAGTGTCTTTGTGCTCCATGAGCTTTTTCAAACAAAATGATATCCATGACCATGACGGCTGTCAGGGAAAACACGAAGACGGCAACCGTTTTCCAAAAGCAAAGCAAAACACCAGAAAATGAAAGAGGGTAATGAGACAACCAAGGAAAACAACAGACCAAAAAGGAAAACGTAAAACGTAGAATACACGGCAGCTAGTCCAAAAAGGTAAACAGATTCGTGTGCAGCACGTTCATGGCTCTCGTCGCGTCGTCCGCGTCAATGACACACGAAATGTTGATCTCGCTAGCACCTGCAGGTCGTCAGTGACACGGAAATAATAATAGAAAAAAAGAGAGAGAGAGAGAGAGAGCACCCACCCTGGGAAATCATCTCAATGTTGATGTTGTGCTCGCCGAGCGTGGAAAACATCTTGCCCGAGACGCCAATCATGTGCTTCATGTCGGCGCCGACGAGGCTCAGGATGGCCATGCCGTGCATCAGGCTGACGTCGCCGAGCGAGCCGAGCTCCTCGCGCGCCAGCTCGAGGTTGATGTCGGCCACGCCCACCTCGGCCGGCGTCGACACGGCGGGCGCGTGGATGGCCATGGACACGTGCACCTCGCTCGTGGCAATCAGGTCCACCGAGACCTGGTGCTTGTCGAGGATCGAAAACACGCGCGCCACAAAGCCGTGCGCCAGCGACCGCTTGTTGGAGTGGATGTTGAGCACCGAGATGCGGTCCTTGATCGTCACCGCCGTCGGCCGCCGCGGCGTCAGGCGGATGCCGGCCGTCGCCGTCGCCGGCCGGTGGATCGACGTGCCGTTGGTCGCCGGCGCCACGCCGTGCACCGTGAAGCTGCCCCGCGCAAGCCGCTGCAGCTGCTGGCCGGGCGCGCGCACCGGGTCCGGCAGCACAATCGTGCCGTTGCCGCGCGGGTTCTTGACGTTCTTGATGCGCACGGGGATGGGCGGCACTGCCTTGACCACCTGGTCCATGGTCAGGTGGTGGATCACCTCGGAGCCGTAAAACGTCAGCTCGGCCGCCTCCGAGGGCGTGATGGACGGGATCAGCCGCGCCGTCGGAACCTTGCTGGGGTCGGCCGTGAAGATGCCGTCCACCTCCTTCCACACCTGCAGCTCCTGCGCCTTGAGCCCGACCGCCACCAGCGCCGCACACAGGTCCGTGTAGCCGCGCCCGACGTCGCCGTCCACCAGGCTGCCCGGCACGTTGCCAAAGAAGCCCGTGACAACCGGCACGCTGTCGCCGCACGCCGCAATCTTCTTGGCAAACACCGCCGCCGCCTCGCGGTAAAACGCAGCGTCGAGCCGGTCGTGCACATGGCCGCCGCCGCTGCCGTTGCCGCTGCCGCTGCCGCCGACGCCGGCGTGCAGCGCGTCCGACAGGTCGACGTACTCGGCCGCCACCTGGTGGTCGCGCAGCACGTACGTCATGAAGCGGCAGCTCAGCTTCTCGCCAAAGCTAATCACGCGGTCCTTGGACCGCGCGTTGACCTCGAGGTTAAACCGCTTGATGGCCGCCGCGTACTCGGCGAGCTCCAGGCACTCGGCCTCAATCTCCTTGCACAGCGCGTCGCGCAGCCCGGCGTCCGCCACGCTGGCCTGCGCCGCCGCCACGTGCTCCGCGCAGATGCTCTGGATCACCGCCTGCGCCGTCTCCACCAGCTGCGTCTGCGCCGGCTCGTCGCTCAGCGCCGCCGCGGGGCCGAGCAGCTGCAGGCTGCGCACCACCTCGAGCAGGCGGCTCGTCGTGCCGCCCACCTTCTTGCCGGGGCTGCGCGCCGAGCACACGACGACAATGCGGTTCGGTGTCGAGACATATTGCCTACGCGATGTCAGCTAAAGAACGGGGGGGGGCACCTCTGCACTGCGTGTCTCACTCACCGGACAATATCTTCGGCAATCTGACGAGCTTGTTAGCACGGGGCGTCTTCGTCCACCTTGCTCCTGTCTCGCGACCCGGGCACACTCACCTTGTCTGGAAACTTGCCGACGCTCGTGCCACCAAACTTTTGCACAATCCACCCATTGTCGCCCGAGTTCCTCAACAATGCCCTCGTCATGGCAGGCTCTTGGATTTGCGGCTGCGCGCACACAGGGCGGGGCGGCTGTACGTCGAGGGTCGAGGGAGAGAGCAACGACGACAGAGAGCGGTAAGCGTCGTGTGTGGTGGGGGGGAAACGTGCGGCGAAGAAGCGCCCAGACCCGCAGAGACGGTCGAGTTCGCGATGTCTCCGGATCGATGCAGAAGCGAATGTGCAGACAGGGGAGAGGCAAAAGGAAGGAGCATACGAGGAGGTCCGAAAACGAGGAGAAAAAAAGTAAAGAGCGACCGACACTAGTGAGGAACCGGTCACCAGTAGCACCTGCCCTCTGCTCTCGCCGTGCACCTGCCTGCAGGACCTCTCGAGGCAATGACTCTTTTTGCGGCCCACAAAATGTCGTTAGTGGGGCGTTGGACAGAGGGCAAAATTTTCGTCGTTGACTCCGGCTTTCGCTTCCCGACTAACAAGCGGCGAATTAGCATGGTCACGTCAGACCGCGTAAGGAAAGAGGTGAGAAGGCTAGAGCCTTACACCTTCTGTTTTGTCCAATAAGACGGGCAAAGGCCAGACAGCAGGTGAAGCGGAAAGAGCGACTGCTTTGCGTGTAAGCGGCTGTCTACGACGTATATAAAAGCCAATTGGGACGGAACGAGAAGATGAAAGAAAAAAACGCTCGGCATTGGAAGTATATGAAGCAAGATGCGAGACAACAAAATAAAGCAATATACGCATACAGCCAGCAGCGTCCGTCGATACAAGGAAAGACAGAAACAGAAAGAAGAGAACGAGAAGAGACAGAAAAAGAAATGAAAAAACAGAAAAAAGAAAAAAAGAAAAAAAAAAGAAAAAAGAACAAAAAGAATAAAATAAATAAACACGCATACCGAAACTGCGCGGCCGGCCGAATTCCATTTACACCGACACCGACGTAACCAACGGCAGTCCTCGCGGGCGTTGCCGACACAAAAGAAGCAAAACCAATCAAATAACAAGTCAACCGTCCTTTTCACATGCATTCCATCTCCGCTCGCCTCTCCGCTTGCACCATGTGCTGTGCTTCAAATGTATTTGCGAAGCTGCGTGTGTCAGTCGGCGTGCAAACAGTGCAAGAGGGGGGGGGACACCTACATCCAGCGTCAGCGTCTTTGAGCTGTTCACGTCCTGGTCGCGGTACACGCCCACCAGGCTCTCGCTGTCCTGGAACAGGCCCGGCTTGAGGCTGATGACGATAAACTGCATGCCCGGCCCTGCGTGCTCGCGAATGTACTTTTTGATCTTGTCGACGTTGGCGTTGTCGAGCGCGGCGTCCACCTCGTCGAGCACGAAAAACGGCGACGGCTGGTAGCTGTGGATGGCAAACAGCAGCGCCAGCGCCGCCATGGTCTTCTCGCCGCCCGACAGGTGCTCCATGTCGCGGAAACGCTTGAGCGGCGGCATGGCGTGGTACTTGACGCCGCTGAGATAGGGCGGCTCGTCGCCCTCGGCCTCGATGTCGAGGTACGCCTGCCCGCCCAGCGGGTACGCCTCGGTCCGCGTCAGCTCCTTGTACACCTCGGTGATCTGCTCCTGGATGTGCGTAAACGCCTTGCGGAACACGTCGGTGCGCTGGTTCTTGACGTCCTCAAAGTCCGTCTTGACCCGGTGCGCCACCTTTTTGCTCTCTTCAAAATCCTTGTCCACCTCGCGCAGCTTGCTCTCGACGGACTCGAGCCGCTCAATGGCCCGCATGTTGGGATTCAGCTTCTCGAGCTCGGCCGTCAGCTCCGAGATCTTGGCTTCGAGCCGCTCCTCCACGCGCTCCTCGTCCTCGCCCTGGATTGTTAGTCGTGTGTGTGTGAGAGAGAGAGAGAGAGAGAAAGAGACAAAACCTACGTCTTTCAGCTCGGCCTGCAGCCGCCGGAAATCGACCTCGATGCCATGGTCGTTCATGGCCACCTCCATGACGCCCTCGTCGCCCTCGTCAATGTCCATGGCGTCGGGGTCCTGGTTGAGCAGCTGGTCTTCGTTGGGCAGGTCGTCCAGGGAGCCCTCTTCGAGCGGGATCTGGATCTGCTCCATCTTGCACCGCTGCAGCAGCGCAAACTTGGCAGCGCTGTTCTTCTGCACCTCGGTCTCGAGCGCGTTGATCTCCTTGAGCCGGGCCTCGATCTCGCGCTGCCACTTTTGCACCTCGGACCGCGCCGCCGCCACGTTGTCGGCCGTGTCGCTGTGCTCTTCCTGCATGCGCTCGAGGTCGCCGCGCAGCTTGTCCACGTCGCGCTGCGCCTGCGCAATCACCTCCTCAATCTTTTTCTTCTCGGCCTGGTGCTCCCGCAGATCCTTGGTCAGCTGCTTGGACCGCCGCTCCATCTGCTCGACGCGCGTCTTTGTGCTCTCGTGGCGCGACGCCTCCCAGCTCATCGTCGACTTGAGCCGCTGCAGCTGCACCTCAAACTCGCTGCGCTTCTCGGCCGCCTGCTGCTCCAGGCTGCCCTGCTGCGCCTCGTACTCGCGCACGTCCTTGAAGCCGTGCTTCTTGCAGAACGCCGCAAAGATCTTGTCCTCCGTCTTGGCAATGGCCTGCTCCGTCTTGGCCACGGCCGCCTGCGTCTTTTCCAGCTTGGCCGCCTCCTCGGCGTGCTTGGCCTCGCGCTCGCGCAGCTGCTGCTTCTCCTCCGAAACCTCCTTCTTCTTGCCGGTCAGGTTCTTCTCAAAGGCTTGCAGCTCGGCTCGTGCAGCGCGCAGGCGCTGCTCGAGGTGCACCAGCTCGTCGTTGAGCACCTTTTCGTGGTGCAGCAAGTGGCTGGGCTTGGGCAGCTTCTCGAGGTCGCCGCGCTTCTTTTCAAACAGGCGCTCGAGGTTCTGCACGTCTTCCTCGGCGAAGCGCTTGCCGCGGTTGCCCTTTTGGTCCGGCATGCGGCCGCCCGTCATGGTGCCGGAGCGGTTGATCAGGAACCCCTCGAGCGTGACCGCCTTGACCGGCAGGCGCTTCTGGTACACAATGTTCTTGGCCACGTCCATGGAGTCGCAGATGACGGAGCCGCCGCAGGCAAACGCCATGCCGCGCTCGAGATGGGAGTCGAAGTCGATCGTGTCAATGGTCAGCCGCGCGCCCTGGATGCCCTTGATGGCCGTGTTGGGCGCGCCCACCTTGACGTTGTCGAGCGGGATAAAGGTCATGGGCGTGTGCCGCTGCTCCTTGAGGTACTGGATGCACTCGGCAGCCGTCTTCTCGGTGTCGACGACGACCGAGTCAAAGTCGTGGCCGAGCGCCGTCACCACGGCCTCGTCGTACTTTTTCTGCTTGGGCTTGCACAGCTCGCCGACGCGGCCGTGCACGCCCGGGTAGATGCGGCGCATCTGGGACACGACCTCCTTCATGCGCGTCTCGCGGCGGCTCTGCACCATGCCCGAGCGAGCGGTCTCGAGGCGCGTGGAAATGTCCTGCATCTGCTCCTCGAGCTCGGTGACGGCGTTGTTGACGCGCACGCGCTCCGACTTGGCCTGGTTGAACGTCTTCTTGGCGGCGTCGACGTCCTGGCCGAGCTTGCGCACGTCCTCTTGGCACGTCTTGTGGCGCTCCTGGATGGTCTCGAGCTCCGCCTCGAGCTTCGTTACTTTGGCCTGGCGGCTGTCGACGTTGCCCTTGATGGTATTGACCGTCACCTCGTCGCTCTTGAGCTGGCGGCGGATGTTGTCGCGGTCGGCCAGCTCGACGGCGCACTTGGCGCGGACCTGGGCGCGCAGGGCGTGGTACTCTTTGCGGTCGTCGTCGCTCAGGTCCTTGCCCTGCTTCTGCAGCGTCTCTTTCCACTGCTTCTCAAACTGCTGGCGCGCCTTTTCGACGACGGCAATCTCCTTTTCGGCCTTTTGCACGCGCGCATGCTGCGTGTCGCGCTCCTCGGTGGCCGAGGCGATCTTTTGCTTGAGCAGCGCAATGTCGCTGGACAGCTGCTCCACCTTTTCCGAGACGGGGATCAGCTTGTTCTCCTCCTCCTCAATGTCGCGCTCCTTGTGGCGGATACGCCGCTCGACGCGCGACGCCTCCTTGGTGGCGGCCGCCTGCTCGGCGCGGGCCTCCTCGAGCTTCTTCTCGGCGTCGCTCAGCTTGCGGCGGAACTCGGCGAGGTTCTCGTTGTGCTCCTGGATCTGGTTGCTGGAGTCGTCCATGATGCGCTGATAGTGGTATATCTTCCACAGCATCTGGTCGACAATGGCCTCGTCGCGCTCGTTGAGCTTGCGCTGGAAGCTCTCGGCCTCGGCCTTTTGCTCCTGGTACTGCTTGATCTCGGCGTTGATGGCGCGGCGGCGCGTCAGGTGGAAATTCTGGTTCTCAATGGCCTGCTCGGCCTCGGCCTTGAGACGCTCGTACTCCTGCTTGTAGTCCAGACTGCCCGAGATCTGCTCAATGAGGCGCGTGAGCTCCTGCGACGACTGCGATGCAATGGCCTCGACGTCGCCCTGGAACACCAGAAAGTTGCGCGCCTTGATGAGGATGTTCTCGCTCTCGAGGGCGGCGTTGTATTCCTGAGCGGTCACGACGCGGTTGTTGATGCGGTACTCGCTCGATCCTCCGCTGGTAATGGTCCGCTTCCACCGGTGCGTGTCGCCGGCGTCGTCCTCGTACACGGCCATGACCCAGGCGTTCTTGGGGTCCTTGTGGCCCTTTTTTCCGCTGGCCGTCTCCACATCGTCCTCGTCGTCCTCGCCGCCGTCGTCGACGCCGTTGGCGTGGCCGTTGGCGTGGCCGTTGGCATCCGGCCCGAGGGGCGTGTCCTCGTTGGGTTTTGACGTTTCCATGACGCGTCCGCGGTAGACGAGGTCCTTGAGGTGGCTCGAGCGGAGGTGCGAGGACTTGATGCCAAGCACAAACGAGATGGCGTCCATGCTGCGCGCAAGCGGTTAGACCGGGGGAGACATGGAGGCCGGGCGCAGAAGCAGCAACATACGAGTTGGACTTGCCAGAGCCATTGGGCCCGACAATCGAGGTGAAGTAGGAGTCACCAAAGAGCAGGACATGGTGGCCTTTGTAGGACTTGAAGTCTGGAGAGACGGTCAGGCAAAGACAAGACAACAGGAGACGGGCGCAAACAAGAGCGCTGCAAGCGCGGCACTGGGAGACGCACTAAACAGCTCCAGGCGATTGAGCTTGCCCATGGCTGCAGCAGGGGCGGCGACCGACGTGGCCGCACGGAGTGGCGATGCTGTTTGCGATGCCGTTGGATGTTTGAGATGGCGGCCGGCGGCGCGTGACGGGACACTGCAGCAGAGCGTGTTGGGGAGAGGCAGTCGACGCAGGACCGTCAGAGCGCCGGCATTCTATGCGCAGAAAAAGACCAGCGAGGCGTGGGAGGGCGTCGTCGTCCAGCACGGGCGTCGTGGGTCGCAAGAGAGGGGGCAGCCGGAGTTTCTCTGGGGTCGCGATTTCGTGATCTCCTGGCGTGGGATTTACGCGACTTTGGCAGCTACGGGCGCAAGCGCGGGGGAAGGAGCGGCCTGTTGACGCGCAGCGCGTCACGTGCACACACGACAAGCCACACTGTGTATATACAGTGTGCACGGTGCACGCATGCGCCACAGAAGCAAAGAGCCATCTGTCGCAGAAGCTTGCGGCACGGGACTCGCTGCACTCCTCCCACGGCCCCTGACTCTTACTCGTACACGTACGAGTACATACGAGCAATACATCTCGTACGCGGGGCAGCACCTCAAGTCGTCTTCCTGTCCGCACAGGTGACCGGCATGTCGCACTGTCCTCTGGGCCAACCACAAGGCTGGGCTTGGACACGCCTGCGGTGGAGCAGGAGCTGGACCGGCTCGACGGCGCTAGTCCCAGTCGGGAACTATGACATCCCATGTGTCCCGGGCGCTCCTTCCGCCCTTTTCCCAGACAATCACAAGCCGTGGCCAGCCTCAACACGCATCCCCCCTTTTCTTGACCACACCCTCGACACCACCGCCGCCTGCGCCCACACGTGCTTGATCCAGCGGGCCAGCACGGAAAAGGACGTCCTGCTCTCTGCTGCCGCTGTTGCCGCTGCTGCCTTGCGCTGTTGGTCAGCAGACAGCTCCTCGCCGGCGCCGCGCCGCTTTCGATATCCCTGCTCTGCGTTTTGCCGTCTTCTTCCTCGAAGCCCCGGTGCTGCAGGACTTTGCCGCTCCCGGTGCCAGTCACTTCTCGTGTTTCTATACGCGGCGGGGGCAGACCCTGACCGTCCACCACAGGTATGTCAGTCCTATTCCGCCGGCCCTTCGCGGTCCGGCCGTCCTCGACGAAGCTACGTCGCAGACCATGCTGTGTCCTGTGATTTCTCTGCCCCGTGTCTATTCTTATGCCCCTCTTGTGGCTGCCGGCGCCCCGCGGCCCATCCCATTATTGGCATTTTTCCTTTTCTTTTTTTGTCTTATTTTTTTTCCTTTTTTGTACTCCTTTGTCTCCATTATCTTCCTTCCCCTCCCCTCTTGGCCTTCCTGTTTCATGGAGACATACTCCTCCGCATAAGTGCCTTTTAGGCTACAGCAGCATGGCTGACGTTTTGGTTCTCCGCGGCGCAGAGGCCCTGCGTAGGGTTTCCTTCCACAACAACGACCGCAAGCGGTTTCGACGACTCACTCTCTCCGATATGGCAGAGCCCGCGCCCGGCGCCCTCCCGGGCCCCCCCTCCCTGCCGACGCCGACGTCGCGCACCAGCCGGATGGACGACACACAGACCGACAGCGAGGCCGCCCTCACGCCGGAGGGCAGCAGCGAGGGCAGCAATGCCGACGACAAGGCTGGAGACCGGCCGGGGGCCGCCGGCGCAGAAGCCAAGACGGGCGAGTCGCCAGAGCACGCCATTGCCGACACGCCGACGCTCGGGCCGACGACGTCGGGCCACCCGAGCCCGCAGTACGGCGCGTCGCGGCACCCGTCCTTCTCGGGCAGCAGCTCGTACCAGGAGGACTGGGACATTCCGCCGCTGGACCGGCTGACGATGCTGGACCTGCTGGACAACTTTGCGCTGCCGCAGCAGCTGGAGAAACTGTCCAAGGGCATCTCGGCGCAGACGCGCAAGCTCAAAAAGTCGCGCGACGCGCTCAAGTCGCGCAGCCAGGTGGCGCGCGAGCGCATGGTGGAGGAGTGGCGGCACCGCGTGCCGTCGGCCGAGGAGCAGCTCGACCGGTACCGCAAGCGCATGCGCACGAGCGTCGAGAAGCTGGGCCGGCAGTGGAACGACACCAAGGTCATTACACTGCGCGAAAAGGTGGCCTTTATCTGCGGCGTGCTCAACATCTTTATCAGCGGCTACCTCATCGGCGGCTGGCCGCAGTACATGCATCTGTGGTACACGGTGCAGATCCTCTACTTTATGCCCATCCGCTTCTACACCTACCACAAGCGCGGCTACCATTACTTTCTCGCGGACCTGTGCTACTTTGTCAACCTTCTGCTGCTCCTCAGCCTCTGGGTCTTTCCCGGCTCGAAGCGCCTCTTTGTCGCCTGCTACTGCCTGGCCTTTGGCAATAATGCCGTGGCCATTGTCATGTGGCGCAACTCGCTCGTCTTCCACAGCTTCGATAAGGTCACGTCCCTCTTCATCCACGTCATGCCGTGCGCCACGCTGCACTGCATCGTTCATCTGATCGATCCCGCGACCCAGAGGGCGCGCTTCCCGGCCGTGTACGGCATCCGGCACGCCGCGCCCGGGTCGCCCGGCGCCTATGCCAACATGGGGTCGATGCTGGCGTGGTCGAGCATCCCGTACGCCGTCTGGCAGCTGTCGTACTACTTTTTCATCACCGTGCGCCGCCGGGACAAGATTGCTGCGGGCCGCCCGACGTCGTTTACGTGGCTGCGCCGCTCGTACAGCAAGACGTGGATCGGCAAGATTGTGCTGGCGCTGCCGCTGTCGCTGCAGGAGCCGGCATTCATGCTGATCCAGTACGCCTACGCCGTGTGCACCATGCTTCCGTGCCCCATCTGGTTCGCGTACCGCTGGGCCAGCGCGGCGTTCCTGATGGGCGTCTTCACGTGGAGCATCTACAACGGCTCGACCTACTACATTGACGTCTTTGGCAAGCGCTTCCAAAAGGAGCTCGAGGCCATGAAGCAGGAGGTGGCAAAATGGCAGCCGGCCGAGTCGGTCGCGGGCGGCGAGGGCAGCGTCGGCGGCGGCGGCGGCGCCAGCACCGCGCCGGGCAGTGTGGGTGCCGGCGGCATGCACAGCACCGACGGCGATGCCGAAGACGACGAAGACGACCATCTGGACCGCCGGGACCGCCGCAGCATCGACGCCCTCCCTCTGCTCGACAAGGACGCCAGCCTGCCCGTGGGCGGCGACACCGCGGCGAGCGCAACGGGCGCGGCGTCTGCAGCCGAGGCCGCGGCGACGGCGACAATGACCGGCGCCGACTGGGACACGAGCGCCAAAGACATGGCCCGCCGGCGAAATTGACGTGACAGGAGACGTGCTTGTTTGATTGCAACTGTACTCTGTGTATTTGGTTTTTATCTGCATTGGTTTTTTGTCTTGCTTCTCTGCTTTTTTTCTCATTTTCCCATGCACTTTCACGTTCACGACACTTTTTCCGACAGCAACGGCACGGCACAGAACACAAAGTGCAGGACCTTCCCATGGCCTTTTCTCTCCCCTTCGATTTCTGCTGTTTGTTTCGTGATGGAAGATGCTGCTTCCATGGGTTAGGCTGCGGTTTCCCTTTCACTCCTTTTGATACCCGGGACTTTTGGGGCAGATGGTTGGTATGGAATGTGTACTCTGAATTACAAGTTATTTTTGGTTAAGAACAACTCTTTAGTGACAATCCTCAAGGCGAAAGAGCAAAGACAGGACAGATACAGTCAGCTCAAAAAAAGTAATCGAATGAGACTGAAAATGGCTGAAAACGACTGTGCTCCCATCCTGCACCACTTTGTACATACGATATGCAGGCGGTCTTCAGGGCCGCAACCTCGGAAAGAAAACAAGCAACAACGCGATCTCAATGGCTCGAAAATCAAAACAACGCGTAAAGTGGTTTTGGCCAAAGGGAGGATAAAACGTGGGTCTCTTGCATGTCGCGTCGTGGGCCAATCATATCCAGCCACCTCTCAATACTAGCCAATCACAGCTCGTCAGCCGCACCCGCATGGCCTGCGGCCCAAAGACCGTCTCTGCCAGCCAGCCAATGGGCACGTGTGTTCTGTTGCATTGGACGCAGCTTCAACCGCTGTCAACGTCTGGCCTGCTCTCCCTTTGCCTCACGATCCCATCTCTGTTTTTGTTTGTTTATTTTTCCTCTTTGTGCCAGATGGAGACGCGATGCAGGGCAAGGGAGAAAGAGGCCCTATGGAGTCGGCACGACTGGCCAGGTTGTCGTACTTGTGTCCACGCACGGCGGCGAGCGCCCCAGGGACAGGAACCGCGTGACCCGATCGATCGTGGGCATCGTTTTCACAGCAGGGCCGGCAGCGGGCTCGCACACCACGCAGTCACTGCAGGCGGCGTGGGCCGGCTGGCACGATGACGTTGTTGTTGGGAGGGACGGCGACAGGCGGACGGGTGTGAAGCGTGGCTCCAGTCGAGGCTCGTGCGTGCACACAGCGTCCACGCAGGTGTGCACGCACTGCGCCGTGATTTTTTATAAGAGCACCTTCCGTTGGAAGCTCCAGCCTCGCCATGATGGTCGAGTGCACATTGCTCCTTCCCTGCCAGTCTTGCTTAGCGGGTTCTGGGCAGGTGCGACGCCGGCCCGGGAAAGAAAGGGACCACCCAGCGAATCCAGGCCTCTCCGCTTCTGGCCATCATCGCGCCTGAACAACACACGAAAGACGCCGCAAGCCATCTCAGACAATAACAAACACAGCGGGGCCTGCAAAAGGGGCCTTCTTAGCGAACGAACGCCACGAGCGCCTTTCGCGTGTGTGGGCCTGGCCGCTGGAATGCGCGTCGGACAGAAACAAAGATGGGTCCGGTGCTGTTTCCGGCAGAGTTTCCAGAAGGCGCCCTGTAATGTCGTAGGCTGCAAAAAATACAGCGGTCGCCGCAGTAAAAAATACGCCCCGGGGCCCCTGAAATGCGCTGCAGGCGCTGCAAAACTTGGCGCTAGCCAAATTCGGCGGCAGTGGTCGTGAATTGCTCTTGCCCTCTTCCTCAGAACGCCCGCCCCCCTCCTTCCTCCCGCGTTGCCCTCTTCGCGTTTCCTCTCCGGCTAGCGCTCTCTAGTTCCCCTGCCACCACAGCAAACCCACTATTATTGCCGCCCGCTGCCGCCGTTGCCTTCCCGCCAGCAAGCCCCCAGCCCAAAGATGCCTTTTGCGCTGGTCGCTCCTGCTCGCCGCCCGCTGCGTCGCCTCCTTCCTCATCGGCCACAACACTAGCGACTTGAGCATACCGCATCAACAAACACCACGTCCTCCGTCTCCGTCCTCTCTCCGTCCTCATCGCCCTCGTCGCCCTCGTCCGCCAACGACCTGCGCGCTGCTGCGGCACTGCGCCTCGCCTCCGCTCCTACAGCCCATCGCCTCTTCTCTTCGCTTGACGACGACCCCGACGACCTCGCCGCCGACCGCACCTCCTAGAATCCGGCTTCACCTCGTTTCCCTCATCCTCAACAGCATTGTTTGCCTCGCTTTCGGTCCTTCTTGTCGACAGACCGAGGCCCGCATCCGACGACACGTTGTGCGACACCCAGCTGCCGCTGTCACCCGTCCGCGCCGTCCGAGAAGCATGCTGTAGACGCCGGCCGCCATCCCCCCGTTTCCTTCCTCGCGCCACAAGAGGAGAACCCGGCCACGCCACACGCACTGCGGCTCGGCCGTCTGCTCTTCTTTTTTCGACTCCGTGCCGCCGTCGTAGCGGTCCAGGTCTGCACAGGGACCACTGACAAGGCACCATGGCTCCCGACGCCAGCAAAGACGGCGCCGGCTCGATTGCCGGGCCCTCGTCATCATCTGCAGCGACAGCGATAGCGGCATCAGCAGGGCTTGCGCTGCCTGCACCATCCTCATCCTCCTCTCCCGCATCCTCGGCGCCCAAGCCGTCCCCATCTCACGTGCGGATAGCCACCACACCGCCTCCTCCCCTCTCCGCGCCATTACAGCATCAGCCAGCATCCACACCCTCCTCGCTTCTCCGCACGCATCTGTTTGACATTAAGCGGAGCGGCAGCACAGCCGAGATGCTCAGCAACTCGGCGCCGGGGAGTGGCACCCGAAACGGCATGTCGGCTGCCGCACGGCTCGCGCGGACCACGGCCCGGATTGGCAGCGCCAGCAGCGGCAGCCACCTCGATCTGGCAGCCACAGGCGGCCGGAATCGAAGTAGCAGCACCGGCGGTCTGGACGCCGACGCCGTCGACCACGCCTTGCGCCGGGAACTCGGCCGCCAGACGTATCACGTGCCCCCGCCACAACGAGAAGGGACGCCGGCAGCAAGTCCCCACAGGAAACGGCAAAGAATCAACGGTGACCGGTGAGTGGCCGAAACGGCGGCAAGCAGTGAGATACGAGACAAGCATCGATGCTAACGGCGACCAGCTTCATCCCGACACGGTCCGGGCAGGACTTGCAGGCCAGCTTTAGTTTGCTGCACGAGGACGGCTCGCCCGCGACACCGTCCAAGCAGAAGAAACGCACACCGCACGGTGACCTTCACTTTCAAAAGAGTACGTGGAAGCGGATGTGAGGGGACGGAGAAGACAACGAACTGCTTCGGGAACTAGCAGACTAACTTTTCGCAGCCGAGGAGGCGAACCGCACGTTCTCGACACTGCTCCGCGCCGAGCTGTTTGAAGACTCAATACCGCAGGTCACGCCGCCCTCTCTCTCGCCAGACCACGCGCTGCCCGGCGCGGCGCGCATCACAAACACCATTGACGGCACGCGCTCACACACGCCGCCGCGGGCCACCAACCCCGGCGCCTCGTCCGCCAGCGCCACCTCCATGACGCCCTCCACGCCGCACAAGAACCTCTTCTCCTACATGTCTCCTCGCCAGTTCAGCCACGTTGCCGGCCACCCGACGCCCTCTCGGACACCGCAGAGCCGGCACGGCCCGAACCTCGACACGCGCGCCGAGATCTACAGCCTCTCCCCCGTCCGCCTGGGCAGCCAGCAGATTTTGCTGAGCCCCCGCCGCCAGCCGCGCGCGGTCAGCAAGGTGCCGTACAAGGTGCTGGACGCGCCGGAGCTGGCTGACGACTTTTACCTCAACCTCGTGGACTGGGGCAGCGCAAACGTGCTGGGCGTGGGCCTGGGCTCGAGCGTGTACCTGTGGAACGCGCAGACGAGCAGGGTCAACAAGCTGTGCACGCTGCCCGACGACGACACGGTGACCAGCGTGTCGTGGATCCAAAAGGGCACGCATCTCGCCATCGGCACGAGCAAGGGCCTTGTGCAGATCTGGGACGCGGAAAAGTCCAGGCGGCTGCGCACGATGACGGGGCATACGATGCGCGTCAGCTCGCTCGCCTGGAACACGCACATTCTCACGTCGGGCTCGCGGGACCGGCTCATCTACCACCGCGACGTGCGCGCGGCCGACCAGTGGATGCGCAAGCTCGTGGGCCACAAGCAGGAGGTCTGCGGGCTCAAGTGGAACTGCGAGGACGGCCAGCTCGCGAGCGGCGGCAACGACAACAAGCTGATGGTGTGGGACAAGCTGTCGGAGACGCCGCTGTGGAAGTTCTCGGACCACACGGCGGCCGTCAAGGCCATTGCGTGGTCGCCGCACCAGCGTGGGTTGTTGGCATCCGGTGGCGGTACTGCCGACCGCCGGATTATCTTTCACGACACGCTCCGCGGCACCGTCGTCAACGAAATCGACACGGGCAGCCAGGTCTGCAACCTGGCCTGGTCCAAGAACTCCAACGAGATCGTGTCGACGCACGGCTACTCGCAGAACCAGATTGTGGTCTGGAAATACCCGTCCATGACGCAGGTGGTCAGCCTGACGGGCCACACCTATCGCGTGCTGTACCTAGCTATGAGCCCCGACGGCCGCGTCGTCGTCACGGGCGCCGGCGACGAGACGCTGCGCTTCTGGAACGTCTTTGGCCGCAAACCGGGCACCCGCGAGGACAGCGACGGCAGCGGCAGCGGACGCCTTGCCGACTGGGGCGTGATCCGGTAGCGGCGACGACAGCAACGACAAGCTTTTGTGTATACACACGACCTCCTTTGTACAGCATTTTCAGGCGCCGGCACAACGCATTGACGAGCGAGAAGAACACGGCAAGAAACCAGCGCGATCCGCCCCGAATAGCGAGCTCCAAACTTTTTGGAGGGTTTTTGTTTTTTATTTTTTTTTTCTTTTTTCCTTTTTTTATCTTTTCTTTGTTTCCTCGTCCATCCCGTTTTTAATAGCTCCATGGTGTTTGTGTGTGGGAAACAAGTCTCGGACTCGGACCGAGTCCGGGGCAGGACTTGTGACTGGCATCTTTTCTTGTTTTCTTGTACGGGGTGACATTTCTCGTTTGCATCTACGGGTTTTTCTTAGTTTTGGCCGGTTCAATTTTTTTTGCTGTTCGGCATGGCCATACATATCATGATGAAGCGGAGCATTTGCTTTTATTGACAGCTCTTTGTAATCGTTCTTGTCTGCACGTCACTGTGAATTGCTCGGCCAGCCAAACGTGAAACGCGTCTGCCTTGACGTAACAATCACACTGCTTTCATTCTAACTTGTGACACGTTTGTGATGCGTTTCTGTCCGTGTATGTTTTTTGGACAAGGCTTCGCTGAAACGTCTACTCAGTTTGACGCTGGCGGATGTACATCAACGTCAAAACGGTACTGCCGTGACAGTGAACGTTCATGGTCGCACCTTCCTCTTCTTGCAATGCAACTAATATTTGCGGGAGCAGCCGAGTCCCGTCCGAGTTGGATGACTGGCTTCCCCTCAGTCAGCATCAGATGACACAGATAAAAAATGCTTGGTTTTATTCAGCATGTTTTTTTTTTAAAAAAAAAAACTTGCTATCAAAGCGTTTATACAATCACTTTCATAAATATTCTCATCACATTATGATTGCCTTTGCACCATCCAACACAACGCGTTTCCAAGATTGACTAGGTAGCGGTCTCCGTCCTTGACATTGTTTTTCAAACGCCCATATAGCATCGTCTTCGATGTATTCTGTCACGTACGACCACAGGCGCTGGAAAACTCGGGATCCCGTCCGCTCTCCCCTAGATAAATCAGCAACCGCCGGATTAGTAGCTGGGTCGGTGACGACCAGCGAATCCCCGGTGTTGTACGTTTTTTTTCTTCAAGGTTACGTTATTTTTTACGGCGACGGTACTGTGTGCCGTCCCTTATAAAGAAAACAAAATACCCAGTCTTTCACGTACGGCCATAGATATTAGAAAATACGGGATCCCGTCCGCTCTCCCCTAGTCAAGCTAATAATCGGCGGATTAGTAGTTGGGTCGGTGACGACCAGCGAATACCCGCTGCTGTACGTTTTTTATTTGACGTTTTTTTTTGGTTTGTTATATTTTTTTACGACTGTTATATCGTAATACTATTATCGTATTTTTGTGGTTCCAGGGCAGGCTTAGTGTCGTTGCCTCCTTCTAAAGTTGACAGGCAACATCCCGCAACGCGCCTTCCTTAAGGGTCAACGTTTTATATTAGACATTTTAAAAACAACGACTTGGAATTGATAGACGAATAAAGACAAATTGCCTCTCGCAACTCAATTTCGATTTTTTGGTAGGCTCATGCTTTTATAAAAATCAAAGGCGCCGCCTTACCAAATCACACTCGATGCCATGTACACGCTTCGAAGCCAGCCCAAAATAAACCACCAAGACCACCAATTAACAAAAATGACAAGACAATCACAAAAACAATAAAAAAAATAAAAAAACAATGCTCAGTGCGTGGGCCGGGAATCGAACCCGGAGCCTGTCGATGTTGCGTATGGCAACGACAGATTTTACCATTAAACCACCCACGCTGGCAAATTGGTGCTTGTTGTGGAACCCAGGCCCCGTCGAAGCGGTTTTGAAGGAGACAAATGACGTGGACTCCTCTCCTAGATATGACAAACAAACCGAGAAAAGAGCAAGTGAAGAGAGGACAATAGAATGAAAAGAAGACGAGAAGACGGCGAATAAAGGGAGAAATAGATCCGAAAAGGACGCTGTACTCACAAGGCTTTGTGCAATGTAGAATGGCCGGAAACAAACAGAAAAGGCCAAAAGCCAAGGTGACAAGTGAATAGATAACAGAGGTGGCCTCAGAGAAAAAAACATATGTTGTCAGTGTTGGCAGACGCACAGCCTGTGTTGTGTTTTTGTCGCGGCGTTAACCTTGTTTGTGTAGCCATCTTTAACAAAAGCGGCCTTGGTTCACATCGAACACTTGTGGTTTACATAACACTGCATGTATGGATTCATTGTACCGGTTTTTTCTACCCGCTGTAAATATGCACACCCTGAAGAACATGGGCAATCCAATCCCGTCCCGTCCGTCGCTGTAATTATACATGCACAAATAAAAACATGAGAGCCCTGAAATAGAGAACAAAAATACAAACAAGGAGTGACAACCGGGGCCCAAGACAGAGCATCCATTGGCCGGGCCTGGAACAACAAAGGGAGTCGAAAGGGTGGCCGTGATGGGCCGTGATGGGTGTGGACCTCGTCCAAGAAAGGAAAACACATTCGTAAAATGAAAAAAAAGAATGCATCAGCTGAAGGGATAAAAACAAAAAAAAAAAAGTCAGTGGCTTTTGCCAGTCACGCGGCACATCAAAACAGTCGACAGAGGGGCCCGCTGTGCCAGCTAGGCCTGCACGGCCTGCAGCGTGCGGCTCGGCGCCAGATCGCCCGGGACGTCGATGGCCTCTGCCTCTGCCTCTGCCTGCGCCGGCAGGACGGGCGAGGCCGGCGGGTTAGGCGTGTAAAACTCGGCCTGGCCGCCCTCGCTGACGGCCAGGCTCGCAACGTCTGCGTCCTCACCGTCATCGCTCTCCTCGTCTGAGTCGTCGTCGTCAGCGGCGGGGCCGTTCGCCTCGTCTCCGTTCGCCGTCTGGTCCCGGCGGTCTTCTTCGCCGCCGCTGGCCTCGCCCACGCCCGACAGGTACTTTTTGCGCTTCTTCTCCTTGTCGCCCCCCGTCTCGTCAAGCCCATGAGACAGCGGCGTGTGGCGGCCCTCGGAGTTGCTCACGGCAGCCTCGCTCTCGTCGTCCGACACGAGCGCGGCCTTGCCGCCCGTGCTCGACCGGCTGGCGGCCCGGACAGACGAATACTTTCGGTGCAATTCGCGGAAGCTGCGCGCCGTGGCGGTGCTGGCGCTAGCAGCCGACCCGCGGCGCTCGCCGTCTTGCAACATGGCCGCGCGGTACTCGCTGTGAATGCCAAACTGGCTGTTGTCGGCGCTGCCGTGCACGCTGCCGCCGCCGTTGCTCGACGACAACATGCTCGCGTCGTCCAGCGCCGATTCCTGCACCACTGCCACCGACGAAGAGGGCAAGGCATCCGGCACGGCTGCCAGCCGTTCTTTTTGTTGTTGTTGCTGCTGCTGCTGCTGCTGCTGCTGCTGCTTTCGCTGGCGGAGGCGCTCGTCCGGCGTCAGAATGGACGGGAAATCGCCGCCAAACGTAATCACAGAGGCCTTCTTTCCGTGCACCACAAACGAGCCAGTGCCGCGCTCGAGAATAATCGGCTCGTCAACAGCGTCGTCGGGGGCGCCGCCCGTCGACGTGTCCTTGGTCTTTCTGGCGCGCGTCGACAAGTGGCCGGCGCCTTCGCGCAGTGTGCGGTGCAGGCTGCGACGAATCTTATTCTTGTCGTGCTGAGGCGTCTGTGCCGTCTCCGGCAGCGACTGCTGCTTCGCATCGGCGTGTGCACTGCCGGCGTCTTCCAGGCCGGCCGGCTTGTTCTTGCCGGCCCCGCTGCCGATGCTGCTCGTGTTGGTGGCGACCGACTCGAGCAGGCCTGTCTTTTGCAAAAGACTGTGCTCGTCTGCGTCCACGTCGTGGGGGTCGATCTCCTGCTGGCGCGCGCCGTCCTTGGGCGCTGCCGCCGCCACAGCCGCCGGCGTCGCAGACAGCTGGCTCTGCGGCGTGCTTTCGTGGGCCGAGCTGAGGCTGCGCACGGCGCGAGGCGGGGTTGCCATGACGGAGGGGCCAGACGACATGGCGCTCGACACAGAGGCCTTGCGCAGGCTCGCAAAGTCGAGCCCGGCCACGCCCACGTCGGACGAAGTTTGGTGCTTGTGCTGGAAAAACGACGCAGCCGCCGCGCTTGTCGGAGGCGTCTGGAACACGTCCGACAAGGCCGAGTCGGGCGAGGCAGGCCTGCCAGCAGCGCCGCCAGCGGCGCTGCCAGACCCGACACTCGCGCCGGCAAGAGAGCCGCGGTGCGCAGCGGACTGGGGACTGCGCGGAAGCACCGTGCTTATTGTGCTCGTCTTGGACTGCTCGCGGTGGAGATACAACTGCGACGGCGACGGCCGGTCGACGGCAGATGCCACGGCGCCCTGGTTCATCGCAACCATGCCCGACGTAGCCGGAGACACGCCAATCATGCCGGCAAAGGCGGCGCCGCTCTCCAGGGCGTGTTCCGGGTCGAGGCTGAGCTGGCGCTCTTCGTCGAGGTCCATTTCCAGAATGTCGCGGTGGCACTTGAGGCGCCACATGGCCATGCGCGTCCACTTGAGCTGCGTGCCCATGCGCGCCGCGGAGACGAGCATCTGCTCGCGCGTCTTGGGCTGGATGGGCGCCAAGATCTGCAGGTGGCGCAAGTTGCGCAGCTGCACTTCGAGCCGCTTGCCTTCTTCCTCCAGCTTGCGGTTGGCGTCCTCCATCTTCTGGAACATAATGTCCCGCCGGGCGGCGAGGATGTCGTGGGCCATCTTCTGGTCGATCCGGCTGCGCGTAATGGTCACCTCGCCGCTGGGCGTCTGCACAGACTGCGCCTCGTCGGAGCCCACGCGCCGGATCGCCCGTCGGTCCTGGCCCTCGTAGAACCCGCCGACGACGCCCCGCATGCGGACACCCGACGTCCGGAAAGCCGCCGCATAGTTGAGTTTGGCCAGCCAGTCGTTCATCTCGTCCTCGTTGTCGGCCAGGAGCACCTCTTCGACGCCGCCGTGGCTCACGTACGTAAAGGCGTGCTTGTGCTTCTTGTAGGACGAGTCGAGCAGGGCCACGGCGCCGTTTGTCGACATGAGCCCGTCTGGCTTGAACTCTTCCAGCGGCGGCTTGAAAATAATGGGGATGCCGTCGTGCCCGTGCTTGATGTGCGTCTCGTACTGGTGGATCAGGCTCTTGACCCATGACGTGTTGCGGAAAAAGTAGAGCTGGGCGCCCGTGAGAATGGCACCCCACTCCTGCCACGGTGAGCGGGTCTTTTTCTTCTTGGTGTCTTTGCGCCAGAGAAGGCCGACCTTTGTGATCTTGATGTCGACAATGCCGGGGTGGGCCTCTTGGGGGTTGGTGGCCGTCTTTTCCGTCATGAAAGCGTCTGGGCGCGAGCGCGCAGAGACAATCTGCAGCACGCCGGTGCGGAAAAAGGTCGTCTGCAGCTCCTTCATGTTGAGAGACTTTGCGGTGCCGAGGTAGCTGTAGGGGTCGTCCAGCTGGATCAGGTCTTTGAGGTTGGGCCGGAGGACCTCGAGGTTGTCGTCAATGATGAGCGTGTAGGGGTCGATGGGCTCCTTGCCCGACTTTTTGGCAGCGTCGGGGCTCGTGTTGGGGAAGATGGTCTTGCGCTTGGCCTTGTGGGCGACGATGCGCTCGCCGTTGATGTCAAAGTCGTCTTCGACGTGGATAAAGGGCGTGTACGTGATGTTGTCGTAAAAGACTTCGAGGATCTCGTCAAAGATGCCCTCGCCACGCGTGTTCTTCTGGTAGTCTGCCTTTTGCATCTTGTGCTTGTTGTTCTTGTTGAAGACGTCTGTGTGCAGGATCAGCAGGGAAAAGGCGATAAAGTACGCCTGGTCGGGCGACGAGAAAATGCCGGGGTTGCACTCGTGGTAGCGGTTGGCAAAGGCCTGCAGGAAGCGGTCAATGTGCTGGGTTTCGCGCGGCAGCTCCGCGTCCATGAGCAGCTTCCGAATGGCCATGTCCATGGGCTCGGTGAAGAACTTGAAGCTGCGCATGTAGCTGCGCAGGACGGCCTGGGAGAAGGCGTCGCTGGACTTGGACAGGGCGCTGCCAATGACGCTCCGGCTGACGACCTCTTCGAGGCGCGCAAGATACTTGGCCGGCGTGTCGTCCTCGCGGCGGTCGGGCAAGACGAACGAGTCGCGCGCGAGCTGCAGCGAGTTGTTCTGGGAGGCGGTGGAGCAGGGCGTGGCGGGCGTCAGTGCGCCTTGGCGGTTCGGCTCCGAGTTCTGCCGCAGCCGGCTCAGGCCGAGGAGGTCGCTGAAGCTTTTCCTGCCGGTTGCCGACGAGGAGCTGCGCAAGGTGGGTGGTGTCAGATGCTCGTCGGTCGACTCCCGTTCGTTTGCCGAGTCTCTGCCGACCGAGCTGAGCGTCGACGAGCGGCCCCGCTGGACGGGACGGCCGCCGGGGATGGACCGTGTTGGCGAAGACTGGCCCGAGTTCCTCGAGCTGGGCCGGAAAAAGGCCGAGGCGGGCGACGGGTTGCCCTTTTGAAACAAGGCCATGGCAGGCGACGGCGCAAGGCCTGTCGGGGGGGTTGCTGTGCCGTGCCTTTGCGAGGCGGGCCGCGATTGTGTCGGCGTCTCCAGCTCCTCACCGCCAGCGCCGCCAAGGCCGCCGAGGCCCCCTCGTCCAAACGCCCCCACGCCACGGCTCGGCGCTCTTGGGGGCAGTGGCCGGGTGTTCACGTTGGCCGGCCCGGTGCCTGTGCCGTTTTCCGAAATGGGGCCGTCGATTGGCGTTGTTGGCTGTCCTTTTTGCGGGAGGTGGGCGATGGGGAAGAGCGAGGGCGGGTTCGAGTTTTTGCGCCGGCGGGACAGGCGGAAAAAGGTCGTCGTCGTCTGGACGGTATGCGTCGTTGTCGTGGTGCTGCTATAGACGCGGTCGCCCGAGCTACCGTCGGAGCG
Organism: Sporothrix cf. nigrograna; assembly: GCA_019925305.1. Classification (NCBI taxonomy): domain Eukaryota; kingdom Fungi; phylum Ascomycota; class Sordariomycetes; order Ophiostomatales; family Ophiostomataceae; genus Sporothrix; species Sporothrix cf. nigrograna. The sequence continues at coordinate 520,010 of JADHKR010000006.1, read as the reverse complement.
AGACGACTCGGAAAGGCGGGTGACCGGCAGGGCCAGCGTGGTGCCGGCTTCCTCGCCGTACTCGGGCGGGCTGCCGTTCTGTTGTTGTTGCTGCTGCTGCTGCTGTTGTTGTTGCTGCTGCTGCTGTTGGCTAATGGCCGCCTCGTCAAAAGCGATTGCTGGCTGCTTGCCGTTCGCCTTGAGGGGCGCAACCATGGACCTGCGCCGCTCCCTCCTTGACCAGCTGCCAAACGTGTTGCTCGTGCGGCCGGCCGGCTCGTCGGCGTCGTTGCCGCGCGGCAGATCGCTCGATTTCCGGGCCAGGGCCGGCAGTTTTATGCGGTTCTGTCGTTTCTGGGACGCAAGACCGAGCTCAAAGGTCGGGGCAGTCATGATGATTTCCGGGGCTGTTTGCGAGTCAGTACGGCGCGGTCGCAAGCACAAAACAGGGCAGGGCACGCAGAAGGAGGACGCACGGGCGGGCATGGGCGGAACGGGCTCTGTCTCGGCCTGCTGGCGCGCGCGCGCGGCCAGCTGCGAGTCCGAGGCATTGCGGAAGCGGAGGAGCGAGAAGCGCCGGTGCTTCGGCGACTGTTCCTGGATGGGCGGCGACTCGGGCCGGCTGGGGTACTCGCCGTCAATGGACACGGCGCCGCGCGAGCCGTCGTCGTGGCTCGGCCGTCCGTCAAAAGGCGGCGTGGCCGGGAGGTGGGCTGCCGGGACGGCTGGGGCGGGTGGCTCTGCGACCGAGATGGCGGCCGCCGTGCCGGCTGCAGACACAGCATCACCGAGATCGAGGCTGTTGCCGGCGCTGCCCGCGGCCGGGTCCGCAAGCAGGGCCACGGCAGGCTCGGACTGCGTCGCGACGGGCGCCGGACGAGGCGGCACGGGCTGTTCGGGCTGCTGGGGCAGCTTCGGGGCCGTGAGGGCGGTGAAGATGGACGTGTGGCGGCGCATGTCAGACTCGCTGGCCATGACGCCGCGGCGGCGGAGGAACGGCATTGCAGAGAGCGGAGCGGAGCGTCGAGCAAGCGCAGCCGTCTGCGGTCATCACACCACTCACTGCCTACAAGAAGAGCTGGAGAAGGCGCTCGGCGGGCGTGGACATGGCGAGACGGCGGGACAAGGCAAAGATGCTGCAGCGCGTCGGACGGAGAAGCACAACGGGAGCACAAGGCTCAGCCGCTCGGAGCGAAACGCCTCGCGGCGATCCTATTGGGGGGCGGCGGGCGGCGCGGCAGGGAGGAGACCACCGGCGCAGCTGAGAGGCGGAGAGCTGAGACGCTGAAACGCTGACTGAAGCGGAAGAATGCGAGAAAGGTATCGAGGAGGCGAGGCGGTGCCGCGTGCAGGAGGAAAAATAATGCAGTCGTAGGGAGCGGCCAGAGCGAATGGGTCGTCGAGAGCGACACGGAACCGATGGAAAGGATGCAGAGCGTCGAGGAGAAAAGGGGGGATGACTGTGGTTGGAAGTGGATGGGACGCCAGAAAGAGGAAAGGCTGGGACTGATTGGATTGGGGCGGGCTGGGTTGGGGCAACGGGGAAGGAGCAGAACTAGCAGCGGGCAGTAGCGGTCGGGCCTGCAAAATACTTTGTAGGGTCTGCGGAAGCTGCGATGGAAGCCCTGCGCAGCGAAGGTGCAGCAAGGCAACAGCACGCTCCGAGGGAAGGACCGATTGGCGCACCGCTGCGCACAAGGCAAGCGAGGCTGTCGACGACGTGCGCTCAGTGCTGCAGATGTGTTGCCAGCCGGCAGGTCGCCTATCAGAGCACGGGTATCTTACTTGTAGGCATGCGCCTTGCAGGCTGTAACGTAAGATACTACCGAAAAGACAGAAGGCGGGCGTATCTTCAGCGATGCAATGGAAACACGTTGGACGCCTGTCTAGCGCTGTGGCTAGCGGGTGCTCGACGCCCTATGGGTGCTAAAAACGGCAACAGTCGCAATTGGAAGGAGCGAGAGTGCAGCTGGTGGGCCGTGGCTTCTCTGGTTTCCGTCTGGTTCGCCCGGCGCGTTGCTGCGTGTGGGCCAAACGGCTGGGAAAGTCCTACCGGCCGTTTGTCCTGCAGGAAGAACCGAAAAGGGGCACGCGGCTTCCGTGGCGGCTTACGTACTGTGCATCTTGCAGTAATACGAGCACTCGTACCTCAGGGAAAGAGCGGACCGCAGAGTTGAGGAAGAAACAAGGAAGAACCCGGCCAAGACGGACAACACAAGTCCCCGATGCTTACATAATGCGCACACTCGCCAAGCACAACAAGTGCAACTTCTGGCGTCAATGCTGCCATCTGTACTTGCACGCTCTCGGGCGGCCGACGCACAGACGGGCGCACGGCTGAGACGCCGCCGTGCTGGCTCTGGTCAATGGAAATCTATCCTTGCATTTGCAGATGCATACAGTACAGGCTGGTCTGCAGAGCGTCTATATGGCGGTAAAACGCCCGTGTATGGAGGTGGTGGGCCTTGGCAAAGAAGATGTGGTGTACGAGTATCTCTGCATCTTGTCTTTGCGCCCGGCTGGTTCGTGATGGCAAACACAAAACTTAGGAAAGAGGCTGGCAAAGAACGACATGATATGGAAAGGAAATGGGAATAAAGAGTGAACAGAGAGTAAACAGTTGACAACATGGGAAACGAGCAAGAAAGGGGAATAGCAACAAAGGATAAGGGCAGCGTGGGAGGCAATCGACAAAAGAAACAGGGCCATCCTTCCGTATTCGTCTTGGCCACGGATGCGCACGCCGACGCTCAGACCGACGTTCACGCCGACGCTCACGCCGACGCGTGTGCTGCTTCTGCCTGAGACAGCAGCCGCGCGCGCCAGCCGTTGCACACCTCTTCAAAGCCGCCCACGACGTCGCCGCAGACGAGCGCGCACTCGCGCTGCTTCAGCCGCTCGTTCCAGTTGCCCCGCGCTAGCCAGCGCTCGCCCTCCTCGCGCAGCTCCTCCTCGCGCCGCAGCTCGGCCACGAGCTCCTTGGCACTGCGCAGCCGGCGCGAGGCCGTGTTTGTGGTCTGGCGGGCCATGTGCAGCGTGTCCGACAGGTAGTTGAGCGTCGAGACGAGGTCGCTGGTCAGGCCGTGCAGGGCGCCGAGCGACTGGCACGCCGCCGTGCTCGGACGCGGCATCTGGTCGGCCAGAGACGCCAGCATCGGCATCAGGTCGTCCTCTTCCTCCTCCTCGTCGCTGTCCGCGCCGTTTCGTGTCACGGCAAGGCCCACCATGGGCGCAGGCAGCGTGCCGGCGAGCGGCGAGAAGAGCGGGAACGCCAGAGCGTGCAGCTGCCGCGTCTGGTGTGTCAGGTGTGTTGTCAACGCCGAGTGCGCCGTGATTAACCTAGGAAAAGGAGTCAGCGCGTGGGCGAGGGACATTCCGAGCGACTGCTGCACGGGACCTACCTCGATGCGCCGCCCTCGACGCCCGCCTGCGACCCGAGGTCGCGCAGCTCTTCCACGAGCCGCTTGCACACGCCGTCGGCCGGCCCGCCGTTGTCCTCTGTGCCCCGCCGTGCCAGGGACTCGACTGCGTCAATCTTGGCAACAAGACTCGACGGCATGCCCGGCGATTCCAGGTCCGAGTCCGAGCCGTACTCGGATCCGTCGTAGACGCTGCCAATGCGCTTGTGGCCCCGCCGCCCGCCTGCGCCGCCCGCCCCATTTGCCGACGGTAAGCTGAGGCTGGCGTTGCGTGCCTGGGGCTGTCCGCGGGCCTGCGGACTTGTCGGCGACGCCACGTCCACGCCGCTGTCCCGCTGTGCCGGGCCTGTGCCGTTTTCTGCTGCCATGCCGTGCCTTGGCCTGCTGCCGCCGGCGGCCTGCTCGGCCACAGGCAAGCTGACATCCGGCAACGTCTCGCCGCGGCCGCCCACCTGCTGTGCCTGGCCATCCAGGCCCTCCTCCTCCTCGTCGTCGTAGTACTCGTCGCCCTCGTCCTCGCCGTCCGAAAAAGCATCGCCCAGCTCGTCGGCCAGGTTGCCGAGGCCGCCCATGCCGCCGCCCCCGAGCCCGCTCATGTTTCCCATGCCGCCGCTGCTAAACACGTCGAGGCCCTCGCCGTGGCTAAAGGACGGGTGCAGGTGGTGTGTCGGCGTCGAGGGCTCGTTGAAGCTGGACTTGGACTGGCGTCGTTCTCGCGGCGACGCGGTAAAGTCCGTCGTCGACTGGCGCGAATGCCGCGGCGTGCTAGGCACGGACATTGTGTGTGTGTGTGTGTGTGTGTGTATGTGTGCACAAGCAAGGCGTCTCGGCGTGCCGTCGTGTCTCGTCTCGTCGTCGCCTTCCGAGACTCGCTGTCGTGAAAAGCCTCTAGACTTTTCGGTTCCTCTCAATTGTTGTTTTGAATCGCGCCGTTGCTGCTGCGACAGGATGCAGACCTCCACGCAACCGCCAGCGGAAAGGAGGCAGTAGCACGACGATAGTCGGGCCCGATATAGGGTAGGGGAGGGGATGGGATGTGGTGAGTGGTGGAGGCTGAGGGGGAAATGGCGTCGTGTTTACCGCTGCCGTATGGATCTGTCAGCCGTGACTGGTTGGGCCAAAACGGCCAGGGAAGGTGCAAACGGATCCCTGCTCGCTGCTTCCTTGCTTGCGCTCGTGTGGCTGCCCTGTCGTGTTCCTCGCAAAGTCGGCCCTCGATGCAGAAAAGGGACGTCTGGGGAGGCGGAACAGGCGGCGAGGTCTCACCCTGGCTGTCTTTGGGCGTTTGCTCTGCTATGTAATACTAATTTCTGGTGTCTCAACGCGTCGCATCGGTCCCTGGTCCTGGGAGGGGTGCTAACAGATTTGTGCGGGAAACGGGCGCAGCGCTGTTAGGCAGGTGCTCGTTGTCGTTTACTCTTTCCTTGCTTGGGGACGGCAGGTGGGGCCAACGGCATGGGTAGGCCCGCAGCGGAATTTATGATTTATTTTGGGGCAAAAAGAAATGCATAATTTGTGAAAAAGAGCTGCCACAAAAAGGTCGAGTCCCAAAACCACAACGGCTGACGACGAGACTGGCAGCCGACGCCGCCCGGCTGATACAACAGACGAGCACGGCGACAGGGGCCCAGCGCGGGCATATGACGCAGCGGCCGTCTACAGCAATCGTTTCTGGGCCTGGCCGGGCGACAAGGAGCACGGTAAAGCGCATCCATCGCAAAGAACGGCTGCAGAGCGACAGGGCGGCACAGACAGAGACAGCGGCAGCCGCTCCGAGGCCAGTGGCCCGCCGCCATGGCCAACTTCCGCCGGTTCCAGCCGAGCGACCTCAACAAGCTGGCCAAGTGCAATCTCGACCGCTACACCGAAACCTACGAGCTGTCCTTTTACCTGCAGTACTATGCAAAATGGCCGGCGCTGTTCCAGGTCGCCGAGGACGCCGACGGCAACATTATTGGCTATAGTAGGCGCGCGCGCTCCTCTGCAGCTCTTTCCCCCGACACACCAGCTGACCTCGCAGTCATGGGCAAGCTCGAGTCGTCGCCTGACGAGTACAAGTATTCGGAGCACTACCTGCCGTGGCACGCACACATTACGGCGATCACGATTGCGCCCGAGGCGCGGCGGCTCGGCATTGGCCGGCTGCTGAGCGAGCAGCTCGAGGCGGCGGCAGACGCCAACGACGCGTGGTTCGTCGACCTGTTTGTGCGCGTCACCAACGACAAGGCCATTGCGTTCTACAAGAGTATGGGCTACAGCGTGTTCCGCGTCGTCAAGGAGTACTACGGCGACCACTCGACGGACCCGACCAAGGACAGCGAGGACGCCTACGACATGCGCAAGGCCATGAAGCGGGACGTCAAGCGGGAGCATATTCGCGAAGACGGCGAGAAGAACGAGGTCGAGCACTACGACGTGTGGTGAGGGGCCATGGGGCGAAAACTGCCAACGGCGACACGCCGTGTACGATTTTCTCGTGTAGCTTGCTGAACTGCCTGGACTGGGAAAAGAACAGACAAGAACAAAACGCACATCTTCGTAATCACAGACCAATGGAGTTGGGGCTTCACAACAGCCAACCACCGCCACAAACTGCTCTCTCAACAAAACGCCTGCCACGCCCACCACGGGCACTGCTGCCCCAATGCCCCAAAATGCAAAGCCCAAGCCCATGTGCACTCCAAGTCCATGTGCTCTGTCGTCGCAATGTTCCGCTTTGAATCCACGACCGGTAGTGCGTGCGGGTGCGCACCTTCCCCATCTGTGGTGTGCGGGGTTCCTGCTGCAATGGACGGCCCAGCCGGCTAGTGGGACGCACCTGCCGTCATCCGCGCCCTCTGACCACGCGCACCTGACTGAACACCATGCCAAAGTGTGGGGTAAGCTTGCAACACTCGTTCCTCGCCTTGTCTCGGGCTGCCGGCTCACGGACCGCTCCTGTCCTGCTCCTTCCTTGTGCTTGCGCCCTGGCTTGGATACAGCTTCACTTCAACCTCTTCTCGCCAACGTCGCGCGTCTTTTTGCTTTCTTCTTGACCATCTGCACTGCGTCCCTGGCTTCTAGGCGCCTACTGGGTAGCGTTTCGTCTTCTTGCTCTTGGCTTCACTTTTTTTCCTTTTTTCTTTTCCTTTTTTTCTTTTTCTTTTCCTTTTTTCCTTCAATTCCTTTTCCTTTCTTCTTTTCTTTACTGTCCCTCTGTCGGCCGCCTGTCTCTCCGGCCTCGCGGCCGACTCGCAACGATGCAATTCAGCGCTCTCGTCGCCTCTTTGGCCTCCGTCGCCCTCGTCGCCGGCTCGACGCTGACGCCGCCCGTCCTGCCTCTCCTCGTGCGCAACCCCTACCTCAGCGTCTGGCTGACGGGCGCCCGCGAGAATCCCTGGGAGAGATGGCCCATTTTCTGGACCGGCCACAGCGTCGGCTTCTCCGTCATGGCGTCGGTGCCCGCGACGCGCTCCGTCTACCCGCTGCTCGGCCGCCCGCAGGACTCGCTCTCGCGCTCCGACAAGCGGTTCGCCGTGGCATATCCCGAGTACCTCGGCGCCACGTTTGACGCCTCGACGACGAACCTGACGTTCCTCGTGCCCGGCCCTGCCGCGGCGCAGGAGAAGCTCAAGGTGACGCTTTCGTTCCTGTCGCCCATCACGCCCACCTCGACCTTCCGCCAGTCGATCCCGGCAGCCTACCTCAACGTGCTTGTCGAGGGCGGCTTCGACGTGGACATCTACCTGGACCTCAACGGCGAGTGGGTCAGCGGCAACCGGGACAGCCGCATCCAATGGGGCCTGTCCAAGGCGGCGGACGGGGCGGGCCGCAAGAAGCGCGGCCCGGCCATCAAGACCTGGACGCTCTCGCGCACTGAGCAGCAGCTGTTTACCGAGTTTGACGACCGCGCCGAGTGGGGCACGCTGCACTTTACGGCGCCGGCGTCCGTCCACCACGAGAGCGGCGTGTCCGCCGAGGTGCGGACGCAGTTTGCGCGCAGCGGGCTGCTGCGCAACGCCAACGACGACCGCGGGTTCCGGCGCATCATGGAGCAGGAGCCCATTTTTGCCTTTTCCAAGTCGTTCCGGCTGGGCAATGGCACGGCGGCGCCGGCGACGGACAGCGTGCTCTTCACCTTTGCGCTGGTCCAGGACCCCGTCGTGCAGTACGCGTCTGCGCGCGGGCTGACGCTGATGCGCCCGCTCTGGGCCAGCTACATCCCCGGCACCGAGGACCTGATCCAGTACCACTACGACGACTTTGCGGCGGCCACGCGGCTCGCGCGGCGCTACGCGGAGCAGCTGTCCAGGGACGCGTTCGCGTCCGGCTCCAGCGCGTACGAGGAGATTGCGTCGCTGTCGGCGCGGCAGGTCCTCGGCGCCACCGAATTTTCCGGCACGCCCGACAACCCGCTGCTCTTCCTCAAGGAGATCTCGTCCAACGGCAACTGCCAGACGGTCGACGTCATCTTCCCGGCGTTCCCCTTTTTCCTCTACACCAACCCGCGCTGGCTGGCGTATCTGCTCGAGCCCCTGCTGGAGCACCAGCTGAGCGGCCAGTACCCCAACGACTACAGCATGCACGACCTCGGCTACCACTTCCCGAACCAGACGGGCCACAGCGACGGCCACGACGAGTACATGCCCGTCGAGGAGTGCGGCAACATGCTCATCATGGGCCTGGCGCTGGTCAACGCCTTTCAGCACGACACGACGCCCGCGCAGGCGTCGGCTGGCGCGGCCGCAGACACGGCGGACGCCACGCCCCTCGCGCTCAGCGACGCGCAGGCCCGCTGCATGGACAGCGCCGGCATCGACCGGCCGTGGGGCGGCGCGTCGCCGACGGGCCAAAAGGAGGCCAAGGCGTGGGTGGCGCGGTCGTACCGGCTCTGGAAGCAGTGGACGGGCTACCTGGTGCGCGAGTCGCTGGTGCCGCGCTGGCAGCTGTCGACGGACGACTTTGCCGGCTGGCTGGCGTACCAGACGAACCTGGCGCTCAAGGGCATCATCGGCATCCGCGCCATGAGCGAGATTGCGCGCGTGCTGGGCGAGCAGGAGGACGCGGCGCACTACCGCAACGTCTCGGAGGCGTACATTGCCAAGTGGCAGGACTACGGCCTCTCGCGCGACGGTACGCACGCCAAGCTGGCCTATGACTGGTACGGCTCGTGGACGACGCTCTACAACCTCTACGCGGACGCGCTGCTGTGTTTTCACATTCCGGGCGAGACGGAGACGGCGTCCCGTCTTGACGGAGGCGGCGGCGGCCAGACACCACTCGGGGGTGGCGCCGTCTTCATCCCCGACAGAATCTACAAGATGCAGAGCGACTGGTACCACAACGTGCTGCAGCGCTACGGCCTGCCGCTCGACAGCCGCCACCTGTACGCCAAGAGCGACTGGGAGTTCTTTGCAGCCGCCGTCACCAGCAAGACGACGCGCGCCGAGATCCTGGCCAGCGTCGCGCGCTGGCTCAACGAGACCGACACCACCGAGCCGTTTACCGACCTCTACGAGACCGAGGGCACCGGCGGCTACCCGGGCGGCCTCAAGTTCCGTGCCCGGCCTGTCGTCGGCGGCCATTTTGCCTTTTTGGCCCTGGAGCGCGCCTGCGGCGGCAAGGCCGTCCAGGCCCTCGCCTTTTTGGATGCTGCGCCGGCCGTCGTCGACGTGCAGGCCGCTCTCGACGCCGACCGCTCGCCGTTCATGGCAGGCGCCGGCACGGCCCGGCGTCCGGAGATGGGCGAGTTGTAGGGGGGAGCGAAGAAAAAAGAAGAAAAAAAAAGAAAAAAAAAAAAACGAAAAAAGGGGGGAAAAAGGGAAAAACAGAAAGATGAAGCAGCTTTGTATGTGTATGTGAATGTATATGCAGCGTTTTGGATACGCCGCGTTTGCCATTTGTAAGCGATATTATAAAATGTTAAATATTTCTTTTCCTTTTCACATGCTTTATGAGTGACTCAAAGTTTATGTACGCACCTTCTTGTCTTCGCCGGTCGGCCAATCGTGCCTTCCCCGCCTGAACCTGCGCTAGCGCCCCGAATGCAGCCCTGAGGCAAGTGCGCCGTAGCGCAGAGCCTTGCCCATTGCGGCTGCCGAGCTTTTTGAGCTTCAACCTCACGTCGTCTTCCTCGCCATTCCCATCCATCGACGCCCCCGCCATCACGACGCCTGGCACCGACACGAGGCTTTGGGCGTGCTCTGCTGCTTTTGCTGCTTCTCCTATCTCTGCTGCCGCTCCTGTGCCCGCTCCACCCCTGCCATCGCATCGCAAGCTCTTCTGGCCCCGCGGCCTCGCTCGGCCTCGTCGTCGTCTGCTCTGCGGTCTGCTCTGCGCACGCCGCCCGGGCTGCGTCGCGCGCGCGTCCTCCCGACGATGACCAGTACGCCTCCACGACTTCGGTAGCGCATCCGCTGCACATCGCCTGCATCGCCGATCGTCCCGACACCGCTTCGCCGCCTTTGTTTCCGCCATCCCCCCCCCCCCCCGCTATGGACCTCTCCAAGACTCTTGTGCGCTCCGTCGTGCGCGGCTTCTACGAGACGAAGCACATTCTCATTGTCGATGCGCTTGTGATCCACTCGGCGTACGTTGCGCGTGTGCAGGTCCGAGCCAGACACTCTTGGGTGAAGATGCTGACGACCTCCCCTGCGCAGACTACGGGACGACGACCTGGCCTACCTCATCAGCATAAACATCAAGGAGCTGCATAAAATGTGCCAGAAGCTCCGGGAAGACCGGCTGATTGCATCGTAGGGACCGCATGCCCTGCCTCCCACGCGCTGCGCGACGTGCCGTCTTGCTAACTGAGCCTCCCTCCCTCCAGCCACTCGCGCTCGGAGCTGCGCGAGGGCCAGCAGCGCCCCAACAACCGCACGTACTACTACATTGACTACCGGCAGACGATTGACGCGATCAAGTGGCGGGTGTACAAGATCGACAAGGACCTGCAGGGCCCCGTGGTGCCGGAGAGCGAGAAGAAGGAGTACTTTTGCGACCGGTGCGGGGCCGAGTGGACGCAGATGGAGGTGCTGGACAGCGTGGGGGTGGCCGGGTTTGTGTGCCACCGGTGCGGGTCGGTGCTGCGGCACGGGGCGGGGGGGCCGTCGGGCGGGCACGAGCAGAGCACGCGCATGAACAACCAGTTCAAGTTTATCACGGACCTGCTGCGCAAGATTGACGGGGTGGTGGTGCCGGACAACGACTTTGAGGCGGCGTTCAACAGCCGGCGGCCGGTGATGCGCGACGCGACGCACCAGCTGCACACCAGCGTGGGCGTGGACGCCATGGACCGGCCGACGGCGGTCAAGGGCCTGGCCAACACGGGCCCGAGCACGCTGTCGGTGTCGATCCAGGCGGGCGACGGCCCGACCGAGGAGGAGCGGGCCGAGGAGCGCGCGCAGCGCGAGCGCGTGGCGCAGCAGAACGCGCTGCCGAGCTGGATGTCGAGCAGCACGATCACGGGCGAGGCGTTCAAGACGGACGTGGCCGCGGGCGCCAAGGCGGTTGAGGACGACGTCAAGGACCCGACGATCAAGGCGGCGGCCGACAGCAGCACCGACGCGGCGATTGACGACTATTTTTCGCGGCTGAAGCAGCAGACGGCGGCCGAGGCGCAAAAGAACGGCGGCGCGGAGGAGGAGGAGGACGACGAGGAGGAGGAGGAGGACGACGACGACGACGAAGAGTTTGAAGACGTCGTGCAGACGGGCACCAGCTCGGGCGCCGCCACGCCCGCCGGCCTGGCGCCGCCGCGCATCTCGCCGCCGCGGCCGGTGCCGTACGGCGCCGGCGCCGGCAACGGCAGCACGCTGCCCAAGGCGCCGTCGCCGCTGCGGCAGGCGCACTCGCAGAGCAGCCTCAAGCGCGAGGCGCTGTCGGACCCGGCCAGCCCGACGGCGGCGGCGTCGCCCAAAAAGGTGAAGCGCGAAGAGGCGGCCGAGGCGAGCGACGACGAGGACGAGGACGAGGACATTGAGTTTGAGGATGTGTAGAGTGTACCAAAAGTATGTTTCCGTTGCTTTCCTGGTTTGTTAGCGGCGTCAAGGCACGTCAGGCGGCCAGAAATGTACGGAGTATGCAGTTTGAATATCTGCTTGAGATTATGGCCTTTCGGCGGATTTTATCGGGGTATTTTATCAGTGGATTTAAAATCATAAAAATAAAATTGAGTAACAAATTTGTTTTTTCAGCTCTGCTTCTATTGGATCTTGATATCGAGTAGAGTGTAGCAAATATACAGAACGTAGACGAGAACGATGTTATACAGTACTGTACACAGCCGGCCACCATGCCAAGATCTGACCGTTGTAATTGAGAACAAGAAAAGGAAAAAGAAAAAAGCCAAAACCTATTTACCCCTTTTAGGACACCCCTTGCACCTTTTAGGAAACCCCCTTACACCTCCTTTTGTGTAATATTTGTCTTGCGCGGACGCTCCTCCTCCTCCTCCCCCTCCTCCCCCTCCTCCCCCTCCTCCCCCTCCTCCCCCTCCTCCTCCGGCAGCGCCTCGAGGTCGTCCTCGATGCGCTCCAGCTCGGTGACGTGGCCGTCGGGGCGGGGCGCGGTGACGGAGGGCAGGTCGCCGCCGGTCATCTGCCACTCCATGAGGCGGCTAAAGGCGCTGTTGGGGTCGGCGCTGAGGTCGGCGTAGCGGCCGGTCTCGGCGACGGTGCCCTGGTTGCTGAGCACAATGATCTGGTCGGAGCGCTTGATGGTGGACAGGCGGTGGGCGATGGAGATGGTGGTGCTGCGGCCGCGCAGCAGGGCGGCGAGGGCGGCGTTGACGAGGGTCTCGGACTCGGCGTCGAGGGCCGAGGTGGCCTCGTCAAGAATGAGAATGTCGGGGTCCTTGACGAGCGCGCGCGCAATGGCGATGCGCTGCTTCTGGCCGCCGGACAGCTGGGCGCCGCGCGGGCCGACGTGGGTCTCGAGGCCGTCGGGGAAGTCGCTGATGAACTGGCAGTTGGCCTTGCGGGCGGCGGCGATGACGTCGGCGCGCGAGGCGGCGGGGCGGCCGTAGGCAATGTTGTCGGCAATGGTGCCGGAGAAGAGCACGGGCTCCTGGGCCACCATGCCGATGCGGCGGCGCAGCGACTTGGCGTTCATGGCGCGCAGGTCGGTGCCGTTGATGGTGATGCGGCCGTGCGACGGGTCGTAGAAGCGCAGCAGCAGGCTGGCCACGGTGGACTTGCCGCCGCCCGAGGGCCCGACGATGCACACGTTGCTGCCCGAGGGGATCGTGAAGTCGAGGCCCTGGAAGATGCGCACGGCCGGGCGCGTGGGGTAGGCAAAGGACACGCGCTCGAAGCGGATGGGGCCCTGGGCGGACGCGACCTTGATGCCGCGCGTCGCGTGGATGCCCGGGTCGCGGTCGAGCAGCTCAAAGAGGCGCGTGGCGGCGCCGGCGCCCTTCATGAGCTCCGAGTAGAAGCCGGAGATGCCAAAGAGGCTGGAGCCGGCAAAGGCCGTGTACATCATAAAGGACGTCAGGTCGCCGACGGACAGCGCGCCGGAGCGCACGAGGTTGCCGCCGACGACGAGCAGGGCCAGGATGGTCATGTTGCCGAGCCAGCCGTTGGCGCCAAAGTAGGCGGCGCTGATGAGTGCCTCGCGGCGGCCGAGCGCAAAGATGCCGCGCACCTGGCGGTTGTAGCGCGCCACCTCCTGCACCTCGCCGGCAAAGGCCTGGCTGGTGCGGATGTTGCCGAGGCGCTCCTCGGCGATCTTGGTGAGCGTGCCGAGGCTGCGCTGGATGCGGCGCGAGACGGTGCGGATGACGCGGCCGTAGACGACGGCGCCCACGGCAATGGGCGGGAACATGACGAGCAGGACCGACGTCAGCTGCGGGCTGAGCCACAGCATGGCCGCCAGCCCGGCCGCGCCCGAGACCACGGCGCGCATGCCGTCCGCCAGGTTGTGCGTGATGCTCTTGCCGACGACGACCGTGTCGGAGCTGAGCCGCGAGAGCAGGTCGCCCACGCGGTTGGCGTCAAAGAACTCGGCGTCCTGCGTGTACGTGCGCCGGTACAGCTGCGCGCGCAGCCGCGCCACCACGCGCTCGCCCACGATGCGCAGGATCACGATGCGCAAAAACGTCGCGCACGCGCCCACCGTCAGCACCGCGCCAAACGCCGCAAAGAACTGGCGCATCGTCAGCCCGAGCAGCCGCACGTCGTCGCCCGCGCCCTGCGTGGCCAGGTCCAGCAGCCGCCCGACCGAGAACGGGATCGACATGGACACGCCCGACGAGAACAGCAGCAGCACAAACGCCGCCGCCAGCCACCGCAGCTCCGGCCGCGCGATGCGCAGCAGCCGGCCCACCTCGCCGAGCCCGGCCTTGCTGCCCTTGCCCTCGCGCGACAGCCGCGCCTGCATGTTGACGTGCGTGGCCTGCTCTGCGCGCTCGCTGCGCCGGAACCCGTGTTTTCCGAGGTGGTCTTCGGGCGGTGCGGGTGTCGTTTCCGTGTCGGGGCGTGTTGTGTCCGGGCGTGTCGTCTCCGTGTCCGGCCGCGTCGTGTCCGGCCGCGTGGACAGGTGCCTCAGCACCCCCGCGGGGGACGGACGGCTCCAGAGGATGCTGCCGGGCCGGCCCAGCGAGGCGGCCGGCGGCCGGACGAGGCCCGGCACGGCCGACACGACCGGCAGAGCCCTGCTCCCCCAAAAAAGACGCGCGGCCGGCGGCGGCACGCACAGGTGCCGGCAGGGGGCCGGCGTGTGCATCCGCGGCCGGCAAAAAACCCGGGCCGCCGGAGCCGCCGGCCGCGCTCGCTCGCGGAGCTGCAGCGCGCCGGAGCGCCGCAAAGCCGCGCCGACCATTGCTGCAGCGCGGGAGAGACCGGAAAGAGCGGGTTGTGTCGGCTGTCAAGGCGCCCGACGGATGTCGTCGGGAAGAGGAAAATTTGGCAGCGGCCGCAGACGGCGTCCAGCGCTTTCATGGCTGCAGGGCCGAGGTCGCTGGCTAGCGTCCACTGTAGTGTACGAGTAGTGCATACGAGTAGTACGTATAGTCACTGTAGAGTGCTGTAGTCACTGTAGTACGTATATAGTCACTACGACTCACGTGCTCAAATAAATGGCTGAAAGGAAACCCATAATAATACAAACCATACAAAGTACAAACGGCCACAGATTGCCCCCGTAGACACCCTCACGCCTGACACCTAGCCGTCGTGGTCCCTGCGCAGCGCCTCGACCACGTCAGCGTCGATGCCGTCGTCCAGGTCGGGCACCTCCTCGGCCTCGACACGCCGCCGCTTGTTGGCGCCGTTGGTCGACACGGGCACGGCCTGCGCCGCGAGCTGCGAGAGAATGTCGATGCCCGACACCGGGTCCGCCGGCGCCGGCGTGACCTCGACGTGCGGCGGGCCGCTCTCGCCGTCGACGCTCGCCGGCCCCGGGAAGACCTCTGCGTCCTCGGGGCCCGTGCTGGGCGGCGTCAGGGCCTCGACCTCGGGCCGCGGGGGCTCGTGCATGGCCGGCCCGCTGCCGCCGGCGCCGCTGTGGCCCGCCGCCTCGCCGGCGCCCCCCGTGCCGGTTCCGGCGCCGGCCGCCCCGGCCCCGACCCCCGCCAGGTCGCGCATGATCTTGTCCTCGACCTGGCGCCGCCGCTCGTCCACGAGCACGCGCCGCTGCGCCAGCTGCGCCAGCCGCTGCTGGTCCGCGTCCAGCAGCGCCTGGCACTGCGCCTGCAGCCCGTCCAGCGCGCTCTTGAGCTCGGCGCGCGCGCGCACCATGCGCGCCACCGCCTCCTCGCCGTCGGCCAGCGTCTTGAGCAGCCCGTTGAGCCGCGCCGCATACACGGGCGCCGCCGGCGGCGCGCTGTTCATAATCTTGTCGTACTCGGCGTCGGCCTTGCTCGCGCTGCCCTGCGTCGCCATGAGCAGCTTGGTGACGCTGCGCTGCGGCGCCACCAGCGGCGCCAGCTCCTGCGGGACCGCTGCTGCTGCCGCCGCCGACGCCGACGCGCCCGCCGCGCCGCCAAAGATGGACCCGCCGCCAATCGCCGTGCGCGACGCGCCCTTGGCCCGGTCAAACTCGTCGATGCGGCTCTCCACGGCCGCCTGGATCGGCGCCTCAAAGATGGACCGCTCGTGCCACACCTCCACCACCCGCCGCAGCTTGGCCTGCACCTCGGACGGCGCGCCCTTGTACGCGGCCGCAATGGCCTCGGCAATCACCGGCGCAAACGCCTGCACAAAGTCGTCCTTGTGCCGTGCTTTGGACTGCTGCGTGACTTCTGTAGACGGCGGTTAGAAGGGAAACGAAAATCGGAAGAGAGAGACGCCGGGAGCGGCCGGCACGCACCGTTGGCGAGGTAGACGAGGTTGAGTCGTTTCGGGCTGGGCGAGTCCTTGAGCCGCTGGAACCACAGCTGCACCGTCCGGTCGGCGTGTCGGCTGCGCTGTCAGCAGAGAACCACTGCCACGCCACTGCGGCGCACACAAAAGCACACACGCACTCACCGGTGGAACATGATCCATTGCGCCGCCGTGGCAATGCTGTCGTGCGTTTCGTTGAGCGCCGACAGCTTGGCCAGCACGGCGTCGTCTGTGTAGGCCATTTCGGCAAGGCGGGCGTCGACGAGCGTCACAAGCGTCACGAGCGTCACGAGCGTCACGGTGCGCCTTGTCCGGGCCGTCCTCTCGCTGCCGCGGCCGGCCAAACAACAGACGCGAGCCGTCACGTCCTCCTCGGGTTCACTGCGGCACGATTCCCGGGCCAATGGCAGACAAAACTACGCCACAGAGATACGGCGCACGCAGAAGTGACGGAGAGTCGCGTCGCGATGCAGGATCGGATGCGTGTGTACAGTGGCAGTGCGAAAGAGACTGTCGTGACGCGAGCAGGCGATGCTATATGAAGAGCTTAGTACGAGATGCACAGCAAGCTCGTGCGCTAGTCCGTTAACGGACAGGTCTGTGCGCCTGCGCGTTTGTGCATATGTATGTACACAGAATGCATCTATCCGTATTACCAGCAATGGCTGGCTGCGTCTGGAGCTCCTTGTTGTCCCCAACGTCAACCACATCACCAACATCAACACCACACGACCGTCCGCGGACCACCGACCACCCCCGCTACGCCGTAAGCACACACGCCTGCTGTCGCAAAAAGAACGCAAAAACAACCATGGCGGACCGTTTTCCCTCGCTGGAGGACTTTGACTCTGGCGGTGCGTATTTTGGCTGCTTTCTTCGACTGCTTTCTTCGACTGCTTTCTGCTGCTTTCTGCTGCAGACTTACATCTAACACACCCAGCCCAGACAGACATCAAGGAGGCCAGCCTTGACCCTACCGGCGACGACTTTTTGGCGCGCGAGCGGGCCATCCTCGGCGACGACGCCAACCAGTTCGCGACGCCCGCAGACAGCGCAGCATTTGCTCCGGCTGGCGACAGCCTGCTCGGCGGCGATCCGGATACGGCCCAGTTTGAGAGCAGCTTCCCCGACCTGGCCGCCCAGAACCACGTACGTCATCGTCCCGGATCCTGTCACCCCCTTTCTAACGATCCCCCAGAACACCACTGCGATCACGGCCCCGTCGATCGACTTCAAGTCGGGCTACCAGGCCACGGTCGAGGACGAGGAGGAGCCCGAGGTGATCAAGGCGTGGCGGGAGCGGCGCGACGCGCAGAACGCCAAGCGGGCCGAGCAGTTTGCGCGGCAGCGGGAGGAGACGATTGCCGAGGCGCAGCGCAACATTGACGACTTTTACGAGAACTACAACAACAAGCGGGACAAGCTGGTGGCCCAGACGGCCAAGGAGGCCGAGCAGTTCCTCAACAGCCGCGACGACGTCACGTCCGGCGGCACCAGCTGGGAGCGCATCGCCAAGATCGTCGACGTCTCGGGCAAGGGCGCCAAGGGCGGCGCCGCCGGCTCCGGCAAGGAGCGCTTCCGCGAGCTGCTCATGAGCCTGCGCAAGGACGAGCGGGCGCCGGGCGCCGAGGGCTACTAGGAGTTGGCTTTCCAGAGCGTGGACGCGTGCAGCAGCACGACAAACCATTTCAAGCGGCCGGCAGCGGCTCCCCCCAGCGACACCAACGGCCATGCCAACGGCGTGCCTGGTCTGTGCAGCGGCGGCCTCCTGGACTAGACAATGACAGGGCGGCCTGGCGCACGAGCGTCTGCGCGGAAGACGGAGACAGGGCGCACGAGCAGAAACGAAAGGCGAAAAGGAGAGGGCAAGAGGGAGACAATTGTTTGCAAACCCAGGTGGATGGAAAGAAGGATGCCGTCGTATCCGAATGATCATGGCTGTTTTCTGATTTTGTTTGATTTCAGAGTTTATTTTTCAATTTCTCACAGTCTTGCCGTCGAAAGATGATAGCTGGCCAACCGCATAAACGAATCGCCCGTCACGTTACGTTTCAGCGCTGGCACCCGCATGCAATTCTATTCTCCTATTCCTGCATCATCTGTATACACAACGTGGGCGTGATGCTCCTCCACCGCCATCTAGTAGAACGAGTTGTAGCCAAGCACCTTGCGGCCCATGCCGTACAGGCCCACTGCAGAGACGTTAGCATGGACAGACACACAACGAGACAGGGCCAAGACGTCCAGAACGTACTGGCAAAGGTGCCGGCAAAGAGGATGGAGTAGGGCACCAGCATGGCGCGCGAGCGCGTGCCCTGCAGCTGTTAGCAATTGTTCTCCTCCCCTATCCTCCACGACAGACAGCCGGACGCCGGGGACTCACAATGCTCCAGACGCGGACGTGCTGCTTGTACGCGGCCTGGTACTTGCGCTGCAGCTCGGGCACCTTGTTTGCGGCGTTGAAAAGACTGCGGCCGGTTAGCTGTGCGTGCCCTGCGTCGTTTGTGCGCTGCGCCGTCGGCCGCTGCCCGTCTCCCGCCGCTGCCGCCGCCCGCGGTATTTCGCTCAGGAACGCGCTGATGCTCCGGGCGCGCGCGGCAGCAGCCATTGGCGGCGGCGCAGACGCCCAGCGGCGCGCGATCCGATGCTTACCCCATTGTGGCGGCTGGAGATGATCGGATCGGGGTGGTTTGGATGCAGATGCGAGAGTCGTGCTGGACCGTTGTGCGTGCTGCAAAGTGCGGGAAGGGTGGTTCGATTCCATCAAAAGCTTCACCCGAGGACGAGTGGGATTGTGTCGGAAAATCGTCTGTTCCGATTGGCCAGCAGCCGCTGCGTGACTAAGCGGGTCGCGCCTGCTGGATTTGGCCGCTAACACGTTCTGTGGGGCCCAAAAAGTTGGCAACGACAGACAAAACAACGACATCGACATCATCCGCATGCATTCTGCCCTGCCGGCACGCCAGACGGCTCCTCCAACCGCCAATGACTGCGTCTCGTTGGCCCGTGCCATGGTAGCTGCTGTGCGGCTTGATCGAGTGCCTGCGCGGCCGAGGCCACAACAATGCGCGCGGCATCTTTGCGCGTGAAGCTCCCGCGCCGGCCGTGCCGGACGCCGGGCGCTGCATGCCCGGGGCGCTGCGGCCCGCGATGCCGCGTCGGTGTGGCCCAGACGGCTCTGCGGATTCGGCCAGAGGCCCGGCGATGTCTGACAGCGGCGTCGTCCGTGACCGTCCAGCGGGCCGAGGACGACGGGCCCGGCGAGGCCTCCCCGCGGCCGGACGCCTACCCCAGCCACCTGCAGCGGCGAGGCCCTTTCCTTCCCGTCGACGCGGCGTTTGGACGCACAAAGTCCCCGGCCGAGGCGCCCGCCGGCCTGTGGGCGGCGCCGAGCCCCGGCCAGCCCGTCCTCGGCAGCGAGCACTACGGCAAGTGGCGGGCGCTTGTCTACGACTACGACCGGCTGATGCTCGAGTCCGGCCTGGCTGCGGCGGCGGCGCCCGGCGGCGGCGGCCCGCGCTCGGTCGACCGGCCCGAGAACGCCGGCGACCTCGGCCTCTGGAGCGCCCTCTTCAACTTTGCGCAGCGGCGCGGCGACAGCGCCGGCGCCCTGGCCGTGTGGCGCGAGATCTTCCGCCGCCGGCAGCTGCACCGGGTGGACGGCGCGCTCGCCGGCGCGTTCTGGACGTCGGTCGCGGACGCCGCGCTGGACGCCGCGCTGGACGTCCCCCCGGACGCCGCGGACGAGGGCTTCCTCGAGAGCACGTGGGCCTACGCCGAGTGGATGCGCGCGACGCACGGCACGCTGTGGCCGGACTACTACGCGCGCGTCGTGGGCGCCTGCCTCGACCGCGGCGCGTACGGGCGCGCGCTGCAGTGGCACGTGCGGCTCAGCGCGCACTTTGCGCTGCCGAAGCGCGCCTTCTTCGACTTTCTGCAGGCCTACCTCACGGACCCGCAGCCGGAGCTGCAGGAGACGCTCCGGCACATGTACGCCGCGAGCCGGCACCGGCCGCTCTACGACACGGTCGTGCCGCTGCTCTGGTCGCGCGGGCGCTCGGCGCTGGCCCGCGCGTGGCGGCAGACGCTCGTCGCGCACGGCGACCTGCCCGTGTCGAGCGCGTCGCGGCCCTTTTTGCAGTTTGTGGCCGGCTACTATCCCGACACGGAGCTCGCGCCCCAGGAGGAGGCGCTGGTGCACGCGCGGCCGGCGCAGTACCTGGCGCCGCCCGCGCCGGCGCCGGCGCCCCGCGCGCCCGACCTGCCGGCCAGCCTCTTTTACCTGGTCAACCGCGTCCACGGCGAGACGTTTGGCATCCGCGACAAGTCGGCCTTCAACGACAAGATCGGCGCCAAGTGGTTCGCCACGCACTGGGTCTCGCTCGACACGGCCATCAACACGCTCTACAACCTGGGCGTCACCGAGATCGGCCCGCTGTCGCTGCAGTCGATTGCGCTGCGCAGCGGCGGCCCGGCCGGCGTGCTGCGCAGCCTGGGCCGCCTCGACGAGTGCCAGATCGCGCTCGGCAGCGCCAACTACAGCAAGGCCGTGCGCCACCTGGCGCGCACCGGCGACGCCGAGACGCTCGCCGAGCTGCTGCGGTCGACGCTGCACCCCGACGTCTTTGACGACGTGGTCCTGCAGCGCCAGGCCATCGGCGCGGCCGCGTACACGGGCGACTGGAAGACGCACCGCCTGCTGCTGGCCGTGCGCCTCGCCGTGTCCGAGGACGCGCTCGAGACGACGGCCAACCGCCTGCTGGCGGCGAGCGTCGCCCGCAGGAAAAAGGGCCTGGCGCTGCGGCTGCTGGACGAGCTCGCGGCCCGGTCCATTGCGATCTCACCCGCGACCTGCGCGCGCCTGACGCGCGCCGTCCTGGACGCCGCGCCGCGCGTCTTCGACCCCAACGCCGCCCCCGACGTCGACTTTTGCGCCGCGCTCTGCCGCCGCCTGCTGGCCCGCCGCCTGCCCGTGCCCACCGAGGCCTGGCAGAACATTCTGCACATCTACGGGCGCCTGGGGCGCCTGGCCGACCTGGAAAAGGTGGCCCTGGACGTCGTGGACCAGTACGAGGCGCTGCAGACCGCGGCGCTGCCGCGGTCCCGCGCGGCGTCGGTGGCGTCGGCGCCGTCGGCGCCGCCCGCGTACGACGACACGGCCTCGTTCAAGGCGCACGTTGCCGACGTGCCCGACGCTGTCCGCGGCACCACCAACACGCACAGAGACAGAAACAACACGGACCTCGGCTACCGGCTGCTGCCCCGCGACCTGCCGTTCGACCACCCCCTGCACCCGCTCAGTCTCATCTTTAGCGAGGAGATGATCGGCTCCATTGTGCGGTGGTACTTTCACCGCCGGCTTGCGTTTCGCCAGAAACACGCTGCGCGCCTGCTCAAGACGCCGCCCAAGCCGGCCGCCGACAAGCAGACCCTGGCCCTCCTCCGCGCGGCCGGCGCCCCGCCGGGCGACTTCTCCATGGCCGGCGGCATCCGCCTGCTGGCCATGCTGCGCAGCCGCGGCGTGGCCGTGCCGCGGGCGCGCGTGCGCGCCGAGACGCTCGTGTGCATTGCCGCGCTGTTCGGCCCCGCGTCCATGTCGACGCGCTACTGGCAGCCCGCGCGCGCCGCGAACCAGCTCAAGCTCGGCGAGGTCATGGGCTTCTGCAACGCGGCCTGGGCCAGCGAGGACGCGCGCGCCGCCGGCGAGCCCGGCCACGACAAGGCGCTGCTCCCGCGCTACAAGGTGCTCAAGCTGGCGCTGGCCGCCGTACGGCAGGTGGCCGCGTCGTTTGGCAGCCAGCTGACCCGGCCGGGCGCCAAGACGAAGACGGCCGAGACGGCGTTTATGGACGTTGTCGCCGAAAAGTCGCCCGTGTAGGCGGGCAAGACACGTTTTCACATGTACATATACATAGAGCCATACAATTACCGTATTTACGATCTAGATAGATACCCTTACTCCCTTCTCGCGGAGACGAATAGAAAGACAATGATGGTACAGGACAAAGGAAGCTAACAATCCGGGCGGAAGCGAAAGACAAAATGAATAGCAAAGAACAGCATCCTGCTCGCTAATGCAGGACGCTGTTGTGATGACGACGCAAAAAAAGCAAAAAAAAAAAAAGAGACGCGGGACCAACGCCTCATCGTAATGGCGGCGCGTCGACGGGCGCTGGGGCCGCGGCCTCGCCGCCGCGGCCGTGCTTCTTGGGCTTGACGATCAGCAGGATGACCATGCCGACGACGATCAGAATCAGCAGCAGAATGATCTTGCGCTTGGTCGTCTTCTTCTGGTAGCCCGAGGCCACGACGAGCTCCTTCTCGGCGGCCTTGACGTCGGTCGCCATGTTCTCGACGTTGTAGTCGATGCGGTCGAGCATCGTGCCCTGGTCGATGACCATGTTCTGCAGGTCGCGGAACAGGTCCGCCAGGTCGATGATGCCCTGCGCAATGTCCTCGATCTCGCGCTCGCGCTGCGCAATCACGGCGTCGTTGGAGCTGAGCTGCCGCTGCTGCGTGGCCTGCAGCGCCCACTGCGAGTACGAGCGGTCGGCGTCCGACTCGAGCAGGGACGGGTCGGCTGCGTAGTTGGTGCCGGCACCCACGGGGGTAGCTGCCCGGTCACTGCCCGAGAAGCCTTTGAGTTCTGGGCTGTCAGCGTCTGTGTGTGTCTCTCTCTCTCTGTGTGTCTCTCTCTCCCTCACACGCACACACCTCCCCCTCCCTCCCCCCACTTACTCTTCAGATAGGCGCTCTGCTTCTTGCGAAAGTTGGCGCTTGCTTCCTGCACGCGCGCGGCCAGCGAGATCTGCACGTTCTTGGCCATGGTCTCGTCGGCGCGCGACAGCGTGCCCTGGCTCTTGGACTCGCGCACCATGTGGTCGACGCGCTGGATGCAGCTGTGGCAGTCGTGGAAGCCGCGCGTAATGGCCTGCGTGAGCCGCTCAATCTCGGCCTCCTCGGCGCGCTTGGCCGCCTCGTCCTCGTTGAAGCCCGGCAGCACGTGCTTCTGGTGCAGCCGGTCCAGCAGCTGGCTCTGCCGCGCCACCGCGCCCAGGATCTCCGCCACCTCGTCCGACACGTCCGCCCACCGCGGCGGCAGCAGGTCCATCTCGATCACGGCGTCGCCTCCCGGCCCGCCGAGCTCGCTGTCCTGGTCGTAGAATGCGTCAGGCGCCAGCAGCCCGCGCCGGTCCTCGTCCGCGCCGCCAGCCGCCGCCGCCGCCGAGGAGCTGCTCGCGAGGCCGCCATAGTACCGCGTCCGCTTCTTTGGATGGTGTGCGTAGGACTGCCGGTAGGATATGTAGCTGCAGGCGCGTCAGCAACGTCCCATGGACGCCCGTCGGCGAACACGCCCGGGGCATACGTACAGGTTGGTGCGGTCTCGCCACATGGCGGACGCACGGGCGGAGGACAGGCACGGCACGGCCCGTCTGTTGCTGGACTGCTGAAGCTGTGTCGATTCGTCTCTGGATCTTCTTCGGAGGCCCTGGATTGCCGGTCCGCCGGCGGCGCCGTCGCGAAAAGGAGATGGTCGCAGAGGCCGGGCAGTGCGCAGGATGGCGGAGCTGGAAGCGGTGCTCAATCTTGCAGCGCGTGGTCGTGGCTGCAGATGCTCGCAGCTGCCGTGGTCATCGAGATGTCGCGAGTGTCCGATGCGAGGCGCTGACGGAACCCGGAATAGCTCTGGCCAGCGTGCGACAGCGCACAGCTAGCCCCAGGGCCGCCTGTAGGAGACAGCCGTTGCGCGTTGTGGGTCTCGTATGCAACAAACCGATTTCGACGACGACTGCAAGGCGTTCTTGCCTTCAGCTCCCGGAACCCCTGTTTGAGGCCTCTCTAGCTCTGCCCCGCCCCTGCCCACACTGCTCAGTTGCTGTGCCGTGCCTGCCTGCCTTCTGGGCGCAGGCACCCCCCCTTCTCCCCTCCTTGTCCTCGCACGCCAGGCGCTCCTTCCTCCCCTCGCAGAAAACTTCTGGCCGCGCAGGCACTACACCGACATATAATAACAACCCACCCACGCGAGGCAGCAGCGACCGTTTGGCCAAGGCCTCAAGCTCTCCTTCCTTTTCACACCAATTCTCTTCGCGCGGCATCCACATCGCCACCAAATATCGATTCCACGCCTCGGCTCGTCTTTTGTGCTCTCGCTCTCTCACGCCCGCCCGATACACACACTCTGCAAGCATGGTTTGTGTCTTTCCCGTCTTCGTTTGCGGCCGCTTCCCTGTCCGCTCGGCCGGCACAGACGAGAGCCTCGTCCCGCGGCTTTTTGATTTGCTTCTTTCTCCTCGTCATGGCACGTTGCTGACCCTCGCCGTCGCAGGCCGAGTCACTTACCGAGGAGCAGGTCTCCGAGTTCAAGGAGGCGTTCTCTCTGTTTGTATGCCGCCCCTCCCTGACGCGCAGGTCGCATGCTCTGCACGGGGCGACTACGTTGCGACTCTTGCTAACACGTCTCTTCTCCGCAAACAGGACAAGGACGGTGATGGTCAGTGACTTTTTTCCGCTTCATTTTCCGGCTGTCGTGCCGCGCATGTCTGCCGCGCATGTCTCCGCGCGCATCTTCCGCGACGCAAAGCGCAAACAAGGCTTGCAGCCTGGGCTGACCCGTTTTCTTCCTCTTTGCAGGCCAGATCACCACCAAGGAGCTCGGCACCGTCATGCGCTCGCTCGGCCAGAACCCCTCCGAGTCGGAGCTGCAGGACATGATCAACGAGGTCGACGCCGACAACAACGGCACCATTGACTTTCCGGGTACGTGGCCGCTTGTCGAGCCCTCCCCCGACGCCACACGCTGACGCCTCCGCAGAGTTCCTCACCATGATGGCGCGCAAGATGAAGGACACGGACTCGGAGGAGGAGATCCGCGAGGCCTTCAAGGTGTTTGACCGCGACAACAACGGCTTCATCTCGGCCGCCGAGCTGCGCCACGTCATGACGTCGATTGGCGAGAAGCTGACGGACGAGGAGGTGGACGAGATGATCCGCGAGGCCGACCAGGACGGCGACGGCCGGATCGACTGTGCGTCCTCTCACGCCCCACTGTCCCTGCAGCGCCGTGCTGTCTTTGCGTGCTTGCTAACACGTCGCAGACAACGAGTTTGTCCAGCTCATGATGCAGAAATAGGCTTGCGGCAGTCGGTACACGTTCTCGGCGGCCCGCGGCACACGGCGGCCATGTTTCGCATGTGGCAGCGGGATTTCTTGGTTTCTCGCCCCTCCCCCTCTCCCCGCAATGGCGGACCTGTGCAGCCAGAGACGCTTTTTTATATTCCCATAACATTTCTTGCAACGACTGTTGACTGTTCTACCTTGTGACCCGCTCCGTGCATGGGCGCTTTCCGCGCGTAGAGTTGGCGCCGTTTGCTTCTGGTGACTGCCGTAAACAAAGCCTTGCCTTGCACGTCGCTATGAGACAGACGTACGCGCGTCGTCGCCGCCCACCACGGCCATGCATACTTGGGTCCTCCCGCCTGCCCGCTTAGCCCGCCTGCCGGCCAAGCATTGGATCCCGTCTGCGGCCGGGAACGGGAACGTCCAAGATGCAGGCCGAGCGTGGCAGTGCTCTCTAGCGCCGGCAGCTTCTCCGGGCCTGTATTACTGGCTCTGCTGGCTCCCCAGACTCCTGAATGTCTCCTTTGTTCTGCACGCCCCTCCCTTCAGCCTTACGGGCTGCAGGACCACTGCGTGCGTTGCTGGCGTTGCTGCGCGTTCCTCTGCGCGTCCGCCAGACCGCTGTGGGCCGTCTCCGTTGTGCAGACGCTCTCGCCGTTGCGCCGCTGCTGCGACGTGCTTTATCTGTGTGTCCTGCATGTCGTCCTTTGCGGACAGCCTCGCCGCCGGTTGCCGGTCGCGCCTGCCCTGCGGCTCGTCGTGCCTGCTGAAGAATACAAGTACTCGTAGAAAGACGAGGGAAAGAGGGGTCCAGGGCCCACATTCATGCTTCGGAGCCAACCCCAAATCGAGCCACAACGGTCCTCTTCCTCAAGGAGCTGGGCGTCCTCGTCATCATCCGTCTTCATGGCGCTTCCGTCGCCGAGACATTGGCCAGAAGCGGCGCGGCAAAGTGGAGCACAGTCAGGGCAAGACAAACCGCACAGTCGCCGGGTCGCACCTGCCTGCCCGGCTCGCCAGGCAAGGCCATCTCCGCTTTTGGTTGCTAGCGCGTTTCTGCAGCTCATTTCCTTGTGATATTGGCAAGCACTCAGCACCACTGCGCCGGCGCACCTCCATGGCGACTGCCCTTTTCGACGGCGCCGCGGGGGCAGCAGGTGCCATGTAACTACAAATAGGAGAACGTCCCACATCGCAACTCTCCAGGTGCACGCAGATGATGCGCATCCACGACGCCTCCTCTTGTCGTCTCTCCGTCTTTTCTGTTCTGTTGCCGATTCGCGTGACTGTGTCGTTGCTCCTGCAGCCTGCCAAGCAATGACGTCGGACTCTCGGCCAAGCCACAACATTTAGTTTTTGTGTTTTTTTTTCTTCTTTTTTTTCCTTTTTTCTTTTCTTCTTTTTCTCGCAGCTCCGCCTTCACGATGCTTGGCCCCATGCGCCGCTGGCGCACCTTTGTCGTCATTGCCGCGCTGTTCCTGTGCGCCTTCTGGGCCCTGCTGCGCCGCGACCCCGAGCTGCTCGACCGCTACCGAGCACAGGGGCCCATCCCCGACGCGCCTCCGGTCAACGTGCCGCCGCCGCCGGCGCAGTCCGAGGGCGGCGCCAACGCGGCCAAGCTGCGCCTCGAGAAGCTGCCCGACCGCTACCCGGTGACGTCGTTCAAGCAGCTGCCGACGCCCGCCTCCGACGCGGCCGCGCGGGGCCCCCTGGTGCCCCCGATCCAGAAGAAGCCGGCGCCCGCCGAGTCGGCCGAGGCCCGCGCCGTGCGGCTGGCGCGCCTCGAGGCCGTCAAGGCCAGCTTCGACCGCAGCTGGCGCGGCTACAAGGACAAGGCCTGGATGGCAGACGAGGTGCAGCCGCTGTCGGGCACGCCGCGCAACGACCTCGAGAAGCTCGGCGGCTGGGCGGCCACGCTGGTCGACACGCTCGACACGCTCTGGATCATGGGCCTGCACGACGAGTTCCGCATGGCCGTGCGCGCCTGCGCCGACATTGACTTTGGCCACACCGACGCCGGCACCGTGCACGTCTTTGAGACCACCATCCGCTACCTCGGCGGCTTCCTGGGCGCCTACGAGGTCAGCAACCAGGCCTACCCCGTGCTGCTCCGCAAGGCCACCGAGATCGGCGAGATCCTGCTCGGCGCCTTTGACACGCCCAACCGCCTGCCCATGGGCCGCTGGGACTGGCGCGCCTACGCCCGCGGCGAGCTGCAGACGTCGGCGCCGCACGCCATGCTGTCCGCCGAGCTCGGCACGCTCTCGCTCGAGTTCACGCGCCTGACGCAGCTGACGGGCGACGTGCGCTACTACGACGCCGTGCAGCGCATCGCCGACGTGCTCGCGCAGCACCAGCAGCTGACGCGCCTGCCCGGCATGTGGCCCGTCGTCGTCGACGCCGCCAAGCCCGCCTTTGACGGGGACAGCACCTTTACCATCAACGGCAAGGCAGACTCGCTGTTCGAGTACCTACCCAAGCAGTGGCTGCTGCTCGGCGGCGCCCTCGAGCAGCCGCGCCAGATGTACGACCGGTGGCTGCCCGTCGCCAAGAAACACCTGTTCCGCCGCGTCGTCAACGCCTGGAACCTCAAGCTGCTGCTGCCCGGCGAGGCCACCGTCACCGACGACCCCCTGACCGGCCGCACCGTCGTCACAACCGCGCGCGGCGAGCACCTCGGCTGTTTTGCCGGCGGCATGGTGGGCCTGGCCGCGCGCGCCTTTGGCGGGCCCGACGCCGGCAGCAACCTCGACCTGGCCGCGCAGCTGACCGACGGCTGCGTGTGGGCCTACAACGTGACCGCCACCGGCATCGGCCCCGAAAAGTTCTACTTTGCCGCGTGCGGCGGGCCCGCCGAGCTGCAGACCGGCCTGCGCTGCAGCTACTCGCAGGACAAGTGGCGCGCCGCGCTCAAGGAGCACTGGAAGGTCGCCAGCCTTGGCGCTGAGGGCGACCCCGACGCCAACGCCGAGGCCGCCGTCGAGCGCGTCCTGCGCGAGGGCCGCCTCCCGCCCGGCATGCTCGACATTGACAACCCGCACTACCTGCTGCGGCCCGAGGCCATTGAGTCCGTCTTTGTCATGTGGCGCCTGACCGGCGACACCGCGTGGCAGGAAAAGGCCTGGCACATGTTCCAGCACGTCGTGCGCCACACCGGCGCCGCCCCGGGCTCCAAGCCCGACCAGGTGGCCGCCGCCGCCGTCGACGACGTCACGCGCGCCGACTCGGACGTGCTCATGGACCGCATGGAGAGCTTCTGGCTGGCCGAGACCCTCAAGTACTTTTACCTCGTCTTTGACGACTTTCATGTGCTGAGCCTCGACGACTGGGTCTTTAACACCGAGGCCCATCCTTTTAAGCGCAAGGTGTGGCCTACGAAATGAGGGTCATCCTTGGGCTTGTGCCTGTTTAACGTGTTTTTTCTTTTTTTCTTTCTTTTTTTCTTTTTTATTGTCAAGCTGTGATATAATGTCTGCTGGGATATGTATATTTTTGGTTAATTCTGGCTTTTTGTTTCTTCTTGGTCACGTCACCTGCTCTCTGCCCGGTCAAAGACTGGGCGTGTACTTACAAGGCGTTCTGGGCCCCGGCGGACGACACGCCGTCACACCGTTGGATCATGCTGCTACAAATTGGAATGGTCTATTCAAAGCCGACTTACAACGCTCAATACCCAGCGTGGCTCAATAACGCTTCCGCTAGTTCTCCGCCTCAATCTGCGGCCCCTTTTCGTCCGTCTTCTTGATCAGCTCGTCGTGCACCCGCAGATTCTCCGCACCGCTCAGCGCCCGCACCACCGTCGTCTGGTTCCGGTCCCGCACAAGCTCCCGCAGCGCGTGCACCAGGAACCCAGACGCCACCTCGACCGCCCACGAGTCCGGCAGCAGCTGCAGCACGTCCAGCACGTCGAACCAGCCGGCAAACCGCCCCAGGAGCGAGCCGGTCTGCTCGATGCGGTCGCTGACGTCTTCAATCGCCAGAAACTCGAGCAGCAGCGCTCGGAACAGCTTTGCCTGCACCTCGACCGTCGGCGGCAAGCTGTCCCGGCGCTGAGGCTGGCGATCTATGCTGCTTCTGCTGCTGCTGCTGCTGCTGCCGCGCGCCGTGTCGTACAGGCTGGACCCGCCCATCAGGCAGTACTTGATGGCCGTGTCGTAGTCGCCCAGGCCGTGGACCAGCAGCCGCAGGGCGTCCTCGTGCCGGTGCTCGCGCCCGTTGAGAATGATGGTCTCGGGGACCAGCAGATGCTCGGCCGACTGGTCTGTCGGCAGCGAGTCGGCCAGGCGGGCATGGATGGCGGCCACGTCGTACGGGTGCGGCCCGCCGAGCAGCTCCAGCAGCCGCAGCCGGCTCTGCCACTCGTCGTCGCCCGGCGCCGCATTGTCTGTCAGGAACTGGTGGAACGTCGGCTTGGGCGGCTGGAGCGCGCGGTAGGCTTCGTACGACGCCAGCATGCGAGCCCGCGCCGCCGCCGACGACCGCAGAGCGCCCGCCACGACCTCGAGATAGTACGCAATCAGCTCGTCGACGTATGCCGCGTGGCCCTTGGCAAAGACAAGGTGCTCGAGGTAGTACTTGACCGCGCCCGGCGCCTTTTCGCGGAGCAGCGGCACGACCTGCGTCGGCTCAAACTTGGGGGCGCGCGCCTTGTCGTCGGCAAAGATCTGCACGCCCAGCCGGGGGTTGCGGCTCGCCAGCCACAGCCCGTACTCCTGCACGAGGGCCTGGCTGCTGACCTTGGACAGGTAGTCGCGGATGCGGCTCTCGCCGTCCACGAGCTCGCCGCCGTCGTCGCGCTCACCCTCGACGATGCGGCGCCACGTCGCCAGCACGTCGCTGGCCATCTTGCGGCTCTGGTACAGCCGGCTCAGCACAAAGAGGCGGTGGTGTGACTCGAGCAGCGCCACCGCGCGGTCGAAGCAGGCGACGCCCTTGTCGACGACGTCGTTGAGGTCGGCGCGCACCGAGTTGGGCTTGGCGTGCAGCAGGCCCCTGGGCGTGCCCCGGTCGAGCTCGAGGAGCACCGAGAGCAGCGCCGCATCCACCGTGCGGAAGACATCGCTCTCGTCGGCCACGCTGCCAAATCCCTTTTTCTTTCTCCACGCAACCAGGAACCGCCGCAGGAACTGCAAGAGCTTTGGGTGGAGAGACGCAACGGTTCCTCTGCTCGGGCCGGTTGTCTCGTGCGCCAGGTACCGCTGGAGCGTGTCCTTGACGCCGCCAAAGACCCAGATGCCCCGTCTGCTCTGGACAATCTCGCCGCGGAGCTCGGGCAGCAGCGCGAGGACGACGCGTGGGTCCAGGCCGCTGTCCAGCAAGACCTCCTCCATGGCCTCGAGCTCGGCGTCCGCGTACGCTTGCGCGCCGCCGGAGCGCGCGAGGCCCATGAACAGGAGGGCGCCGCCGCGCTGCCGGATGTACCCAAACGTCACAAACTCGAGCTCGGTCTTGGCGTCGCGGCCGCGAAGGGACTTGAGCACAGAAAACAGCTCGCGTCGCGCGCCGACTGTTTCTGGCGCGACTGCGGCGCCCGACGACGCGGCCTCGAGACCCGCCTCGAGCTGGAGAACGGCCGGGTTGCGCATGGCCCACCAGATGCAGTCGCCCGACCACACGGCGATGCGGCCCGTTGTTTTGGCCAGCCGCGTCGCAAAGACAACTTCCGCGCGGAGGCGACTGGCATCCTCCTCTTCGCCAGCGCCCTTCTTGCCGGCGTCCTTCTTGCCGGCGTCCTCGGCCTGTTCCTGCGGATTGGCGCGTGGCAACGCGAACCGCTTCTGGGCCAGCCGGTCCACGACCTCGCCGACGACCGTCTCGTGGCTGCTGAGGACGCCGTGGACGCCGACGGGCGCGACGTGCTTGTCGCCCGGTGTTTCGAGCCAAAACTTTTCCGCCTCGTCCTCGCCCATGTTCACGTCCCACCGCTGGATCTCGAGGCCGTAGCGGAGGCCGCCCGGAACGTCTTTGGACATGGAGGCGAGCACATAGCCGTCTTCGTCGTCGTCGCCCGGGCCGCCGCCGCCCGGCGACGGCCGCGACGACGACAGGTCGGAGACGCCGCCGTCGACGACAATCTCAAAGGGATACTTTTCAAACTCGAGCGTCGGCCGCGTGGGGTCGCCGTCGGTGTTGACAAACATGCCGATGCCCGGGTCCCTTGGCCCTGTGCCCGTCACGATCAAGAACTCTTCGGGGGTAGGCGACACAGCAAGCGGCTTCAGCGCGGCAACGGCTGGTTTCGGCGGCGGCGGCGGTGGCGGCGGCGTGGCTGGCAGCTGGCCGCCGTCGTCGCTACCTGCTGCTGGGGCTTGCGAGGAGGCGCCGGTGGCGGCTGTTTTTGCTGCCCCGTCCGGCCCGGCCGCGTCCTCGTCCGAGTCTCCCTTTGGCGGCGGCGGCGGCGGCGGTGGCGGAACACTTCCCGAGCGGCCGCTGCCGGTCATGAAGCTTCCCAGAGACGTGCTCCGGCTGTGCGCGCTCTGCTGTGTTGCTGCCGACGCCGAGCGCGTGTGGGCCTGCGCGCTGGTTGACGAGCTTCTGGAGAGGCTGGTGTCGCCGCTGCTGGCCTGCAGGTTCTGGACCTGGCCCACGGCGGCGGCGGGCAGCTGCTCGTCGAGCGACGAGATGCTCATGAGCGGGATCTTGAGCTGCTGCTCGACGTGGACGAGCGCGTAGCGTTTTGCGTCGGCCACGCAGGCAATGGCGTCGCGGCGGACGGACAGCATGCTGGCGGCAAAGTCAATGTTCTTGACGGCGCGCGCCTCCTCGCCGATGCGAACGACCTGCAGGCGGCGGTTCAGCGAGAGCAACACGGTCACGCGCGGCGACGGGCCCGTGGCCAGGTCCTCGCTCAGGTCGACGCCGCCAATCCAGTTGCAGTTCTTGACCTCGCGGAAGACAGGCGTCAGCTCGGGCAGCGAGTAAAAGGTCACGGTCCAGTTGCAGAGGACGCAGGCCTTTCCGACGGGCGGCAGCAGGACGATCTGCTGCACGCCCGGCCGTGCCGGCCCGGGCGGATTGGCGGGCTCGGTGAACGGCGGCGACAGCCGCGAGGCCAGCATAAAGACGCCCGTCGAGGCCTCGTCGTTGGGGTCGGGCGGGATCTGCACAAAATGCAGCAGCTCCGAGGCCGACGTGCCCACGTACAGGTTGCCGTCTGCAGCGTCAGCCGCAGTCCCAGGATGACTGGAGAGAGAGAGAGAAAACACCCACCATAATAATCAACGCAGTTGATCCGAATGTCCTCCTCGGCGCCGTCGGCCGAGAGCGGGACGCCGGCCAGCAGCGGGCGGAGCACAAACGGCCCGCGCTCCAGGGCTGCAGCCGCGCCGGCACCACGGACAACCGCCGCGGCAGCCATTTCAGCGTGCGCCTCGTCTTTGCGCCGGTTCAGCGTCTGGCCGAGCTTGTCGATGTTGCATCCACGGGCAGGTCGCGTTGTTGGCTGTGGCAGGTCGTCATGGGCGCAGGTCCATGCTGCTCCGGCGATCTGCGAGCTGCGGCGCAACCAAGGGTCAATGGGGCCGTGGACACCGTGTCTCTTTCCGAGATCTGGTCGGCGGCGGCCGGCGTCGAGATGCGGTGTGGTCGTTTTGCAAAGTGAGGTTCTCGCGATGTCGGGAGTTCGGGAAGGCGCCGATCTGATAGCGGGAAGGGGCGAGGCGAGGCTGCCTGCAGGAACAGGAAAGAACGGACGCTCCAAATCGCACCTTCCGCCTCGAGCTTGCCCAGCCATGCGGCTTAGCGTCCAAGGACCCGCAATTCCTCAGGTCACCTTCTGGCACCAACGGCGACGCGCCAGCAAACGCCAGCGGCATTAATACAGGGCAGTTCTCCGCGTTTTCGTTTCTCCTTTTTAATTGACCACGACAACGCAACGGGCGATCTCCCTTCCACGGACGACGTCCACGCAGCGACGACGTTTTCGAGACCTGTCTGCGCCATCGCCTTGCTTTGGCATCTCCTTCGCCCTTTGTCGGCTCACTGCAGCTGTTTCGCTTCTCGACATTTGTTGCTCTTCTTTTCTCTTCTTTCTTTCGTCTTCGCCACACCCGTCGCCAACGCCTCGCACACGCCAGCCGAGCTGAGCCATGGCGGACGCGGCAGCCTCGGCGGGCGCGCCTGCAGCGGGCAGCGGCTCTGCAAGCCTCGTCGACAGCACCGAGGGCCCCGAGGCCGGCAACAAGTTCCAGAGCGCCATCTCGGCGTGGCGGAGTGCGTCCCGGGTCTCCCTGGCGAGGACGGTGTCTTGTGCGCGGAGAGAGAAGTGCTGACCACTGCAGACGTCGACCTGACGGCCCTCGTGTCGGGCCTCGACAACACGGCGTCGGAGATTGTGGCCTACCAGCGCGACTCGACGGTGCAGCGCAAGGACCTGGCGCAAAAGACAAAGGACTTTCGCAAGATGGACGATGCCACGAAGCTGGCCGAGGTCAAGGGCCTGCTCAAGGCGTACCAGACGTTTATCGACCTCCTGACGAACCACTCCAAGTCGGTCAACTCGGCCTTTATCCAGACGTACAACGCGCTGTCGGAGGCGCCGGACCCGTACCCGCTGCTGGAGGCGTCGGTGGACGCGATGCTGGTGGCCGAGGACACGCTGCCCAAGCTGACGGACGAGAACGCGCACCTGCAGGGCACGGTGGCGAAGCTGACGGCGCAGCTGGACGAGACCGAGGCCCGGCTGCAGACGGAGCTGGCGGCGCGCAAGCAGCTCGAGGACACGCTGGAGGGCAAGGTGCGCGACGTGGAGCAGTCGTGGACGGCGGTGCTCGAGGAGAAGAAGGAGAACTGGGAGGCCAAGGAGCGGGCTTACGAGGACAAGATCGAGTCGCAGGACCGGCTGCTCAGCGAGATCAAGGCCAGCTACGAGGTCAGCCAGCGCCTGGGCCGCGCGGCCGAGGCGGCCGGCGAGGCGGGCCAGCAGCCGTACGTGACGAGCGCGGAGCTCGAGATGGTCAACGCGGACCTCGAGCGCACGGCGGCGCGCCTGGCCGACGTCGAGGCGCGCAACGAGCAGCTGCTGACGGAGCTCGCGCAGGCCAAGTCGGCGGTGCCCGACCAGGCCAAGGCGGTCGAGGACGACCCGGCGTACCTGCAGGTGCTCTCGCAGAACGCGTCGCTGGTGCGCAAGCTCGACGCCAGCCGCGTCGAGAAGGAGGGCCTGAAGCGCGACCTGGACACGAAGCTGCGCGGGCTCGGCCGCGAGGTCGGGCTGCTGCGCGAGGAGCGCGACGCGCTCAAGGCCAAGGTGCTCAGGTGGAGCGACTACGAGGACATGAAGCAGGAGCTCGAGGTGCTCAAGAGCATCGAGTTCTCGACGGGCGACGACGACGACAACGCAGCCGGCCATGCCGGCCTTGCGGGCCCCAACGGCAAGGGCGGCGACACGCTCGAGCAGCTGCTGCTCGCGCGCAACAAGAAGCTCAGCGAAGAGGCCACGATCCTGCGCGTGTCGCACCAGGACCTGCAGGCGCGCCTCGCGAAGCTGGAGCAAGACCTGGCGCAGCGCAATGCCGAGGTGGCGCAGCTGCGGGCGCTGAGCGAGAAGCTCGAAAACGACCTGGCCGCCGTCGAGGCCGAGGCGCCCAACGCGTTCCCCTCGGGCGCGTCCGTCGCCGGCACCTACGTCAGCCGCTATGCGCCGACCATTGGCGGACGCCGGGCCGGCGGCCGGTCGACGTCGCCGACGTCGTCCATTATCAGCGGATTCGACCCGCGGCTTACGGCGGGCGGCGGAAACGGCGGCGAGTCCACGGGCGGCGGGCCGGGCATCCTGCCCATGATCACGGCGCAGCGCGACCGGTTCAAGAAGCGCATCACGCAGCTCGAGCAGGAGCTCTCCGAGGAGCGCCGCACGGTCTCGCAGCTTCGGCAGGAGGTCGCTGCTCTGCAGCGGGACAACCTCAACCTCTACGAGAAGACGCGCTACATGTCCAGCTACAACCGCGGCGGCGGTGGCGCCGGCGTCGGCGGCGCCAGCTCGTCCTCGGCCTCGGCCTACGCCAGCAACCCCAACCCCTCGACCGTGTCCATTGGCGGCAGCGGCGGCGGCAGCGGCACGGGCGTCTCGCTCGACCGCTACCGCAAGGCCTACGAGAGCAACCTGTCGCCGTTCCAGGCGTTCCGCGGCCGCGAGTCGGCGCGGGCCTACCGGCGGCTGTCGCTGCCCGAGCGCGTCGTCTACTCCATCACGCGCATGGTGCTGGCCAGCCGCACGAGCCGCAACCTGTTTGCGGCGTACTGCGTGGCGCTGCACCTGGTCGTGTTCCTGTCGCTCTACTGGATGAGCGGCATGGACGGCGCGCGGCACGCCAGCAATTTCGGCCACGACGCAGCTATGGCTGCAGCAGCAGGCGGCGGCGGCGCGGCGGCAGCGGCAGCGCCGGCAGCAGCAGACAATGCGGCTGGCGCAAGCTCGCACGGCGACTGGCAAGAGGAAGGGTTCAGCCACTGAGGGGCGGCCTCGTCATTGTAATACTACGGCGTTTTGGGTATCATGGGGGTGTCGGGAGTTTCTGGATAGCCCTGCTGAGTTTATTTTATGTATTCCCCCCCCTTCTTTCCCTGTTGCCTCTTTGTCTTTTTCCTTTTCTTCGTCTCAACACGTGCTCTTGCCCTACGGAGTAGCCTCCTCAGAATAGGAGGTGGCCAGCCGGGATATTTTTGGAAACAGATGGGTAGGGCAAGCAAGACATCTCTCCACCCCCGAGGTGTGGCCGGAGCTGGTTCTCGGTGTAGGCTAGAAAAGAGCTGTTGACTGCAGGGGGTCCATAGGCGCCGTCGTTGTCTGCCGCCGGCCCATTATCCGGCCACGTCCCCGACAGCCACCGCACCTCGATCTGCAGTCTGTTTTGCTTTTCTCTCGGTACGTAGACGCTGCAAGCCAAGATGCAGGCCTCGGCGGCAGCTTCGTCATCGGTGGAAGCGGGTCCATGTCTGCCTGTTCTCTGTGTCTCCTCTCGCCATCGCTGCCTTCTTCGTGCAGCTTTTCTGTAGGCCGTTCTGTGCCAGAGCTCCCAGGATGACGAAGCCGCGTCTTGTTGGATTGAAACAACAAGTTGGGTATCTCCTTGCGCTGGAAAATAACTGCAGTATTAAAACCAACACTGTTTCTGAGAGAATGCCCATGGGAAACCATTTTTATATTTTTAAATCTCAGGAACGGAACCTCAACACGGATTCGTCTTGATGACGTCGAGACACTCTCGGGACAGTGTGCGTGTCGAGAAGAAAGATTATTTCAAAACGGGAGCACGACAGCCAATCAACCCCGACCCCCTTGCGAGCTTCTAAGAATACACGTTGCCCGCTCGCTGCCGTGCATCCACCCAGACTTGGGCTGTCTTCCTGGCGGCTCGCCATCTAGGCACTGAGGATACTATTCTCACTGTGGATAATGTGTCAAGACGGACGTATTTCTTGTGGCCAAACATGTGCAAATAGTGGCCACAACCGCCCAAAGTGCATTAGCAGCGTCCTACAGCAGGCGTTGCCCCACATAATCGCACGGCGGCGCCCACCCAGCCAATAGCCGCCGGCGCTAAAGTTAATTTACATCTCAGCGGAAGGTACGACGCTAAGTGTGCTCGTACAGCAGCGGCGGGACAAGACAACAGAATATGGCAAGAGAGCTCGCTTGTTGTCAGCAGTGCCCATACCCAATACTCCGTATCGTACATGCATGTGTCTCCGGGAGTGTCTGCAGGCCTCTGTTTTCACGCTCCCCGTGGAGCACGACCGCTCCTTCCCTCTCAGGACATTCACCGCACCTGCCTGCGGCGGTCTGGGGCGACCCGTCCCTCGGCTCCCGACGGGCTAAAAGCTGCTGTGCACAGGAGGCCAGTATCGTGGAACAGCAGCACAGCAGAACAAGGGAGTCAGGTGCCTCTCATCAGGAAGTCTGACTCCGTCCTGCTGCGTCTGAAGCAGCTATTCTGAACGTTGTAGCTCACCGGGAGGGTATATGTACAGACTGCGAGATGCAGAGCATAACTACGAGTACAAAATACATACACGCCGGAGACCCAACCAGCTCGCTCACACCCCTGCCGCGCTTCCCGTCCAACCAGACCCCGGCAAACATCCTCTGCGCTGCTATTTGCTGGCGGCCGAGTCCCTCATTTCGACCAGAAGCCGCCCTCTCGGTACGACAGTATTACAGTGTACGGAGCGTCTGTTTCTAATCTGGGCGGACGCCACGATCCCTTGCTGCTCTCTTCCTCCGCGCTGACCGTCGCAATGCCTCCACTTTAGACGCCTGGTGGGCCCGGCTGGCCGCCGATGCGGCCGCCTATGTAGCGCCTGTGCTATTCTGTCTGCTGGCGAGCCGCCGGGAGATGCAGGTCTTGGCTGGCCTTGCCTGTATTTTGTTCTTTTTTTGTTCTGCGGTTGGCTGCCGGTGCATCGGGCGGGTATTCAGCATCGGTAGGACCAGCCTTTGTATAATAGACACGTCTCGCACGTCGGGATGCTTGAAGAACTGGCCTCATTTTCAGCGGCAGTGTTTTTTGCAACCGAGCCTTTTCTATTTCTTTTTCGTCTTCTCTCGACTGTTTTCTCTCTGGACTGGCTCCTCCCGAAAAGATTATATTAATATCGCCGGTTGTTTTGTTTACTTCCCAGCATCCTCGTTTTTCTTCGGTATTCCTCCTCTCTCGCCTGGCTCAACTTACGAGTATTCAAATCCTGTCCGCCTCACATACCTTCTCGGCTGTCGTCCTCGACTTCATCGTACACATTCTCCCTCACAATGCACGCCCCATTGCTGCTCGCCTCGGTGGCCGCCGTCTCCGTGCTGGCCTCGCCGGCCTACCCCGAGCTGACCACCAACGACGCGATGCCCGGCGTCCTC
Organism: Sporothrix cf. nigrograna; assembly: GCA_019925305.1. Classification (NCBI taxonomy): domain Eukaryota; kingdom Fungi; phylum Ascomycota; class Sordariomycetes; order Ophiostomatales; family Ophiostomataceae; genus Sporothrix; species Sporothrix cf. nigrograna. Next base: position 482,343 of record JADHKR010000006.1, on the reverse strand, counting down.
GGCACCGTCTCCGACTATTTCAACCTCTTGGCCGACAAGGTCCAGCAGGCACGCCAGTCTGCCGCTGCACCCGTCTGCGACCTCTCCAACGCTGTCTTTCCCTCGAACTGTAAGCTTCTTCTTCTTTCTTTTTCTTTTTTCTTTTTTTTTCTTTTTTTTTCTTCTTCTTATGCCCCTGAGCACTTGCTGACGGCCCAGCCGCGACCCCGAGCCTGCCTCCTCCCTCGGCAGGCCTCGTCCTCAAGCACGTTGCCATTGGCCGCGGCACGCAAAACTACACCTGCGACGTGACCAACGCGACGGCGGCTCCGGTGGCCGTCGGCGCCCTCGCCACGCTCTTCAATGCCAGCTGCATCGCCGCCGCCTACCCCGACGTGCTGGACCTGCTGCCGCGCGTGGCCCTGCCGTTCAACCTCAGCGACAACGACATCACGGCCTTTGCCACGCGCCTCTACCCCACCAACCTGGCGCTCTCGGGCCACCACTACTTTGAGACCACGACGACGCCCTTTTTCAACCTCGACACGCCCTCGGCGTCCGTCGGCCAGGTGCCGTGCGCCAAGAACAACACCCAGAGCGCCCCCAGCAACACGACCGTCGGCTCGGACGCCGACAACCGCGGCCAGCAGGGCGAGGCGGCAGTGCCGTGGCTGAAGCTGGTGGCCAAGGCGGGCGCCACGGGCGGCCTGCAAGAGGTGTACCGCCTGCAGACCGTGGGCGGCAGCCCGCCGGCGACGTGTGCAGGCCAGCCTGCCGCGTTTACGGTGCAGTACGCTGCCCAGTACTGGTTTTATGAGAGCTAGGCCAGGGGTCATGTTCTTTTTTTTTTTTTCTTTCTTTTCTTTTGTTATCTTTTTCTTTTTCTTTTTCCTTTTTTTCCACTTTTGTTCATCTCTCTTTTGTTGGTTCTTTCTCGTAGATTGCCGGGGACAACTGCTTGGGCGTTTTAATGCTGTGGCGGGCATGGGTCTGGTTTGGTTTCGGTTTTGATTTGGCCTTTATATTGACCCACGATTTGTTGCTGTGTGCTTCCCATCCATCACGTAAAGACCGAGCAGTCCGTGTCCGTCGTTTGAGTGTCGACAATGTGTGCATCATCAAACGTGGTTTGTAATGGAAGGCCATGCCTTTTTTCCGTTGCTTTTGGTCTATACTCCCTGCTTACTTCTATCGCCAGCTTTGAATTCTGCACAACGCAAGACGACACTGAAATGAAAAGAAAGAAGACGAGAAAGAAACACGGCTCGTCCACAACTGTATTCAATGCCACTTCTTCGCCCCCTGTCGCCAAGAACCTAACAAGACAAGAAAAACAAAATGCAACCACACCATGCGAGCCACGCTGCTGCTCATGACGGCTCGGTCCAGTTGACCTGCTCCACAACCTGGCCCGACGCAGGATGCGTGAATCCAATCCGTAGCCGCAGCCGGAGGGGCTGCAGATGTTAGTGTGTGCTCGAAAAAGAAACAGGACGGCGAGACTTACCCCCTTTACTCCGACAACCCGCATGAGCTGGGTTGCCTCTTGGCCCGGCGCCAGGTCCGCCGACGAGATGGCCAGGAGCTGCAGCTTCTGGGACTTGGGCACGGCCGCCTGCAGGCCCACAGCCGAGATGGGCGCGCCGCCGACATTGCGGAAGCGCGCTGCCGCCTGCACGCCGCCCTCGGCGTTCCGTTGCGTGGCGATTGTCACGTCGAGGCCGTGGCCGCTGTACACAGGGAAGCCGGCAGGCGGTGCAGGCGGTGCTTGCGGCGCTTGCGGCGGTGGCGAGGCAGGCGAGGCAAAAATGTCGGCAGGCAGCAGGCCGCCAGGCGCAGCAGCAGCGGGGGGCGGCATCGCAGCCGCAGGCGCCGCCGAGGAGCCAAAGAGATCGAGGATGGCCGAGACGTTGGAGGCGGGCGCGGGCGAAGCCGCCGCGGGCTCGGGCGAGGCGCCCGCGCCGCCGCCGCCGCTCAGAATGTCGGCGAGCAGGTCGGCATTGGTGTGGTGGGCGCCGTTGGCGGGCACGGCGACGGCCGGGGGCGCGCTGTCGCCCATGAGGTCGAGCAGCAGATCCTGCTCCGAGGGCTTGACAATCTTGGAGCGGCGGTTGGCGGCCTTGCTGCTCTTCTTGGCGCCGGCGGCGGCCTCGCCGAGCACGCGCGACGACTCCTTGATCTGCGGCGGCGGCATCTTTTCGAGCACGCCGCGGCGGATCTGGTCGTAGCCAAAGAGGTTGCCGTACTCGACGGCGCGCTGCTGCACCTCGACGTCGAGGTTGGTCTGGTTGGCCAGCAGCATGCGCCGCACGCGCTCAATCTGGGCCGGGTCGGACAGGCGCGTGGTCAGCTTGATGAGCGCCGTCAGCAGGTACTCGGTGGTGACCTGGGTGGCGTAGCTGCTGCTGAAGATGGAGGCAAACAGGTCGACAATGTCCTCCTCGCGCACGACCTGCACGAGCTCCTCCTCCTCGTACTGGCCGCCGCGCAGCAGGGCGTCGCCAAACTCGCCAATGGACCAGGCGGCGGCCTGCGTCAGGCTCTCCTGGGTAATGTCCTTTTTGAGGTTGGCGTACAGCTTCTGCACGGCGTAGGTCTGCAGCTCGGGCGTGGTGGCCACGAGGCGCACAAAGGACGAGAGGATGGGCTCCTTGACGTAGTTGCCGGCCAGCGACAGCACGCGCAGCATGGTGTCGACGTGCCAGCGCTTGTTGGGCGCAAACTTGTCGGCGGCGATGCCGATCTGGCTCGTCATGGTGGGCTTGAACTCGTTGTCGGCCACCTCGAGAAAGGCCAGCAGCTCGCGGATGAGCACGCGCACGTTGCTCTCGTTGATGAGCGTGAAGCTGAGGTCGAGCGCGCGGCGGCGGATGCTAATGTCCGGGTCGCGCAGGCAGTCCAGGATGGTGTTGCGGTGGCGCTGCACGGCGTTGGGCTCGATGGCGACGACCTTGATCAGCGTGTTGAGCGCCACGTAGCGGATGTTGTTGTCGCGGTTGGCCAGGAACTTGCCCAGGATGTTGACGCCCAGCACGCGCAGCCCCGAGTCGGCCTCGACGTCCAGGATCGTGCGCACCGCCTCGTACAGGATCGAGTTGCCCACGTTCTTGGACGAGTCCGTGTTGGTGGCCACCTGCGCCAGGATGTCGTTGATCTGCTCCGTCGTCTGCGCGTCGCCGCGCGCCAGCACGCGCAGCAGGTGCAGCACCTTGACCTGCAGAAAGGGGTCCGTGATGCCCGTGACGTCGTGCTCGGGCGCGTAGCCCGACGACGCCAGGCCCTTGAGCGTGCGCACCAGCGCCGGCACGAACGGGCGGAACTTGGCAATGATGCCCTCGTCGCCGCCGTCGGCGTCCTCGTCCTCCTCGTCGGCCTCGCACAGGCTCGTCACCAGCGTCAGCCCGCACAGCAGCACGCCGTGGTTGCGGTCCGACAGCAGCTGCGAGGCCTTTTCGACAAAGTTCTCCTGCAGGTCCGGCACCTTGCGGCATATCCGCATCGCGCACAGCGCCGCCTTTCGCCGGATGTACGGGTTGGCCGTCGATATCAGGTTCTCAATCTCCGGAAACAGGTCCCGCGACATCTCCACCGACGCAATGTTGCCCAGCGTGCACAGCGCCAGCCCGACGACGTACTGGTTCGAGTGCGCGAGATCACTAGAGGTCAGCGAGGCACGGCAGAGAGAGAGAGAGGGACCGGGGAGGCCTACATCTTGAGCGAGTTCGTCACCAGCGTCAGCACCTCCTGGTTCTCGTCGAGCAGCAGGCTCGTGGCCAGGTGCCCCAGGCGCTTGTCGGCGAACCGCGGTGACGCCAGCAGCTTGAGACACTCGATCTGGCCAAAGTGCGTACGCTCGCCGAGCGTGAACAGGTACAGCAGCTTGGCCACGTTGTTCCGCCGCACCGTGTGGTCGTGGCTCTCCTCGCGGAAGCTGGCGCGGATGGCGGCGCTCTCCTTCTGGATCACGGCCCGCTCGTCGGCGATCGTCTTGGCCGCCCGCACGTTGCGGATAAACTGTTTTACTGCGTGCACGCCCGTTAGCAGCCGCTGCTGCGCCGTCACAGGGGGGACGAGACCTACAGGATGCCATCTTGTGCGAGAATCGACGAGAGGCCCCTTTCTGGGCGTGGGCGGCGTTGAGCTCGAGCAGGCGCCAGAACAGGCGGCAATGGCGATGGCAATGGACGGCTCGCCAGACGGCTGCGTTGGGCCTGCTGTGTCGTGTCCGCGTGGTCAGGCGTCGGCGGAGCGAGGGGGCTGTTTGCGGGTGCCTGGATGGGCGTGGCTGCTAACAATGGCGTTTGGTGATGGGATCGCAGCTGGCCGCCGCCTTGCTCCTTCTCTGTCTGGCCTGAGCACCTTCCCCAACAGCAGAAAGGCGGGGCAAAGGTTAATCCAGGCCGCCGCAGCTCAGGGGAGAGTGGGGGACAGCGCTCCTCTCAGTGGAGCTGACGGCTCGCTTAGGTGCATGTGGCGATATGCTTGTAGCGAGCGGCCGCTGCCTGTCGCAAAACGAGGTGATCCGACGTCGAGGCCGTCGGCGCAACCGATCCAACACCACACCAGCCGCCAAGATGCCGAAAGCAGAAGTCGGGTCGATCAAGCACCTCAGCAAGCAGATGAAGGCCAAAGGCCTGACTCGTGAGTGCCGTCCTCGGCCCCGTCGTTCCCGTCTCGCCGCTGACCACCAGGCCTGCGATGGTACTGCCAGATCTGCGAGCGTGCGCTGCGCGACGAAAACGCGTTCAAGCAGCACACGCTCAGCGAGAGCCACGTGCGCAACATGCTGGCCGTCGGCGCGGATCCGCGCAAGGTCATCAACGAGTACTCGGACCAGTTTCTCAAGGACTTTATCCAGCTGCTGCGCACCGGCCACGGCGAGAAGCAGGTGCAGATCAACCACTTTTACCAGGAGTTTATCGCCAAGCGCGACCACGTCCACATGCACTCGACCAAGTGGTCGTCGCTGACCGAGTTTGCCAAGTACCTGGGCCGCGAGGGCATCTGCCGCGTCGAGGAGAACGAAAAGGGCATTTTCATAGCGTGGATCGACACGTCGCCCGAGGCGCTCCGGCGCCAGGAGGCCCTGCGGCGCAAAGAGGCGCAGGACCGCGGCGACGAGGAGTGGGAGCAGAAGATGCTCAAGGCGCAGATTCAGCGCGCCGCGCAGGCTGCCAAGGAGCGCAGGAAGAACGAGGGCGCGGACGCCGGCAGCGAAGACGACGAGGAAGAGCAGGCGAAGAAGCACCTGCTGCAGAGAGAGGAGGGCGGTAAGGTCAAGCTGTCTTTTGGCCCGGCAAAGACGGCGACGGCGGCGGCCGCCGAGACGACGACGACAGAGACAGACGCATCACCGCCGAGTGCAGCAGAGGGCAAAGATCCTGCAGAGGCACCTTTGGCAGCAACAGAGCCAGCAGACGCCCCTGCGGCCAAGCCCACCGCGATCAAGCTGGGCGGACTCAGCAAGCCGCAGCCAAAGAACGTGTTCGCCGCGGCAAAGAAGAACGCGCTTGGCGGCAAGGCGGCGGCAAAGAAGATTGAAGTGCCCAAGAAGATGAGCGAGGCCGAGCGCATCATGAAGGAGGAGATGGAGCGGAAGCGCGGCCGCGACGGCAAGGGCGGCAGCATCGGCTTCAGCTTTGGCCAGCCGCCGAACAAGAAGCCAAGGTTTTGAGGGCGGGAAGAGCATGCTGGGCGTTACGGAGTAGCACTTGTATATGCAACGGCGGCCAGACGGCGTTTGGCGTTTACTTGGGGATACCACAGCTGCTTGATAGACATGCACGCTTTGATTTCACAGCTACCGCCGCCTCGTCCGAGCCTTTGAACATGCCCGTAAAAGTAATCATTTTTCTGTCCGCCCAACGCCGATCCAAACTCCGGGAAAAGGAAGCCATCGCTTGCTTCTTCTAAAAGAGCATCATGCAAACCAAAAAGCGCAAAAGCAAGACCGAGAGACCAAAAGTACTTGTCCGTCCATACTCTGCAACGTCAGCTCCCAGCTGCCAGGTCCTAGTCGGCCTCTGCTGCGCTCCCGTCGCGCCTGTCGTCGTGTCAGCAAGCCGTGCTTTTTAATGTCGCGTGCGCGGGTAGAAACACCCACGGTATGTATTGGATCCGGTGCTCTTCCTCGAGCTGCGCTCGCACGTCGTCGGGCAGCTGGCCCGACACCTTGATGGCGTACACGCCGCGCACGTAGCCGTCGAGGCGCTGCCACCGCGCCACCCACGACTTGCCCGGGTTTGCCAGCGTGATGAGGCCCTCAAAGACCTGGCTGGTGCACGTGTCGATCTGCTCGGGCGAGCCCGCGAGGTGGAGGAACTCTTCGCAGTTGGGGCAGCCCTCCTCGCGGAAGCGCTGGCCGTGTCAGCGCTACTTGTCAAGTCTGTCGTGTCTGTCGTCTGTCCCGTCTTCTCGTCTGTCTCGTCTGTTGACAGCTTACCTGAAAGGTCATCACGATGGAGCAGACCATGCAGGCGCGCAGGTAGCGCTGCTGGTTGGGCGCGACGTAGTTTTCCGACATGGCCGCGTACGCAAAGGCCGGTGAAAGGTCGAGGGTTGTCGGCGTGTGCGATGCGGCGTGGTTGCGGCGAGGACGGCGTGGGATGAAGAGACGAGGTTGAAGCTTTGGAGATGTTCGACTGATAATACAGGCGCCGCCGCAAATGGTTTAGCGCTGTCCAGGAACAGACCCGGTACATGCATGTTTGCTATACTACTATAAGCGATTTTCAACATCGTCAACCTCGCCGACAGCAGACTCACCTTGTCCTGGCTCCGCCAAACATCCTGTCGACATGGCCGCGGAAGACACGCCCATGGCCGGCACGTCGCTGGCCGACACGTCGCTGGCCGACACGTCGCTGGCCGACACGTCGCTGGCGCCCTCCATCGAGGCCGCTACCAGAAAAAGGCCCTCCAAAGACGGCAGAGTGCGCGAGCTCTACAGCTGCACCATTGGCCGCCCCCCGTTTGCCTATGCGCAGATCGAGGTTCTGCAGAGCCCGCGGCCGGCGGCGGCGCTCGATGTCTTGCAGGCGCGGGCCTACTGCGACGCCGCGCTCAAGCAGCTGCTCGGCGCCACGGGCGCGGCCATGCCGCTCGACCTGCTCAAGGTCGAGGGCAGCGAGCTGTGGGTGCGTCTGCCGCGCGAGGACCTGGGCCTCTTCTGTGCCGCCCTGGCAGCGTGGAGCCCCGTGTCTCGGGGCGGCACGGCCACGGCGCTGCGTCTCAAGGCCGCGGGCAACTGGCTCGGCAGCCTCGTCGCGCAGAGCGAGCAAAAGAACCTGTGGAGCGATGCCGAGACATGAGGCCGGCCCGACTCGACAAGGTTCTTCTTTTATCGGGACGCCGTGTCTCGGAATCGGCGCACACGGTGCCCGAGGCCAGGCCGTTGGAATCTGAACTTTTTGATTTCAACCAGCGCTATGCTATGGCTATGTACACGGCAAATGGAAAGACCTCCCCTGGTGGATAAAGCAACGCTGCCCATGCCGCAGAAACTCGATGCCGGCACGCCGGCAAAGCCACACAACAAGACGAAACCAATGCAGAAGAGGCCACAAAAAGGAGAACGTCAAAATAGCCAAAAGATCCAAATCGCCCGAAAAGAGAAACAAATGCCAGCCCCGTTCCCACCCGTGAACAGCGCCCCAAAGAATGAACCGCCCAAAAGCTCGCAGAAACGCCCTCGCCCGGAGGATTGATTCGATAAACGCTTTGACAACGTCCAGGTATGCTCGTGTCCCTTCCAAAAGGGCCTCCCTTTTGCTCGCCCGACTGTCTCTCGTGCTCCCTCTCCTGACACGTTACACCAGAGAAGACATCATGGAGTTGTTTGCGTATGCCTGGACAGAGATTAGCACGCGCCCAGCAAAAGGTCACAGGCACGGGGCAGGCCGAGCAGCTCGTCTTACCATTGGGCGGATGTTGGGGTGTGGCACAGCGTCAAACTGGTGGAAGTGGAGCTTGTAGTCGGAGCCGATGTTGATGTAGGCGCCGCGGTTCTCGGTCATGTCGCAGTACTTTGGTGCCGAGAAGACTGGCTGTGTCAGAAGCGAGAATTCCTCTGAATGTCAAGACTGCACATACCCGTAATGCACTTTCCGTTGTGCTCCTCCTCGTAGCCGTCCATGCGGACCTCGTGGCTCCGGATGATGGCCTCGAGGCCGTTCTTCTCGCAGAAGCGCGCGGTGACGTCGGGGCCGAACTGCATGCCGACGCCGCGCTTGCTGGGCCCGCGGCCGGGCTCGGGCTGCGGGTCCGTCCAGAGCATCTCCATCATGAGGCCGGCCTGGCCCGGCTGGCGCTGCTTGTGGCGGTCCAGCTTGCGAATGTCGTCGAGCGTGACGTTGTCGTCGGAGAAGAGGCCGCCGTGCAGGACAAAGAACTTTTCGCCAATGAGCGTGGCCAGCGGCAGGGCCGAGAAGCTCTCGGAAAACAGGCGGAAGACGCGCTCGTTGTACTTTGCCTTGCACTCGCCCTCGAAGCCGTAGGCACGGTTCATGTCGTCGGTCTCGTGGTTGCCGCGGTTGAGGAAGAAGGCCTCGGGCCGCAGCCACTTGTTTGCGTACAGCAGCAGCGCAATCTCGGTGGACCAAGAGCCGCGGTCCACAAAGTCGCCGTTGAAGAGGTACCAGTGCTTTGCCGAGGGCGCGCCGTTGAGCCGGAACAGCTCCATCAAGTCAAAGTATTGGCCTGGCGGTCACGGGTCAGCAAGACGGAAAGAATACGCACAACGCAGCAGGACTGGGCACCCACCATGCGTGTCGCCGCACACCGTCAGCTGCGTGTCGTCGGGCACGGAGACCTCCTTCATTGTGGGCTCGGCGCGGACAATCTTGGTGACCGCGAGCAGGATCTGGTACACGTATTTGAGGTGGATCTTCTTGCCGTTCTTGAAGCGCTCCGTCATGTCGTCGATAAACTCCTGCGTCATCTCGTCGCCCAGCCGCACGCCGTCGTAGTCGTCCTTGACCACCATGGCGTCGATGTCGAGGCCCTCGGCGGCCGACGGCTCGTCGCCCACCTCGATGGCCGCGAAGAACTGCAGCTGGCGCACGACCTTTTGGCAGTCATTGAGCTTGACCTTGGCGTCCTGGTTGCCTGGGTTGAGCTTGACGCACGTCCGGAAGTCCTGCAGCGCGTCTTTTGGCTTGAGGATGGCCGCCGAGGCCAGCGCCCGCCGGTAGTACGCCTTGACAAACTTGGGGTCCAGCTCAATGGCCTTGGTGGCGTCGGCAATGGCATAGCCGTAGGCTTCGGTCTTGAGGTATGCCTGCACGAATCAAAAGACGGGGTTAGAAGCACGCTCCGGCGAGAGGACACACGCTCCGGCGAGGGGGCATTGCCGCCGACGCAACGCACCTGCGCGCGGTTCGCAAAATAGGTTGGCTCGCTGCTGTCGAGGGCGATGGCCTTGGAGTAGAGCTCGACGGCGGCCGGCCAGTCGTTTTTGAGAAACGCCTTGTTGCCCTCGTTCTTGGCCTCCAGGGCCTTTTCCTTGTCCGTTGCCATGGTCCGGGGTCGTGACGAGGCGGGCCGAAACGGCGGAGCGCGGAGAGAGGAGGCCGGGTCGGAAAGTGGCCTGGCTGCTGCAAAATGGTCAGAGACACTTGCCGTGGTCCGGGGACGGTGATTTGGGGGTATCGGAGCGTGAATGCGGCGTCCAGGGCGAGCGGCAAAGAAAATGGGAGAAACGGTCGTGATTTGGGCGCCCAGCGAAATTACAGTGCACGAGGCGCCGTGTGGGGAGGCGACGAGGCAGCGAGTACGAGTAGCCCACCGAAGCCGGCCGAACGTTCTTTCCTGGCCTGGCGTGGCTGCGCGTGCGGTTACTTGCATAAGCAGTCGAGTCCCGCACTAAGCGCCAAACCGGGCTGACGTACAAGTGACGCGGAAAGACACTACGAGTACGAAATAATGTATTGTTTGTACCCGCCAAAACTGACGCCTTTCATCACGACCACACAACCGCCAACTGGCACGATGGCAGAACCAAGCGCGCCAACAAGCTCGGCGCTTGTGCGCAAGCGGACGGACATGGAGCTGATGCCGCCGCCGCCGGCAGCAAAGCGGATCCAGCGGCCCAAGACGGTCCTCGACGAAGACGCGTACACGGACGGCCTGTCGAGGATCATTGCGCGCGACTTTTTCCCGGGGCTGCTCGAGGCCGAGACGCAGAACGAGTATCTAAACGCGCTGGACGCCAACGACCCGGCGTGGATTGCGAGCGCGGGCAAGCGGCTGCAAGAGGCCATGACGCCCGGACGGCCGCGGTCGCGCCGGCTTGCGACGCCCGGCCATGCTGCCGGCCGGCCCGGCGAGACGCCCCTGGGCTTTGCAGGCGACACGCCGGCGTCGGTGGCGTCTGCCGGCACGGCCGTGGCCGCGGCCAAAGCACCGGCCAAGACGGACCCGGACGCCAGCGTCAGCCTGGGCGCGTTCCAGGCCAAGTACACGAGCGAGGACAACGAGAGCTTCTACCAGCTGCTCGACAAGCAGAACCAGGCGCGGGCGGAGAAGCACGCGTGGCTGTGGAACGGCAACAAGCTGCCGTCCAAGATGCAGCTGAAGCAGAAGGAGGTGCAGGACCGGCTCCTGGCAGCGGGCACGAGCCTGGTCGACGACGGGCACAAACGGGACAGGCTGGCCATCCAGGACGGCGCGGAGCGGCCGGCGGCGCCCGAGACGTGGAAGACGGTGCCCAAGAACGGGCTCATGTTCCTCCCCCACAGCCAGGTGGAGGGCACGCTGGAGACGGTGGCCGAGAAGCGGCAGGCCGCGTCGTTGGCGCCGCCCCGGTCGATCGTCTACGCCAACACGCGGATGCCGGGCACGGCGGCTCTTCTCACGCAACAGCAGGGCTCCGAGGCCAAGAGCCGGAGGGGCAGCTCGGTCGGCAGTGCATCTGTCCCGCCGTCGCCGACTCTGTCCGCGGTGCGCGACGCCATTGCCGGCAGGCCGCGGCGCGTCGACGCAGACTCGACGGTCGGGTCGGTCCTCGGGTCCGTGGCCGGGTCCGTGGCCGGGTCCGCGGCCGGCGGAGAGACGCCCCGCGTCAACGGATATGCCTTTGTCGACGACGAGGAGCCCGGGCCAGAGGCAGAGGCAGAGGCACCGCCCATCATCCGCTTCGGCAAGGTCGACGGCACGCCCAACCCGTTCCAGCTGCAGGACAAGAGCCGGCGCGAAGGGCTGCACCACCGCATGGTCGAGCGGATCGCGCAGTCGAAGCGGACGTCGGCACGCATGGGCATGACGGGCCGCGCCAGCCAGACGCCGGCGTCGCCGTATCCGCACAGTCCGCGGGTCTCGGGCGGCCTGACGCCGGCCGGGCAGCGGCTCTGGAGCAACATGACCAGCGGCGGCGGCGCCGGCGGAGCATCCCCCGTCGATGCCGTAGCGGCATTCAACAAGCCCAGGGCCGGGCCCAAGTCGTCTCAGAAGGGCAGCAGACGGGCAAGGCTGAGAGAAATGAAGGCCTTTTCTCGGTGAAGTGGTGTGCGGTGAAGCGGTGTTTGCGGTGTTTGTGGCGTTTGCACGGCATTTTGGTTTTGGACTACGATACCCACAAGGAATGCATTCTGTACATGAATAATTAGAGATTGGTTTTCCACCTTGAGCAACATTTTATCCTCTCTTATTCCAGCACAATATATTGTACGGATATTTGATGAGCTTAGTGGACCCACTTTTCAACGTCATGGAAATTTTGACTGGATCTCCGGAGCTTTTCACGACACGGCATCGACGCGCATATTGACGGAGCGCACATGCTATTGCCATGCGGTAGCTTTGACCGGGCTTTATTCGTGCTTCCCCGCCCGCCATGAGGTTCCTCGACCTGGCCGCCGACCTGGTGGCTGTTGCGAGCGCCTCGCGATCGATCGCGACAAAGCACGCAGCATTGCGCACGCGCCAGATCAACACGCCCCGTGCTGCTGTGTCCAAGGAGGCCGAGAAGGCCGAGAAGGCGCCTTCAGACGGTGCAGTGGCCGGCGAGGCAGCCGCGGCCTCGGCAGCCGCGGCGCCCGCCGAGAACGGGGCTTCAGAAAGCGCGTCACCAGCACCGGCCAGCCCTGCAACACCACAAAAAGCGGCAGAGACGCAAGACACCGCCCAAGAAGAGGCAGAACGGCAAGAGGCCGAGCCCGTCTTGCCAAGCTTTGTCCACCGCGCCCAGCTGCGCGCGACAAGACCGCCCGGCGCTCTGCAGGCCCTGCGGAAACGGCGGCTGGACACGCCGGCAGGGCCGAGCGGAGGCCCGTCCAAGCTGCACCCGCTCGACCCGCGGGCGAGGCTGCAGCCACAGCCCACGGTGTCCGAGGCCGTGGCCCCAGGCATCGAGCAGGGCGTGTTCAGCAAGCAGGAGGCGCAGCCTGCACGTGTTGCCGCAGAGGCGGCGAGGCAAGCGCCAGGCACCGTGTCAGAGCCCGTGTCTGAGCCGTCGCCGGGGCCACCGCCACCGCCAGCGGAACCACCAGCGGAACCACCAGCGGAACCGGCTGTGGAACCGGTCGTCGAAGAGCCGCAGCTGACAGCGACAGCTTCGACAGCCGAGCCAGAACCCGAGCGCCCAGCGAGCCCAGCGACCCCAGCGACCCCAGCGACCCCAACAACCCCCCTCGGCTCCACGCGCGCGTTTGAGCTCAAGGAAAGCAAGGTGCCGGCGACGCGGCTGAGCCGGATGTGGAACTACGGCGGCCTGGCGGCGGGGATGCTCGGCGGCGCGCTGACAGAGACAATCAGCCGCGGGCTGGGGGGCGGCAGCGGGGGCGGCGGGTCGGTGATGCTGAGCGCAGGCAACCTCGAGCGGCTGGTGTCGCGGCTGTCGCGCATGCGCGGCGCGGCGCTCAAGCTGGGGCAGATGATGAGCTTCCAGGACGCCAAGATGCTGCCGGCGCCGCTGCAGGAGGTGCTGCAGCGCGTGCAGGACGGCGCCGACTACATGCCGGCGTGGCAGCGCGACCGCGTGCTGGCGGCGAACCTGGGCGCCGACTGGCGCGGGCTGTTTGGCGAGTTTGACGAGAAGCCGCTGGCGGCCGCGTCGATTGGCCAGGTGCACCGGGCGACGCTGCGGTCCAGCGGCGCGCGCGTGGCCGTCAAGGTGCAGTTCCCCGGCGTGGCCGACTCGATCAACTCGGACCTCGACAACCTGGCCATCCTGCTGACGGCCACGAGCGTGCTGCCGCGGGGGCTGTACCTCGACAAGACCATTGCCAACGCGCGCACCGAGCTGGCGTGGGAGTGCGACTACGAGCGCGAGGCCGCGTGCGCCCGGCGCTTCCAGGGCCTGCTGGAGGCCGCCGGCGAGGGCGGCGCGGCCGGCGCGTATGTCGTGCCCCAGGTGTTTTCCGAGGCCTCGGGCAAGCAGGTGCTGACAATGGCCTTCATGGACGGCGTGGGCGTCACCAAGGCGGCGCCGGGGCTGTCGCAGGCGCAGCGCGACTGGATCGGCACGCAGATCCTGCGCCTGTGCCTGCTGGAGATTACGCAGTTCCACTTCATGCAGACGGACCCCAACTGGACCAACTTTCTGTACAATGCCGGCACCAGCAAGCTCGAGCTGCTCGACTTTGGCGCCTCGCGCGCGTACCCGGCCGCCTTCATCGGCCAGTACGTGCGGCTGCTGCGCGCCGCCGCGCAGTCGGACCGCGACGGCGTCGTGGCGCTGTCGCGCGACCTCGGCTACCTCACCGGCCACGAGAGCAGGGCCATGCTGGACGCGCACACGCAGTCGGTCATGACGCTGGCCGAGCCGTTCCGCGCCGACGCCCCCGCCGTCTACGACTTCCAGGACCAGACCATCACCGACCGCGTGCGCTCCTTCATCCCCGTCATGGTGCGCGAGCGCCTGACCCCGCCGCCCGAGGAGACGTACAGCCTGCACCGCAAGCTGAGCGGCGCCTTCTTGCTGTGTGCCCGTCTCGGCAGCCGCGTGGCCTGCCGCGGCCTGTTTGACGACAGCGTCCAGAAGATGGGTGCCAGCGCAAGTACGTGAGCACGGCCGGCGGCACAACACGGCAGCACGAGGCCGGCGGCAGCACGAGGCCAGAAGCGGTCCAAGACGGCCTCCGGGGGATGGCGCCGAGATGGACGGCAGACTTGCGGGCAGGAGGATACTGGACGGGCACTCAAACACTTGTAACACGGTCTTAAAGCGGTGTATGAATCGGTAGTTCTGTAAGATATTCAAAGAACGAGTCTCCTTTTGATTTATACTCTTTTTACGAGTCTTTCTTTAGCTCACTCGTCTCTACTTGGACACCTAACAGTCCACGTCTTTATTAATCATAAACACGGCTTGCATTACATGACGGGCGTGGTAACAAGGCTGCCGGACAGTGCGTCCTGCAGTTCTCACCTGTTTCCTCGCAAAAATCCTGTATAAAAGAAATGCCTGGACAAAGTGTGTAACAAAAGAAGCCAAAACGCCTTCCCAATGCCTGCCAAACACCCGCCGCCTACCTCCGGAATGCCGGCATCTCGCGCCGCTCGCGTGTCTGCGCCTTCTTCCGGCGCCGCTCGATCGCCTTGTCCACCTGCTGGTCCGTCATGCCCGCAAACGTGTCCACCAGCAGCCGCTTCTTCTGCTCCGACTTTTTCAAAAAGTACGGCGTCTTGCCCGCCTTGACCAGCTCCCGCTCCCGCTTCTTGTGCTCGTCCAGCACCGCCTGCGCCTTGTCCCGCGCCGCGCGCTCCTTCTTGCGCGCCTCCATCGACGCCAGCGCGCGCCGCAGCGCCGCCGCCTCGCGCTCGGCCGCCTCCGCCCGCGCCCGGTTCACCGCGTGGCCGCCGCGCTTCTTGCGCTCCGCCTTGGCGATGCGCTCGTGGCGCAAAAGGTCCTCGCGCATCTGCGCCATCTCGCTGTCGCGGTACTCGTCCAGAAACGCATAGTCGCGCTGCGCCCGCAGCTCGTCGGCGCGCGACGGCTTCTCCGCCAGCGCCGCCAGGAAAAAGCGCGGGTCGCGCGCCCGCGCCTCGGCCGGCTTGACCGACACCCCCGCAATCGTCGCGTCGCCGCTTGTCCAGTCCCGCCCGCGCTTCACCGCAAACCGGCTCGACATCTCCGTGGGCGCGTGCTTGTGGGCGCGTGCCGTCTTGGCAGCTTTGTTGGCCGGCTTGCCCGCGCGCTCGTCCTTCCACGCCGCCCCCTCGCCAGCGCCCTCTGCTCCTGCTCCTGCTCCTGCTCCTGTTGCGTTTGCTCCTTGCTGCTTGGCCGCGTTCTTTTTGGCCTTGGCTTTGCTCGCCTGCTTCTTCAGGATCTGGCCAAAGGTGAGGTTCTCCGTAGGCGACGCCGGCGCGGCTTCGGGGCTCAGCTCCCGAAAGTGCTGGCCGTCCTCTTCGTCCTCGCCGTCCTCACCGTCGTCCTCGCCCTCTCCGTCGTCCTCCTCGTCACTGTCGCTCCCGTCGTCTGCACCGCGCCGGATCGCAATCTCGCTCTGGTCGTTTCCGCTGTCCGACTCCTCGTCGTCCTGGACCCAACGCCCCGCCTTGAGCGTGTTGTTGTCGTACTCGTCGCTGTCATCGTCCCGCTCGGCCATCCTCGCCTTTTTTTTCTGCGCCCGGCCCTCGGGGACTGGGCGGCCGTGCTTGCGTTTCCGCGAATCCATCCTGTGTCGGGTGTCGAGCAAGTCTGAGATTTGCCCAGTGCAGCCGCACAGTGTCTAGGCCACTGTGGTCTTTTCTCACTTTGAAATAACGTTTCTGTTTGAAGAAGGAGCGGTGGGAAGTGAGATGCCAGTAGTTGGGTTGCGCAGAAAAGGCAGGAACGATGTAGCGTCGGCCAGCAACTTTTGCGCTTGCAATTTTCACCCAGCCTGGCCCCACAGCCAATCACAGCCGCCAGCGACAAGGCTCCGAAAAGTAGTGCAGAATAAAGTGAAAATAAATGATAAAATCTGACAGTCATACTCTGCCATCAGCAACATCTACGGTCCATAAGAACGAGACAGTCTGTGTTCGGCCTCTAACTATGCATTCTTTGTCAAAATAGTTTGGAAAAGCCATCCCTCTGCAGGAGCAAAACACTCGTCAAGCCGTCCTCTTCAATCATCTACCTCTTTTTTTTTTCTTTTCTTTTTTATTCATTTTTCACATTCACCTGCACGCCGGTTTCCTCGCTATGAGTCAATTCTCGGTATTAGAGCTCGTATCTTTGGCCAAGCCGTGCGTCGCAGGAAGAACAAGACCTCTGTCGCTGCAGAAAGCGGTTGTCACCGTTCCCCGAGTCTCGCCAGCCTCTCCTCGCTCATTCACCACGCGGCCGTGTTGCCTCTCCAAACAGAGACAACCCGAATATTGTGCTCAACGGCCCGAGTCTGCGTCTGAACGTTTTCCGGGTCTGTCTGCGGGACTGGAGCAGCGACAAGAAAAAAAGCCTGCAAAATTTCGTACGACACGGTCTGCGAGCCCCGGCAGAATGCGTAAGCAGCGTGGCCCGCCGCCGGCCCAGGCCGAAATCACGGCGCCGAGTGCCGCGTCCGGCGGCGTGCCCGAGCCCTCAGCCGCGTACCTGGCCCAGGCAGCGGGCACGTCGCAGCCGCTCGGCCAGGCACAGCCGCTGCTGGTGGTCGTGGACCTCAACGGCACGCTGCTGAACCGCCCCGACGGCCGCCGCCAGCCCCAGCTGTTTGTGCGGCGGCCGCACGCCCTCGTCTTTCTCGACTACATGATCAACAACTTTTGGGTCGTCGTGTGGTCGTCGGCGCGCCCCACCAACGTCGCGCACATGTGCCGCAGCCTCGTGCGCGGCGCGGCCATGCAGAAAATCGTCGCCGTCTGGGACCGCAGCCGCTTCGGCTTCACGCCCGAGGACTACGACAGCCGCGTGCAGTGCTACAAGAGGCTGACGGCGCTGTGGGCAGACCCCGTCGTGGCGGCGTCGCACCCGCAGTTCGCCGCCGGCGGCCGCTGGTCGCAGGCCAACACGGTGCTCATCGACGACTCGGCCGAGAAGGCGCGCTCCGAGCCCTTCAACGCCATCACGGTGCCCGCGTTTACGAGCCAGCCGGGCCCGTACGACCACATCCTGCCCCGCGTGCACGACTACCTCAACGACCTGTGTTTCCAGTCCGACGTCAGCGCGTACATGCGTGCGCATCCGTTCACGTTGACGACGGACGCGGAGAGCGCTGGCCAGCCTTTGACAGACGCTGGCAAGGCATACGCCGTCAAGCTGAAGAAAAAGGCCAAGTCGGAGCAGAAGAAGAGGGACAGGGCCGAAGCCAAAAAGGCCGGCGGCGAGCCGTAACCGAGCTCCAAAGAACAGGCTTTTCTCACGTACGGTCGGTTGGCATTACTCAAGACATTACAAGGGCCCTCCTAGCGACATGCACATGACACGTTCTATTCTCATTGATTTTACCCAGTCCGCCCATCCCAAGTCGTTGAGCTCCTGTTCCACGCCACACCCACAGCGATCCGCTTATTTGAAGACCTTGCCGTCGGCGTGGGCGTACTCCTTGCCGTTGACAACGACGGGCTTGTCCCACGACCACTGGGCCTCGAGGTAGGCACGGTCCTCCTCCTTGGTGGGGTCCAGCTTGGTAAAGGTGTAGCTCTCGTAGTCGGGAGCGACGTCAAAGACGGGCAGGTAGTCGTCGCCGCGGATGACAAAGGCGCCCTCGATGACCGAGTCGTTGTTCTTTCCGTACACGGACGCGCAGCCAAAGAGGTACTTGCGCGACGCCTCCAGACGGTTGTTGAAGCCGCCAATCAGGTTGTTGGACATGAACGTCAGCGTCAGCTCGTCGTTGTACTTGTACTCAACCTTCCAGATCGAGTACTCGTCAAACTTGACGTTCTCCCAGAACCACTTGAGCGCCACGGGGGTGTCGTTGTTGGAGTACTGGCGCTTCCACTCGTCGAGCGCGAACGTGGCGCGCGGCAGCAGGTCGCAGGGGTGCTTGGGCTTGGGCGCCGCAGCAGGCTCCTCCTCCTCGGCAGCCGCGGCGGGAGCGGGAGCGGCCTTCTCCTTCTTGGGAGCCTCCTTCTTGGGGGCCTGCTCCTTCTTTGGGGGGACGTTGGTCAGGAAGGGCTCATCGTTGAACACAGCCGGGGGGGCCACGCTCGAGTAGATGGACTGGTTGTAGACGGTGGTGAACCAGCGCGTGATGTTGGGGAACTCCTCGCGCCAGGCCTTGCCAAAGATCAGCTGCAGGCCGCGGGCAATGACGCTGGTGCCAAAGATGTCGGCCACGGTGATGCGCTCGCCGACGAGGAAGGTGTTGTGCAGCAGGTGCTCCTCGGCAACGGAGAGGGCCTTGAGGGCAGCCTTGGAGGCCTCGTCCACGGCCTTCTTGTTGTAGGGGACGCGGCCCAGAAGGGGGGCGTACCAGTCGCCGAACTTGGGCAGGACCTCGCTGTTGAAGAACGACGCCCACTTGAGGATGTTGGCGTAGCTGTGGGTGTTAGCAGACACCAAACAGAAGCGTGTTTGACGAGACAACGGAGCCTGGCACCGGCGCCTTGTGCGCCGTCAGCGGTACTTACTCCTGCTTGGTCTTGCCGAGGAGGGTGGTCTTCTCGTTCTGGGAAGCGACTGAGCCGCGGTGCAGCGTTAGCAGGCTGTGACACAACCGGACGAGGTCGCGGGGAGCATGGAAAGCAAAAAAGAAAAAAAACAGAGCGACGCAAAATCAGAAGGTAGAGTAAATCAACACAAGGATTCAGACAGGGATAACTGTATAAATGATTGTCTATATCATCATAGAAGCGTCGTAGACGAGCAAGGTGTCCCGCAAGCACAAATTGAGGCGCAGAGCGAGGGCCGGAAAAACGACCAAAAGCAGACAAGAGGAAGCACATACCGTAGATGTAGATGGCAATGCACTCGGTCAGAACAAAGCCGTCGGCACCGACAAACGTGGGGATCTTGCCCAGCTTGTTCAGCTTCTTGTAGTCATCGCCAGCCTCGGCCGGGATGGTCTTGACGAGCTCGATGTCGAGGTTGTTGGCCTTGGCCACGGCGAGGATGCCCGTCGTGCGCGGGTTCTCCTGCAGGTTGATGCGGTCAGCGGTGTTCACGAGCAACTAGCAGAAGACGGACAAACAAACGCAAAAGGACGAGACAAAGTTGCAGTCCGGCACGTGTCCCCGGGTGCAGATGTAGAGAAGGCCATGTGTCGGGTGAAGAAAGAAAGAAGATAAAAAAAGAAGAGAAAAGAAAAGAAAGAAGAAATAACAAAGAACCCGACAGCACGCAACGAGCACGCTCGCCAAAAAATACTCAACGCAAGAGCAGACTCACAAGGAAGCCGTAAAGCTTTCCGAACGACATGGTGAGTGTATGGCAGCAGGACGGTTGGGATAAGGGGTGGTGATGGTTGGAATGCAAGAAGAAGAGGTGAGAGGAGGACAGGTTTTTGTCGCAAAAAGTTCGGGAAGGAGGGATGGGCGCCGTTGGTGGGGTTCAGGGAAAAATTAAAATCTGGCAGGCACAAGGCAAGTGGTGGGACGTGAGCGGTGCCATTGGTCAGTGCGGTTGGTGCAGGAACGGCAAAATGGCCAGGCTGCAAGAAGCGCCTCTCGTTCTGCCCCTTCCTCTTTCGCTCACCGCCCAGGCTCTCTCTCCACAATATGCCCAAGACGATCACGTGGCACGACACGGCAAAATCCTAGCGCAATTGAATTTTTGAACAACGGCCGAGAAAGCTGACCAAGTCGGGACACCACGGCATCGCGACCTCTGACGACAGCGAGCGTCGCCTGCAACCGTTCCACGCCGGGAGTGACCCGACTGCCCGCGCTGCCTACTGCGGTACCCTCCGACGAGGGCCTGCGCTGCTGCTGACGACGCCGCGCCGTCCACGCCCTTCCTTCGACCTCCTCGATTTCTCCCCCCCCCCCGCCATGGCAAGCTTGCGCGCGAGCTTGCTGTCCCACAGGGCGGCAGCAGCAGCCAGCAGCAGTGCGCGGCCATGGCTGCAGCTCGATCGGCAGTTCTCGCTCCTGCGGGTCAGCCCAGCACACACGGCCCGTGCTTCGGCCGGCAGCCAGATTCTCGCCCAGACAAGGCACCGGACAACATCCGTACACCGCGACACCGGGCGCGAGAGGGAGCGGCTTCCCGCCGACCTCGCTGCGAACCCAGACCTCATGACGGAGCTTCTCGAGAGGTACGAGAGCGGGCGCGAGTCCAATCCACTGCCCGAAGACGCGCCGCCCAGCCTCGACGACTATATCAAGCAGGAGACACCGCAGGTCTCGAGCGGCCCGGCCCGTCTCCTGCCCGTGTCCCGGTCCTACTTCTCGCGGCAGGCCGGCTTTATCGACATCTTTTTGGAAGTGCAGGCCCTGTACCGCAAGTACAGCGGCATGCCGCTGGTTCCGCAAAAGCACGTGACGGGCAGCATAGCCTGGGCGACGTTCCACGACTTCAAAGACGGCCGCAACGTGGTGCGGCCGGCTCTCTTCAAGCAGTGCCTTGCCATGGTCAAGCACCTGCACCGCATCCACCCGGACATCAAGCCCGAGGCGGTGAAGACGATTGTGTCCCGGTTTGGCCGCGCCATTGAAACCAGCGACGACAAGGACAAGATCAAGCCGCTGGACCGCCACGGCTGCGCCATTGCCGTCGGCCGCCGCAAGACGTCGGTGGCCCGGGCCTGGGTGGTCGAGGGCACCGGTGAGATGATTGTCAACGGCAAGAGCCTCGTCGACACGTTTGGTCGCGTGCATGACCGCGAGAGCGCCATGTGGGCGCTGCGGTCAACGGACCGCTCCGACAAATACAATGTGTGGGCGCAGGTGGACGGCGGCGGCACGACCGGCCAGGCCGAGGCACTCACGCTGGCGATTGCCAGAGCACTGGTGGTCCACGAGCCTGCGCTGAAGACGGCACTACGAAAAGGTAAGCAGGACCCGTCTATTTTCTTTTTATTATTCTGTCCGTGGGTACTTTTTTTCATTTTTTAAATTGCTAACCCCCTCCCCCTTCAGCTGGGTGTATCACTCGTGATCACAGAATGGTGGAGCGCAAGAAGCACGGACACGTCAAGGCAAGAAAGATGCCCGCGTGGGTCAAGAGATAGTGCAAACAACAGACAGCGGGCGGCGCAGGGCACTCGAGTACGCAGAACGCAAAATGCAGGTTCATGTGCTCACACAGACATGTGGAATGCACCAGACACGCCCGGGGACGGCTCGTCTTGCATCTGTGCCTGGTACACTAGCCGTTGCTTTCATGGGTCTTTATGCCCTCGTGGTATCATCGCCTCTGTTGTACCTCGTTTTATTGCGGCTTGTGTGTTGTGTTTGCGTGTCTGTGAGCTCGCAAGCAGCTCGGGAACGGTGCTATATGTGTGTAAATTTTGTACGATCAGGGATAGAACAATGCGGTTCTCGCGACAGCGGAAGCCACTGTCACCTCAAATCACAGCGAACACCAAACAAAAATAAAACAAGTAATCGAATCCGTTATCTCTAAGGCAGCAGCCGCCATGGCCTCTCGTCTCAAGCTGTCTTCTCGCGCAGACTGCAATTCTTACAAACTGGCACATCACGAACTGGTACGTCATATAAACAGGCTCGGCAGGCGGTTCCGATCCCTCGTCGTAACACGTTCAACTATGATTATTTGTTTAACGGTTATCGGATTGCCAGTTCTCTCACAGCATGTTGGTGGTCTACAGGTGACCTGCATTGTTGCGGTCGACTTTTCCATAACCAGGACATGCATGAAAATTATGTGCACCTGTGCAAGCCTCGGCACATGGACACAATACCTGTGTATCGTTTGCCATAACTGACACAAGTTACTTGTGAAATGAGAGACTGTTTCATGCATATATGTTCATGGTTGTTTATATATTTCTGCAGCCACCTTTGACTGTCTTGTATACTCTCCGTCCTTTGCGGCTGTTCTGCTCTGGGCACGCAATACGGCCTATAAACATAGCTGAAAGGTATTGGATAATTGGGAGCCTGTCCTCTACTCATCTGGGAGGACACATCTGAGAAGAAGGCCGACGGTGAACCCATGGTTCGTGTCCACGGTCCCACGGCCGGCAACGACGTCAAGCCCTTTCTGATAATTTGGATAACATCTAGCAAATCGTTCGCTTTGTGGCCCAAAATGTGCAGAGGGCAGGTGCAATGGCTATTTCACGGTTACTCTTGTTTGGTCCTTCCGCCACTGGTTTGGGGCGGCCCAGATGGGCAACCTGAGGCTGCTAGGATTGGCAGGAACGTCGCGGGTGAGTGCACTGGAAGGTGAATCTTGCAGTTTCTTTTATGCCGTTCATTCCTCTCGTGAGTGCAGGAAGAAACTGCACTGGAAAGATAGTGTGGCGATTGCGCTGTCATCGCACCTTCTACGAGATCACTGGTACAGCGGCCACTAACAGCACCCGTAGTCCCTTATATTTGTGCATAAAAGCAGCTGCAAGAGAGTAAGAAGACGAAAACGGGACCCTTGGTAAAAGCAAAAAAGAAGAAAAAAAAAGAAAGAAAAGAAAGAAAAAGTCAAGTTCAGAGTTGAAAGAACGCATTCCGAGTGGCAAAGATCAGTAGCTGGGAAAGTGGGCAGACACTGCTTCACGAAGAACGAGCGAGGGGCCCTGTACAAGCGAGAACCACGAAGCGGGAGAGACAAAGAAAGAAAATGGACAGGAATAGCGGATGCAAGACGGACAAACGTGAGCCAGAAAACGGTGTGTCAAACCCCGAACGAAACAACGGGGCGCGCCGAGAATACGACCTGACTTGATGCAGGGTCTGGCAAAACGATTCAGCCCTAATTCTTCGTCAAGTCCAGAAGCCTTGGCTTCGGCGTTTTGCCCGTGTAGCGTACGCACAAGGCCGGCCGAGGCTCCGTGGCCAACAAAGACAAACAGGCGTCATTACTGAAGAAAGCTGGTGCAGGAAACAAGCGCGTCGTCGTGGAGCCCTTTGTTGCTCACGGGATACTAACTGGGATAGGTAGCCCCCCCTCTTTTGCGGCTCCAGGGAGAAGACACGAGGCAGGGGCGGCAGTTTAGCTTTGGAGAATACGTGTGCTTGTACGAGACTTGTCATGCACTGGTCTGCGGTCTTTGTCGTCTACAGCGTTTGCATCTGCATGCCGCATTAGCCTTCTCTCCCGTAGCCAGTAAATATGGAACTATGGATGCTCTCCGTATTCATGCTGCAACTAAGAAATTGATCCACGCGGAGTGTCGTATCTTGCATTCGCAGCATGTATTGCATCATCCATGGAATCGGCATCTGTCCCAGATGGCTCGTGTCCCGATTTTATGATAGATCGCAAGACGGGTTTTCCAAACCCTGCACCTCTCCACAGAATACGCTGCTGAAGCGAAAGAACGAGTCGGCAGTATTCCGGACAGCACACGAAAGATAGGGGGGGAGGGGTTCTTTTCTGGGGCGGCGTGTTCGTTTCAAGTTTCCGTGGGATTTTTTTCTTCAACCGTTCTCTAGTCCTTTGACTCTCCCGGTTCTTTCAATTCTTAGGGTGTTTGAGGGCACCGAAAATCGTCCCATCCCATCCTGCCCCCGTCGTCTTTCTCGTATCTTCTTTCATCTTCGTCGCTTGTCTTTGCTTTCCCTTGAATCCTTCGCATACGAGTACTCACCCTGTTCACAGCCGTGCCATGCACTAATACCAGCTGAGCGCGGCAAATGCCGAGAATGACCCAAGGGGGGGAAACAGAAAATGGGGAACTGGAAAAAAAGGGGGTATATGTCGTATGTGAAAAGTATCACGTCAGGGCACGATACGATACTTGACCGGTCCCTCTTTCCCTCTAATACGGGGCGCATGCTAACAAGCGGGCCAAGCCACTTAACGCGCCCCATTGACAGACAAGCGCAGGAGGCGCGTAAGGGAGGCGCGCCCGACATGAGGGCAGCTACAATGCCACCCTGACGCACCTTCCGAGCGTTCGGTGTGCGGGATCGCAGACGAGCTCCTGCCCTCTTGCTCGTGCCTGTCAGTTTGGCATTGACGTTTTCTTTGTTCTGCCTCCTGGTATCTCTGCTAGTGCCCTTGTTCCTTCCCAATAGCGTGGTCGCCTTTTTCCAACGCCAGGCACAGTCGCTCCTTCTTGCCCAAGCAGTTTGGCGCGCTCGTACCCGATGCAGCGCCGCCCTGGCAGTTTGCACTAGTAACACTGTACTTTGCAGTAGCTTTTTACGAGTAGTGCCAAACCAAGAGAAAACGTGCGCATACGACTACTCTGTACCTTGTAGAAAAGAAGGGGAAAGAAGAAGAAAAAAGATCTCATCGAGCGACTAAAGAGGAGGGTAGAAGAAAGACATAAAACAATACGTTGTAGCGAGAGGCAGAGGCCGGACGTAGAGATTTTCTTCACTTGCCCGTTCTGGAAAGAGCGTTTATTACTTGTAAGTACGAGTCCGCCGGTATCGTTTAACAAGACCTGAACTACCCCTTTTCACGGCCCCCTTTTCTCTTTGTTCTGACAACATGGTTCATGGGTCTAACACGATGCAGTTGGGATATTCTCCGTGAGCCCAGCGAGCTCTTTCCAGTTGGTTTTTCTCTCGAGTTTTATTTGTTACTTTTTATTGGCTCGGAGCACACCTTTTCCTCCATGAACTACAATGTATTATGGAAACCCACGGGCCAAAGACCAATCCGTCTGTATCAAATGTTGGCCCTGCGTGTCTGATGGCTCCCACGGGCGTCCACGGCCCCTGCTCATGAGCCCTTTTTTCGACACAGTATGCCGAGGCTGCCCATCGGTCTTCCGTCAAAACTCTCACCATGAACGAGAGAATCGTTCAGTTGACCCTGCTGTTCGTGCTCGTATCTGCACCATATGAGTAGAGTGCTTGCCGTGGCAATGCCTCCGGGCCGCGGCAAGAGCAGGCGGACGAGAAAAAGGAAAGACAAAATGTCTATCCCTATCGTGGCTATAGCGTGAGGCGGCTTGCCTCGAGGTCGTGCCGTTGCTTTCACCACGGTGTGTTTGCAGACCTCCGGATTGCTGCTTGTGCTCCTGCTCACCCTCCTGTTCGTTTCGGCTGTCCCTGTTCCTGGCTCTCAACCTAAGCTCCCAGTTAGCGTAGTGCTCTATTCTGTAAGTTGACTCTTGCAACCTCCTCAGCCAAGCGTCCTCGTAATTTATTTTCTGTTTGCTATGGGTCGGTGACATGGCGTCTTGACACTGGTTGTTTGTGTTGTTTTACCTTTTTTTACTTATTCTATAGTGACCCTCTTGCACGGCCGTTTTTTTTCTTTTCTTATTTTTTCCTTTTTTTTTTGTGTTTCTTTTTCCTTCTTCTTCTATCCCCGTTTGGCCCCTGTTCGCCGAATCCACTTCTCCCCGAGATCTCGACATGCCGTCCGCACAGAAAACATCCAGAAGCCGCGTCTCTCTTCACCGCTGGCAAGACTAGGGCCCGCCTTCTCTTTCCCCCTTTCCAAGGAAACGGCCGGCTAGCCAGCCTTGCCAGCTAAAACGTGGTGTTGATTCCAGCATCACGGCCCGGACGTCTTTGGTCGTCAGACCACGTATATAGGCCAAGGAGCCGGGCCGCGTCGTTCTCCGTCCTCCGTCTACTTGCGTCCCTCGTCTGCGGCCCTTGTCCAGCTACATCGCTGCCGCGCCTCTTCCACGGCCGTGTACACGGGAATGGGGACGAGGCCGCTGCTCGCTACGTCCTTTGATCGTTTCGTCACCGGCCCTGCTTAGCCTCTCGCACTACCTATCTAGGCTACTGCTACCTTTTTAAAACCCTCCTACCCCCCCTCCCCGCCGACGCAAAGGAATCAAAAATCCAGAAAAATATCCCGTTTCACTTCTCTTGGTCTTTCTCGGCAACCTGCCGGTCGTCTCTGCACGCTGCGTCTCGCTCGTGGCCCGTCCGCCTCGCCACAGCCATTGCCCGGCGCTCGAGTGCCTCTCGGTCCTCGCTGTCCTCGAAATCGCAGTCTGTCTCTCGTCTCCAGCCCTTCACCGCAGTTCTGCCGGCACCGTCACCGCCGGCCAGCATATCAGACGCAGAGCCACGCAGAGCCCTCCCGGCCCGCCCTCCGTCCAGCTCCGTCGACCCCCGTCCACGCTGACGCCGGACCACCGTCTCGCCGCGCCTTGCCAACCTCTCGCCACGCACACGCAGCAGGTGCGCCGGATACTCGCACCGGGGTGTATGAGCGGCAAGGAGAAGTACTCGCCAACAAGCCCAGACGCACTGGCATCCAACGAGACGGCCGACTGAGCAGTCCTTTTCTTCCACGCACCTCTTTCTTCCACGCACTCACAGCGGCTGGCCGTGACGTCGGTCGAGCCCTGTTCCTGGTCGTATAAGAAAATAAGACCGAAACGGGCCACAAAAAAGAAAAGAGAAAAACGACTGCAAGGTAATAACATGGATTACAGAAATGCCCTGCACCCCTACCCCCCCCATCCTGTCTGTCCCTGTTGTATGGTAGAGGCTAGCACCCGTTGTTGTCCCTACCCTAGCTGGGGCTGTCCGCCTGCACAGGCTGCGTTGCATCCCATGTGCTTGCCTGCCGTCTTGCCTGCTCTGCCAAGAGACATAACCCCCGTCACCGCTACCTTTTTTACCCCCCCCCCCCCCCCCCCTCCCTTTCCCCTCCCATGATAGCCCATGCCACCCCGGACCAACCCAGGCCAGTCAGATCTCGGTCCTCCTGCACTCGCCCGCATGCAGCTACCAGCCCTGGCAGCCTTCGAGCCTCGTCTGTCGTTGTGAGACGACGAGGATTGTCTGCAGTGGCGTCCAGGGGTTTGTCCTCCCATCAAGCCTTGAGCCACATCACACGCTAGCTTTCCCTCTCGTTGCTTTCACGCTGAAGCCACAAGCCACTGCACGCATATGTTCATCTTTTTTTGTCCAGCCTGTCTGTTCATTCTCGTATCCGAGCCATTCCCGCCATTGCAACCCCCGAGCCTCTTACGGGTTCTTTTGAATTTTTTTTTTTTTGCTCAAAGGACATGATTGTATGGCAGAATGCCGTGTCTTGGACGCCGCCCTCGACCGCCAGTTTGTGGTTGACCTGCTGCCATGTATATTATTGCTGAATACTGATGGGTCTTTTTGTCAGCGTGCATGCAGGCCTTGAACCCACCGGAGTATTCAAGAGACTGCCGCCTCTCGACTTTCGCTTTTTGCCGGGAAACTTGGGCGCCATCCCGTCTCTTCGTCTCTCGCTTTTCCCAATCCTTCACGCCCTCCTTTCTGCCGTCTGCCCAACACGCCCGAGGTAAGTTTGCACCTGTCCAGTGTCTTCCCTGGCACCTCTCCCGCCCTTGCAGCCTTGTATTCTATCGCGCCCGTCGTGTTTTCCAATCCTGTTATGTCGCTTTATTCTTTTTTCTTGCGCATCTACACTTTTCACTTCCCCTGTCGAGCTGACCGACATCCACTCTTGCTTGTTCCCTCATCCTCTATATTGTCGCCATCTCTCCCTTCTCCTATGAAACATCTCAGCCCACCGCGTAACACTGCGGCCGTGTCCATGGCATATGTGTCCCGCCGTGGTGGCCTGGCCTGTCTTTTTTAATTCTTGTTTCTGTTTTCATTACTGCGGGTTCCTCCTTCTCGTGCTATCGTTTCCTTTTACACGCTTTCTGGCACGCCTTCGCCTCGTTCTGTGGTCCGGCTTGCGGCTTTTCTCGCTGTCCACTGAACTCGACGAGCTTCTTGCTTTGCTACTCCGTCCGCGGCACGTTCACCCAGCCGTCGCCTCGCCTTGTTTACCTTATTTCCTTTTCACTTTTCGAGTACAAAACCAAGGCTGGGTAGCGTCCAAGTTGGCCAGCCACCATTCCCCGTCTCTCTCCGTCCTGGATCTTTGCTTTGATTTTCTCCTTGTGCATATTCTTCGGCCTCCGAATCTGACTCGCCGTCTCTAGGACATCAGACTGGCTACGCACAGAGGAGCCAACTCCCGAAACCGCAGCAGCCCCGGTTGCAAGCTCGACAAAGGCACACCCCCTTCATTTGCTCCCCTTTCGCCTGGCCCTCTCCTCCTTCTGGCTGAAAGACCTGCGGCCTACCGCTGTTGTCAAACAACGGTGTGAGGGGGATGGACGATATATACCGCCGGCGGAAGCAAAATGAAAATCAGATGCGCCCGCCATCCGATCCACGATACCAGCAGACCCACGATGCCTCGCAGCAACGGCAATACCACCATGCAGGCTCGTCCAGCAGCGATCGGCAAGGAATGCCGTCCGCTGGAGGCCGTGTCTTGAGCAGCAGCGGCGGTGCTGCCGCGCCCGGCTATGGGGGCTACTATCAAGAAGCACCAGAAAGCGCCTACACAGCTGCATACGCCCAGCCAACTGCCGGTTACACACAAGACGCACGGCAGGCGCAGCAAGGCTTTGCCAGCACCTACGGCGCACCGAGCGCCCAGATCATGTACGGTGTACCGCAAACCGGCACCCAGGGCGCAGTGTTTGATACGACACAGCCGTTTGCATCCCGGCAGCACGGGGGCATGCAGATGATGGCGCCCGAGGTCGCATCTTCGGCATACTACGGCAGCGATTCCACAGCGGCCGGGGCCGTCGCCATGCACCAGCAAGGAGCAACGTCGGCGGTGTACCAGCAGCACCAAGGCGCCCCAGACAGCAGGGCCGGGAGCGTGGCAACAGCAGCGTATGGGCAGGGCATGATGCCCCTTCCCAGCGTCGGCGGCGCTCACATATCACAACAACAGGCAGTCGGGACAAACACAGCAAACTCATCGACTACTGCTGCAGAAGCTGCTGCTGCTGCATCTGGATCGCAAGACTATGCAGAGTCCCACGAATCCTTTGCACGATACCAGAGAACACTAAAAGACGTGTTCAGAAGCGTCAAGAGCGGCGACCTCTCACCAGCATCCGAGTCGCTGCTCGGCATATCCGACTGGCTGTTGACGAGGGTGGAAGTGCTAGGTAAGGCGGGAAAATAGACAGCAACCCCGGAACAAAATGCGATGCGTGTGTGTGCTGTGTTGACATGATGGATACAGGGCTGACAAATGACGACGAGGAGCTCTACGAGGACCGGGCCAAGCTCTGGAAGAACTTTAACAATGCCTGGCTCAGCCTGCTGGAAAAGCAAAAGGAGCTGATGTGGTCGGGCAAGAGTCTGCACCGATCTCAGAGCCTCGTTTCGTTTGACGATTTGCAAAAGATGGCCCGCGAGCTGGTCCGTCTCTGTGACGGCGTCGAGCGCTTTGGGCTTGTTGACTATGACTACGGCGTATGGGAGGAGCGCATCATGGCCAGTAAGTGGGCGGTGTATCTACGCCAAACAAATGTGCCGGTCGGGGCCGCTGCTAACCAAGAAACAGTTCTCACCGAATGCGTGGAGCTGTACGCAATGACCGATGAGGAGGCCACCGGCGCTGCAAGCGGGCCAAGCTCACACCAAGGCTAGATTCACCGACGAGCCGCGCCCTTGCCAGCTGAATGGCATGGTCAGACGCCGCCCTTTCCGCTGCTTTGATTTTCTTTTTTCCCCTTTTCCTTGTTTTTCTAGGCCACAGCGGGCGTGGTATGCGAGAAAAAATACGCGAAATGAGGCGGGAATGTATTGTACTATATTTTTGTCAAGACGATTTCTGTCTGTTCCACCCGCAGCTGTTATTTCGTTTATGGGCTGCCGGGATTAATTGGTTTTCTATTTCTATTTTCTCTTTTCTCTTTTGTATGGTCTTGGTCTTGGTCTTGGTTTACGGGGTAACTGCCGGCTGGCCGGCTATGAGGCTCGAGTCAAATACTAGAGAGGTCCCCTCACGGGGTTGGTTCTATGGAGGATACATGAATAGATTAAAAAGTACACAAGTTGACGGGGTAATACACAGGTCCATTGGTGCTCGGGCTGGGGTTTGGGCTGACCTGGTCTCGGAGACGCATATTTACAACTTTTGGTGTTCCTGTCACACTGATACGAGCAGCTCCAGGGCAACAAGACGAAGAGGTAGAAATTTGACGTCTAAAAAGCACATTTGATACGGCAAGAGAAGCCACATTAGGAACCCAAAATCAACGGAAAAGGGACGTGCAGCCACGCGTAAGACGACTCGGCTCGGCCAGCCGTGCTTTATAGTGGCTCGGTGGCTTGCTGGCTTGCTAGCTTGGCTATATTGGACGCCAAGCATCCTTCTGTCACCTTTTTTCAGTAGTTGTAATTGCGCAATGGAGGACTGTGGCCATAAAAATGAGATGAGCAGGAATGCCAATGCCTCGATGTTGACAAATCAAACGTCTCAAACGTCTCCGGGAAAAGGCTCTGCTTGGGGTGCTGGACGACGTTCTCATAGAAATCACGGCCACAATTCACAATTCTTCTCCCCTTCCCCATCTTTTTTTTTCTTTTCTTTTCTTTTCTCTTCTTTCTTTTTGAGCCCCCTCGGTGACGGTCGACTGTGCTACGCTTGATAGACGAGATCCAGTCTGCAGGTTTCGCATCAAGGCCTCGGAAATAATTTTCGATTTACAAAAAAAGTTCCTAGTCTCCCTCTACCCCCCCCCGTCTAGCCTGGGGATAAGACCAGCGGGGCAGCGACTGTCAGCTGGAGTTGACAGCTGCTGCATGGCACAACGAGCGAGGCCGGAAAGAACGAGACGTCTCTTGCAGCTGGCCGTTTCGGTTTTGTGATTATCCCCTTCTGCCCTCTTGGCTTGCTGTTTAACAAAGTAATGTCCCAACCAATATCCCAGGGCAGAAACCCGCACGTCCGCTAGAGGTGGAAAGAAAGTGAAAGGGGGTGGGATCACTGGAAGGCTATCACATATCATCTTGGGTGCATGGGGCCCTAATAATTGATCCAGCTAGCTGGGTCTGTCTCGGGACGGGGCGACTCCTTATTAGGTGGGTCTCTTCTTGCCTTGTTTCCCGTCAGAGCTTGGAGGTCGCTCTTTCCAATTTACGAATGGCTGCTACGAATATCAGCTCCAGTAGCCTTTGTCGCTGTTTCCGGAAAGAAATACTGTCAAAAAGAGACGCATAGTCACTTGGCAAGCCTACAAAGTATGGCTTGCTTTCCTTCGCACCCAGTGCACTTTGGCATCCACCTTTGGCCCCTGACTGTTTGTCGCGGGCCAGGTCAGTCTTCTTCTCCGACTCGGCTCAGCTGTGCAGCCGAATGTCGCCAGCCACGGCTGTAGGTCTTGGCGCGAGATAGCACTCTATAAAGTATTTGCATCTCGTGTCCCACCATTGCCCTGTAGACATGTCGGTGTTGGAAGGATCAATATTGGCAACCGACGTCTGTGGGATACTGGGAGAGTGCAATCCTGTGCGTAAGTCACACCGTATAATTCTACATGAACAACAAGCATAAGCAACACAATAGTCGGGCTTACTTCTGGGATTCTTTCAGGACTGTATCGAGTATGTACCTCAATGGATAGCTAAATTTCCAGTAAATGCTACGTTTAACGGAAACAAACCGTATCTGGCTCCTCCAGGTGCAATATTATTATGATCAAAGGGTCTGTTGGGGGCACAAACATATACGATTCGGCTCTTCTTACATTCTCATGGTCTTTGATTGTCTTTCTTGATTCTTTTTTTTTTTAAAAAAATGTGGGCGTGTGCGTACGTCGATACGTCGATAGTACCTCGAGACGCTCACCATCAATACGTCAAACAGTCTCTTTGGTATAGAGGGACACATCTTGTGTTGTTAGGTCCTCCAAGATAATCGGCGGCCCATTTATTGCAGCCGTAGTTTCACACGTGTGTGGGAAATCAACGCAAGTCATAGTTTGTGCAGATGCTATAAAAAATACAATGAAACACATTAAATGCGGGGGCTTGGGGGGTAACGTCTTATCCGCCATGAACTCTCACGAGTTTGGCAGCATGTTGCTGGACGGCCAGGCAGCAAAAACAGCAAATGTAAACAGACATTGGCGGCTTTGCACTATTGATTAGGCTTGTCCTGATGGCAAAGAAGTGTTTAGATTCTCGAGGGCAAGACATTAGTCGCTCGGCTATTTTGGTTGTTTTCGCTCGCATGTTTTTTATTCTTATTTTTACGAGCAAATCGAAAAGTACAACGGTATTGTTTTCAGCGAATAAAATAAGCGTTGTGAAAATTAAAAGGATGTTAAAAATTGAGACCTTGTTCTCTATGCTAAAAATAGCACGTAGTTTACTATCAAGGATGTTTCCATAATATTCATCCCTCTTTCTCGAAAAAGACGGGTAAAAACACACCAGCAGAGAAAAAGGCATCAATATTGTCGCCGCGCAACATGGACCGTGCTCACTGAGGTACAGGCGAGATCATAAAATAATGTGCGAAAGTGTTTTTTTTTTTTCATCATCCGCTCATTCATCAAAGAAAAAAGTAGAGCCCAAATGGGAGATGTAGTGAGAAAAGTATCGTTGAGATGCACCTTGTGGACCAGAGTGCCCTTTCAGAACCGACTCCTGAGCCGTATTCCTTTGCCTGTTGCCTGCTCGATCCAAAGTGTCCAAGTGCCCGCAAGGGGGCTGTCAAAACTGGTCTTGAAGCGTTAGCCGTAGCCGGCACGGGGAGAAGAAAGCAAAGACGGCGTGAAGACGGGAAAAGACAAAAAAGACACCAAAAAAAAAACATACCAAGCGTCATGCTTAGGCTGACGTCCGTGTTCTCGACCATCTTGGTAAACTCCTCAAAGCTGATCTTGCCGTCCTGGTCGAGGTCGGCCTCCATGATGGTCTTGTCGACAATCTGCTGCAGCTGCTGATCCTTGAGGTTGTTGCCCACCATCATCTTGAGCACCACAAACAGCTCGCCGTTGCTGATGTAGCCGTCGCGGTCAATGTCGTAGACCTTGAACGCGAACCGCAGCTTCTGCTCCTTGTTGCCCTTGGAGGAGAAGGCGCTCAGGCCGGCAACAAACTCTTGGAAATCGACCGTGCCGCCGCCGTCCTCGTCAAAAATGGCAATCATCCTGCAGACGTCAGCATGGCCCGCGCCCTTGTCTTGTTGGCGCCGCCCGCGTACCTTGTTGCTAGTGGGTTGGAGGCTATCTGTGGCAGACTCAGAAACTCGTCACGCTCTATCGTTCCCGAGTTGTCCTGTGCAGTGCGGCCGTCAGCAGGGCGTTCTCAACTGGGCACAGAGAGGCAACGGAGCCGCCTGTGGCGCGATCGAGTGACGCGCCGTCCCAACGCACCTTGTCCAGCTTCATGAACCGCTTTCGTAGACGCTCCACCTCATCGCGGTCGACTGGCCATGCGCCTCGCTGTCAGCCATTGTCCTTTATAGAAAACTGCGCAGAAAGAAGAGACGGGGGAGGGAGGGCCGTGGCCACCCACAGTTGGTGGTCTGGACAATGTTGTCCAGCACCGCGCTTGTTGTGTTTCCCATGGTGTTTGCGGGTCTGCAGTCCGGGGGCCGCTTGCTTCGCTGTCTGCCCCGTGCCTGTGTCTGCACCTCCTCCTTTGGCGTCTGTCTCGCCGGTCCGCTTGCTGGTGCGATGCCCCAGCTGACGTCCTCGTCCGCCTCAGTCGACTTTTGTCTCCTTTCGGGACGGGTCTTTTTCCGCTGCCGGGTCCTGGTCGCACGGCCGTGGCAGCCTTACCGCGGGCTGTGTCGTGTCTGCTGTCGCCGGGGGTACTGCTGGGTCCGTCACTGTGGTGCCGACGTTGGTTCGGGAGTCGTGCTGGCTGGTAAGGCTGAGGTGAAAGGGACAGTAAAGGGGCGGACGCCAACCGCCGCAGTTGTTATCTGGTGGGGTAATAGCTGGTTATCAAACCGACTAAGCTTTTCTAGCACGTGTATTTACGTAATCATCAAATACGTGATGCTGGAGACGATGTGGCAACAGCGGCCACGTGAAGTATCACGTGTATCCCGAACGATAACGAGTCTTGTACAGCGCAATACGTGGGATTACAGCGGCATTGTAGGGGATGGGCGCTGGCGCGCCAGGCGGTGTGCGCTGTGCCTCCCGCCTAAAATGCACGCTTTCCTCAGCCAAGGAAACGCTGCAGTCGCAATTTCCCGCCCAGTCCCCCTTTTCCCTCGCGCCTTTCCCCCGCGCCCCGCCCAGTGAGCGTATTGAAAAAATTTCTCGCCTGCGCTGTGGAAGGAACTCCATCCCCCAAACACCCGCCAAACCGACACGAAAAACCTCGCAGTTCACCGCCGATTTTTGCAGCCTCAGATTCGACCACGACTTTGCAGCATCAAAAGACGCCCACCACGCCAGTTTTCTATCGCAAAAAATTGAGCACGCCGTGTCGCATGGTCCCCTCGGGATCCCGGCCGGTTTTTGAGCGGATTTTCCGCGGGCGTGGTGCCCATTTCGCGCTCCTGCTGTCGCCGCCGTTTGCCGGCCCCTTGCCGCAGCCATGGCAACCCGCAAAGTCCGCTACAAAAAGCTCAACATAAAAACGGCGCTGCCGGTGCTGCGCGAGGACCAGGTCGACCCCAGCGAATACGAAGCCCTCACCACCGAGACCCAGATCGCGACCGGCGTCGACCAGGGCGAGGAAAATGTAAGCAGTTGATTTCCGATGGATTTGCATCGCGTTGCTTTCCTTTGTTGCCGGCGTTGATGCATCGCATCGACCCCTACGATGCACGTGATGCGCACGTGACTCTCCTCGTGACGTGCGCATCGCATCGCAATGCATCGCATCCCGCGATGCGATGCGATGCTGCTCATGCCCCCCCCCCCCCCCCCCCTTGCGCGCATCGCTGACCGCCCAGGAATACCATCTGCAGGTCGCCCTGCAGGGCACTGCCACGGCGGCAGTCAAGGAGATCCCCGTGCCGCCGCCGATGGAGAGCGACATCGACTACGACGCGCTGCACCGCCGGACGTTCCAGCAGCCGGTCAACTACATCCGCTTTTCGCAGACGGTCGAAGAGTGCATCGGCTGCCAGTACGACATGACCGAGGAGGACGATGAGTTCCTCAAGGAGTACAACGCGAAAAACCCCGCCGGCGGGCAGCTGTCGGAAGACGACTTTGAGCAGATCATGGAGGTGTTTGAGGACACGGCGTCGGTGGCCACGCCCTTTGCGTCGGTCGACAAGACGGTGGTGCCGTACGACCACATGGTGGGTGGCCTGCAGGAGCTGCAGCTGCCCAAAGTCATGAACCACGCCAAGGAAATGTATGAGTACTGGCGGCAGCGGCGCATCGAGGTCGGCGGGCCGCTGCACCCCGCGCTCAAGTTTGAGACGCACCAAGAGACGGACGAGATGGACCCGTTTGTGTGTTTCCGGCGGCGCGAGGTGCGGCAGACGCGCAAGACGCGCGCGCGCGACCTGCAGAGCGCCGACAAGCTCAAAAAGCTGCGGCGCGAGCTCGAGGACGGCCGCCAGCTGGTCGTTTTGGCGCACGAGCGCGAGATCGCCAAGCGCGAGCTGCTCCTCACAGACCGGGCCGTGTATGAGCAGAGGGCCAAGCTCAAGACGCTCAAGATCCGCCTCGGCATCCGGACCGACGACGAGGATCTCGTCCACCAAAAGGTATGTCCGGCGGTTGTTCGTCCCGACCCACAGCTGCCGCCTGTGCTGACCGTCTCCCAGCCCCAAAAGAAAAAGGCGCCCGACATGTCGATGGCACAGCGCAGCGCCGGCGGCGCCCAGGTGCGCGCTGCTGTGCGCCCCGACAACCGCCCGCCCGAAATGGATCTCGTCCAGCTGGCCGACGCGCTCCAGGAGCGGGAGAACGAGCTCCGCGCCGACGTCATCAAGCGCATAGACAACCACCGGCGCTGGAACGAGAGCCACGTCGATCTCACCAGCGAGCCCCTCAAGCCCCCCCGGGACCGCTCCGTCGGCGCGGGCTTCCGCCCCGCCACGACGCAGTACCTCATGACGCCGCCGGCATCCGAGTCGTCCAACGACGACGAGCCCACGTCCATGGACCTCGACGAACCCGGCCTGTCGTCTGTGTTCCATTTCAAAGGCGCTGGCGCTGGCGCCCACGGCCCCCTCCAGCTGCAGCTGCTGCCAAACAAGCCGCAGGGCCCCGGCCACCAGTTTCGCCGGCGCATTGGCCGCCTCAACCGCTTGTGGATCGACCGTAGACGCATCGTGGCCAGCCCACCACCGGAGCCGGCCGCCTCGCATGACAGCTTTCCAGCCGAGATGGACGTCGACGACGTCGTCGCCGACCGCTGGAAGTACGACCGCGACGACAGCGACGACGAGCCAGAGGTGTACGAAGTCGACCCTTTCAGCACCCGCGCGCTCAAGTTCCGCGCGTCGCTGCCGTTCCCGCTGCCGTACGCTATGCGAAGGGCCGACGGCCAGGCCGGCGGACAGAGGCAAAATGGCGTGTCGCAGCCGCAACGACAAGCCATCCAGCAACGCCCCCAGGCAGCACAGCCTCCAGCGGCGCCAGCCCCAGCGCCGGCAGCTGCACCGGCAGCCTCGTGAGCAGTCGGACAGGGCTGGCACCCTTCCACGGCATGTCTTTTTTGATTATTCTTCTCCCTCCACCCCCCCTCCCGTCTGTCGAAGCGTGCATCGTCGGCATGTATCGTCTTCGGCAACGGATGTGTATACACCACTCTCGACTCTTTTGTTGGCGAGAGTCAGCATTTTCGTCACTGTCCCTCTTCTCTTTTTGTCGATTTGGGCCGGCGCGCATCCTTTCCTTGCTGTCCTGGTTTTTTTGCGTCTCAGCAACTCGGCAGTCTTTTTTCGGGTCAATTTTGCGTGCGATTTCTGGCGGACGGGATTTTGCAAGGAGTTTCAGTGGTGACTGGGACCCTGTGTAGTATTAGTCAGCGACACGGCCTGCTTTTCTCCAGTGTATATATGGGAAGGACAAGAGCAACAGGAGCCGAATATGGGTTATGACACGATTATAATATGGAAAGCTGCTGCCGGCCTCGACAGGCTCGGCGGGCAGCGTACAAAAAACATAAAAATAGCAAAGCTTTCAAAAGACAACGCCCCCGGAGAGTCAGGAGCAAAGAGACAAGAAACGTACTCGACAGGTGACCAAGGCGGTGGCCAAGCCGAGGCGAGTCAGGCCAAGGACTGCTCGCCCGTTGTTCCTCTTCCTCGCCAAGGCATTGTCGTGAAAAAGACTGGAAGAGGAGATAATGCGAGACTGGCCGTGCTCAGCTGGCGACGCCCTGACGAGTGGACAAAGGCGGGAAGGGACGTGAGAGAAGTCTGGTGAGGAACGGCGAGAAGGGAGAAGAACAAAGAAGCGACACCGGAGAAGAGAGGAGAGGAGAGGAGAGGAGAAGAAGAAGAGGGAAAAGGAAAGGAAACGGGAAAAGACAGCGCCGCGGGAGGGCAGACAGGAGGGAAGCGGGCGAGGAAAAAGTGGCCTGTTACTGGCGATGCAGGAACAGAAGACAGGAGAGGAAACAAAATGAACAAGAATGGTGGGAAGGCAAAAAATAAAATAAAATGCATAATAAAATGCAAATAGAAGGAGGCGGTCATATGGGGGGCCGCGGGATGTCGCCAGAGCGGGCTGGGAGCTAAGACGGGAAGAGTGGAGCCATTTTTTTGTGTGTACCGAGTAGACCCTGGAATGAGTTCTGCCGGGCTACGCCGCCCGCTGCGGGCTGCCCCTCGCAGAGATCGCATAGCTGCATGTCGAGAATTTTATATGCTACTATGCGAGCATCACAGCCTCACATCTGCCACGGGACAGAGAGCACATTTCGAATCAAAGGATAGCTGCCAAGGCCAGGACGATATTTTTTGTTACAGAGCGTACCGGCCTACAAAACGGCGAGGTGGGACTGGCGCAACGACAAGAGTGTCCCTCGCCTTGAGCGAGACGGCCAACGGAAATAGCAACGCAACAGCCCATCCTGCACCCCGTCGCAATGGCTCTGCAGAGGCTCGACCCGAAGAAAAAGTACCTCATCGCCATTGGCTGCGAGGGGTCGGCAAACAAGCTGGGAATCGGCGTGATTGCGCACCCCGTCGACGACGACGGCAAGCCGGTGCAGGGCCTCGAGGGCCGGGACGAGGCGGCCATTGTGCTGTCCAACGTGCGCGATACGTTCAACGGGCCGCCCGGCACGGGGTTCCTGCCGCGTGAGACGGCAGACCATCACCGGCGGGTGTTTGTCAAGGTGGCGCGGCGCGCGCTGGCGGACGCCGGGCTGCGCCCCGAGCAGATCGACTGCGTGTGCTACACCAAGGGGCCGGGCATGGGCGCGCCGCTGGCGGCGACGGCGGTGGGCGCGCGCACGCTGGCGCTGCTCTGGCGCAAGCCGCTCGTGGGCGTCAACCACTGCGTAGGCCACATTGAGATGGGCCGGGCGGTGACGGGCGCGACGCACCCGGTCGTGCTGTACGTGTCGGGCGGCAACTCGCAGGTGATTGCGTATGCGGGCCAGCGGTACCGCATTTTCGGCGAGACGCTCGACGTGGCGGTCGGCAACTGCCTGGACCGGTTTGCGCGCACGCTGCGGCTGTCCAACGACCCGGCGCCGGGCTACAACATTGAGCAGACGGCCAAGGGCCCGTTTCGCAACAGCCCGTACCGCGGTGACAACGGCGACAACGGCGACGACGGCGCGGACGACGACAGCCTCCCCGAGCGCGAGCCGATCCTGCTCGACCTGCCATACGCGGTCAAGGGCATGGACTGCTCGTTCTCGGGCGTGCTGACGCGGGCCGACGAGTGGGCGGCGCACATGCGCGCGGGCAAGCCGGCGCCGGACGGCACGAGCCTGATCACGCCCGCGGATCTGTGCTTCAGCCTGCAGGAAACGGTGTTTGCCATGCTGGTGGAGATCACGGAGCGGGCCATGGCGCACGTGGGCAGCAGCCAGGTGCTGATTGTGGGCGGCGTGGGCTGCAACGAGCGGCTGCAGGAAATGATGGGCCAGATGGCGGCCGAGCGCGGCGGCAGCGTGTTTGCCACGGACGAGCGGTTCTGCATCGACAACGGCATCATGATTGCGCACGCGGGTCTGCTGGCCCACGAGACGGGCTTTGTGACGCCGCTGGCCGAGAGCACATGCACGCAGCGGTTTCGAACCGACGAGGTGCTCGTGGCATGGCGGCGCGACTAGGCCGGCACGAACGAGATGATAGGGGCAATGACGAGACGGAGTTGCATGATTTACGACAGAACTGAGCGCGCCATGCAGGCTTTGGATGCAGCGCGGTCTCTTCAGACACAAGTGCGGCTGACTGTGCAGCGGCCAGCATACCACGAATACGAATAAGAAAGCAAACCCGCGTATTTCTTGTCCTCTTCCTGCCCCCATAGATATAGAACAGACGGTACAGTAACGTGAATGTGTCCAAATCTAGACACTGCAAAAAATCCAACCCGGAATCGGAAAGACAAAAAACATCATGGTGCTGTCCCTGTCCGTTTTGAGAACCGCCACACCCAGCCTCACCGCTTGATGTCGTCGCCGCCTGTAGGCTTGTAGATGATGATTGTGGTGAACTGCGTGGTTAGCGTGGCCGCAAGCGAGCAATTAGTCTCGACATGCACGGGAGGCTCTCACCTTGTCCTTGTAGCGCGTCGTGGCGGAGACGGCGAGGATGTTGTTCTTGATGCTGCTGGTGGCCAGGTGGTTCAGGATCGTGTAGTTGGGCATATTCAGCACGCTGTTGTCATCCTTAATGAGCGTGGCAGCGTTGAGAATAGGCTTGCCGAGGAACCCGGGCAGACTCGGCGGCATGGGCAGGATCTCGGTGGCAGCGGCGGCCGTGTGGAAGTCGGGCGAGTCGTCGGGCAGGTCGTAGTCGAGCAAGAACTTGGGCAGCTCGTGCGAGAAGGCCGCCGGCTTGGGCACGTTCTTCCACTTGGGCGCGCGGTCGGTCAGCTGCAGCGACGAGTCGGCGCCGATCAGCGAAGCGCCCGCCCGCGGCTGCGCCTGCGCCTGCGGCTGAGCCTGAGCCTGGGCCTGGGCCTGTGTCTGTGTCTGCGCCTGCGCCTGCGTCTGCGTCTGCTTGGGCTTGTCCTGGGCCACAGGCTGTGGCTGCTTGGACGGCGGGGCCACGTTTTGCGCTGGCGCTGGCAGAGGTGCTGGCGGCGCAGACGCAGTCGCGGCCGGCGCCGGCGCCGGCACGCCCTGGCCGTTGGGCGGCGTGCTCTGCGGGGCGACTTCAATGTAGTTGACAAGGTTGTTGCCAAAGTCGACGGTCGTGGGCAGGTCGCGCGACGTCTCCATCTGGTTGTCGACGAGGAAGCGGATGTGGTGCGTGCCCGGAAGGACGTTGATTGTCGTGGCAAACACGCCCGGCCGTCCTTCGCTGTTGGGGAGGAGCTGTGTCAGCGGCTGCTCGTTGTGCGGTGCGCGTGTGGAGAGAAGGGGGAAGAGGGGGGGGCCTACACTGGATGCATGCGCTGCTTCTTGTTCCACTGGAAGATGGTGCCGGTGACGTAGACCTTTTCGCCGCCGCGCAGCCACTCGAGCCGCGTGGGCACGGTCGGGCGCGTCTTGTCGACACGCAGCTCCTCCATGTCTTCCTCCTCAATGGTGACGGAGCTGAGCGTGGAGGAGCGGTGGGTCAGGCCGTCGTTGTCCAGGGCCTCGATGTCGTCGACGGGGTCGCCGTCCTTGCGCGGCGCGATAATGGGCGAGCCGGGCGTGTGCACCTCCTCCTCGATGGGCAGCGGCAGGCGCGGGGGCCGCGTCAGGTACGACACGTCCGGCACGCTGTTGTGCCCGAGCAGGGGCACGTCCATGCTGTCGGCGTAGGGGCTGAGCGGCGGCTCGTATTCGGCCAGGCCGGCCGGGGGGCGCGCGGCGCCGCCGGTGCCCGGCACAATGACGTTGGCCAGAGGAGCGAGCGGGGGCTTGGCCGTGCCGGAGCCGCCTGCCGAGTTTGCCGGATGGGGCACGTCGACGGGCTTGGACGCCGGCAGAGGCGTGTTTTGCGGCTTGGCGGGCGGGCGCGACGGCGAGGCCGACACGGCCGACGCGGCCGACGCGGCCGACGCGGAGGCCGCCGCTGCAGCCTCTGCGGCCGTCGTGCTGTAGGGCCGGGAGGGGATGGAGCGGGAGCCCGAGGAGGACGCCGTCGAGCCCTGGGCGTGGGCCATGGACGGCTCCGGCGGCGCAGCCGAGCGCTGGTTCTGCACCTGCGCGGGGTTTCTGGCGCCCTTTTTCGGCGGCTGTGTCTGCTGTAGAAGTTGCTGCTGCTGCTGCTGCTGCTGCTGCTGGAGCTGCTGGTGGTACTGCGCTGGGCGAGCCGAGCCGGTGCTGCTGCCGTCGTGTCCCGGCGTGCCAGGCGACTTGGGCGAGGAGGCGTTATTTCCCATGCTGTACGGGCCGGTACGGGCTCGCACGGCTGTTTCTGGGGAGTCTGCAGAGGGGCTGAGGAAGCGCTATTGGCAGAAAAACGTGCCAGGCGACGAGTGGCCCGGCCTGCTTCGATTCGACAGCTCGAGCGAGGAGGGTCCGGATGCCGGTGGAGACGCTGCAGACCTGAAATGCTGCAGGTGGGGAGCGCAGGCCGAGCGCAGCAGAGGCTGGGTGGATAAGGAGAGAAGAAGGAGATAAGGAAGAGGAAAAAGAGATGAAAAGAAGGAGAAGGAGAAAAATACAAAACCAGACGTGCTGCCACTGGACGGCTGAGAACGCCCAGATGCCGCGGCGACCCCAGCGGAGCGCCAAAGAGATTGCGCCTGTTGCCGCTGCCGTCGACCTCGTCGGCCTCGCGACGTCACGTCCTCACGGCGTCACGTCCTCGCGTCCTCACCGTCTTTTGCTTCGTGCCTCGTTTTTGTTCGTCGAGGCTGACGAACGGCGCGGCGCCAAGGGAGAGCAGACAGGGCCCGGCCGGGAGGCCAGCGAGACGGCGGATTCCTGCAGGCGACGGAAATGGCAAGACGGGCGGCCGTGCGGTCGTGTCTTGCGCTGGCGGTGGGCGGTGGGTGTGATTCGTGCCGTCGTCTGTCGTTTTCGAAAAGAGGCGTGTCGTCGTGACTGGTCCGCCTAGGCAGGCGCGGACTCGATAAGCGGAAAGAGGGGAGGCTGCCCCACTCTATCCAAGGAAGGTGCGATGAGCAACGACAACCGCGAGCAAACGACGGCGTGCCGTCGAGCAATACGGTAAGGAGTACTGCAGACCTCGGATGGGACAATACTGCCCTTCAATCTGAACTATTATTTTCTTTTTTGCTTTCGCTTTGTCGCTCTGTCGCCTTCGCCTTCGCCTTTGCACCTGTTGTGCTGGCGCGCATTCCTCGCATTCCCACAATTGCGTTGACCGGCTGCACCTTCCTCGTATAACAAGACCCACTTTGCGCACAGCGCGACGACGTAATGGCTTCTCTGCTTCCGACCGCGTCCAACGACCGCGTCCAACCACCACGCCGCGACAAGCCGGCGCCCTTGCATTATGAGCGTCTCGGCGATGCCGCCGGCGCCCGCATAACCTGTACGACGCCCGCTCGGTACGCGCATTGCATCCGCGACGCTGCACTGCGCGCGCTGCGCCCGCCACGCCGCTCCTCCCTCGCCAGCTTCCGGCTTCCGTAGCCCTCGGCATCATGTCCTCGACGGGCATCCCCACGCCTCCGGCGCCGGCTGCCGCGTCGGCCGCCTCCTCTGCCTACTGGCTCGGCGTGGCCAGGGCCACTGGCGGGCTGCTGGTGTCCCTCGTGGCCCGTGCCGTCACGGGCGGCGTCTGGGCCGGCAGCTACCTTGTGCGCGCCCTGGCCTGGCTGCTGAGCGGCCTCTACGCTGCGGCCGCCTGGCCGGCAGCCAGGGCCCTTGCGCTGCTGCGCTTCTTGCTGTCGCCCGTCACCTACACGCTGTCCTATGTGTTTGCGCCGCTCGTCTTTTTCGTCTCCCTTCTCGGCCGGCTGCGGGTGCGTCGTCTTTCTCTTCTTCTTCTTTTTTTTTCTTTTTTGTTCTTCTCTTTTCTTCTCTTTTCTTCTCTTTTCTTCTCTTTTCTTCTCTTTTTTTCCCCTCTTCTCTTGCTCATTGACTCGTCCCTGCCTGCTAACGACCTAGCCGCTCTACACATACCTGGGCTCAGCAGCCTTTGTCGGGATCGCGACAGGCCTCGCCCTCAAGTTTGCCTCGCGCTACTTTTTTGCCGTGCTCCGGCTGGACGCAGATGCAGAAGCAGACGCAGTGTCCGGCACAGACATGCGTGCCGTGGACGACGGCGGGGAGGCCTCAGACGCGGCGTCGTCGGGCACGGTGCGCCGACTGCGGGAGAGACAGCCCCCGCAGCGGTCCCGAGCGCTGCGGAGCTCTGGCCGGTCGCCGCTGTCGTTTGGACAGACCGCGCCGGCAACGTCACCGGTGCCGGCCGTGAAGAGCGAGGCCATTCTCGGCCCGCAAGACGAAGTGTGGCAGTGGCTGGACGAGTTCAACCCCCGGCAGCCGGCCGTGGCCGGCCCGGAGGCCGAGCGCGAGGCAGCCGCCCTGCTGGGCAAGCCGGGCGCACGGCCTGGCGGCCTGCTGGCCCTGACCATCATGGAAGAGTCGTCTTCCGAGTAAGCGATCCTGTGCAATGCCAAAATACAATTACAAAGTATGCCACAATGGCCTAAACGCGCCTAGGAGGCAATGTACAATCAAATCAAGGAAAACGCCCTGCCCCCCCGCCTTGTCCTGCCCTGCATCCATGGTGTAGAGCTGCCGTTTCATCATGATACAGGCATGCGAATAAGTGCAGAACAAGCCTGCTCCGGCCTCTGCCTCTTCACCGCCTATAGCCGTCGCGCTCGCGGCCGTGGTCTCGATTTCGCATCGGCGACCGGCTGCGGCTGTGCCGTCCGCGGTCGCCGCCGCCGCCGTTGTCGTACCGGCGCCGGTCCCACGCAGCTTCGTGCGCAGAGTCGCGGCCCCCTCCGCTGCCGCCCCCCTCACGCACGTAGGCCGGAACGTACGAGTCGCCGTCGGCGTTGCGCGCGCCGCCCCGACCCCGGGCGTCTCTGCCATAGTCGCGGTCGCGGTTGCGGTCGCGGTCGTCACGTCCGCCGCGGTCCCGGTCGCGGTCGTGATTTCGGTCTCGGTCGCGGTCCCGGTGGCCGTCGGCGTGGTGGGAGCCATCCCAGCCGCTCGCTGCCACGTCGCCCGCCGGCGGCGGTGGCCGAGGCGGGAGCCCGTGTGGCAG
This sequence comes from Sporothrix cf. nigrograna, assembly GCA_019925305.1. Lineage (NCBI taxonomy): Eukaryota > Fungi > Ascomycota > Sordariomycetes > Ophiostomatales > Ophiostomataceae > Sporothrix > Sporothrix cf. nigrograna. The sequence goes on along the minus strand of JADHKR010000006.1, from coordinate 438,398 downwards.
ACGATCACGGGCCCAGGCGGGCCTTCGTCCCTCGTCGCCGCCGCCACCGCGCGGCCCACGGTCCTGTGCGTGTCCGCCGCCGCCGTGTCCGCCGTGGCCGCCATGGCCGCCGGGGCCGCCGTGGCCGCCGTGCCGGCCAAAGCTGTCGACGTCAAAGTTGCCGCCGTTGGGGCCGAAGCCGCCCTCGCCATGACCGCGGCCCACGGTCCCGCCCTTGGGCGCCGGCGGCAATGCGGCTTTGCGGTCGTCAAACTTGCGATGGTCGAGCTCGTGCGACTCTTCAAACATGGGAAGGTCGCCCGGCTGGGCCGGGAGCGGCGCCGTGCGGAAATAGGGATGCTGCAGAGCGTCCATGGCATTGATCCGAGCCCGCCAGTCGAGCTTCAAAAGCTGGCTGAGAAGAGACACCGCCGTCGGTCCAAATCTGCGTGTGTTGGGTTAGTCTGGGTAGAGCCTCTGCTGACGCGCAATTGCCTCCTCTGCTGGCACGTACTTGCTAAACCGGGCCGAGAGGTTGCCGGGCCGCGGCCGGGGCGTGAGGCCCTCGGCGCCGGGCAACTTCTTCCAGTTGGGCATGCTGTCCTCCGTCGGCGAGCCGCACAGGTCCCAGATGATTTCGAGCTGGTGTCCGTCGCTGACGCCGGCCAGGATGGGCTTGCCCACGAGCATCTCGCCAAAGACGCAGCCAACGCCCCACACGTCGATCGCCGTGGTGTAGCGCTTCAGCTGCAGCAGCAGCTCGGGCGGCCGGTACCAGCGCGTGACCACGAGGCTCGTGTACTCGCGCTGGCTCTCGCCGCCGCCGCGCCCCGGCTGCGGCACCTCGCCCTCGTAGTGACGCGCCAGGCCAAAGTCGGCAATCTGCAGCACGCCGCGGTTGTTGATGAGCAGATTGGCCGCCTTCATGTCGCGGTGCAGGATGTGGCTGTCGTGCAGGTAGCGCAGGCCCTCGAGCAGCTGCAGGAGGTAGCACTTGATCTGCGGCTCGGTGAAGCGGACCGAGGGGTTGTCGAGGAGGCCGGACAAGTCGTGGTCCATGTAGGGCATGACCATGTACATGATCGGCCGTTTGCGCTTGTCGGCTGCAAAGAGGTCAGAGCCTCGCCCAGGCCCGTTGTTTGCGAGAAAAGGGGGCAAACTTGCATGTCTTGTTGGGGTGTTCCACAGCCATGTCCTCGAGCTTGAGAACGTTTTTGTGGGACAGAAGCTTCAGCAGCTTGATCTCGCGGAGGGCCGTGATGGGGAACTGCGCAGTCGTCAGCGTGCCGGGCTTTTCAGGGAAAACGAACAGTGATGAAAACGCACTCCGTCCTTCTCGTTGTGCATGATAATCTTCTTCAAGGCTACCATGGCGCCTGTCCGCCGTGACCGTGCCTTGTGAACCTCGCTGCCACTGTTAGTGGAGAAACAACAAGACTGGCTCAGACAGGCTTACCCAAACGTTCCCTCGCCGAGCTTGCCCAGAAGCTCATAGTCGCGAATGTTGGAGCATCCCTGGAAGCTCGACCGCGACCGCCGGTGCTCGTGGGCGAACCTCTGCGGCGACCGCGGATCTGGCCCCAGCGGCGTCGCCATGGCCGGCAGATGCCAGCCTGCTGGCTGCGGAGCTGTGAGCTGCAGCGGCCAGCGAGATGGACGCCGGGAGTCGCGGTTTTGTCGCAGTTTTCCCGCCGGGCTGTCGTCGTCGAGATGGGCTGATCGCCGTCGATGGTCGTCGGTGATGTTTCAAAAGGAGATGCAGATGCTTCGGTCTCGTCTGCCGGTCGTTGCTTCCCCAGCTGAGCGCGCTTGTTTGCGGCAGAAAGTGGAAAGGCTACGAAGGCGGTGACGGCACGACAGGGAGACATGCAGCCAATCACAGACCGGATTGAGAAGTGGCCCGCTTTTGCCGTCCTCGGCCAATCACCAGCAGCTTATTTTCTGCCTTATCGATTAGGCCACAACGCGGGTCTGCCGAGCATCTCGGCGCTAAATCTGAGGTATTCAACGTCCAGCAAGGCACTCGCCATCACACAAGGCCGCTGCTTGCCATTGACCACCACAACCCGTGCCACGCCCTCCCACTGCCGCTCCAAAGAGCCTCTGGCGTCTTTGCAACCACAGTCTTGTATGTTCCCTGCCGCCGACGGCTCGTCTCCAACACATCTGACCCGGCCTTCTCGACCGCAGAACACCCGACGGCCACGCCGGGTCCCTCACTCCCGGCCTCGATTCTCCCAGACGCCGCCATGAACTTCCACAACAAGCCGCCCGTGCCGCACGTGCCGTTCATATATCGGTTCTCGGCAACAGCGCTGGGCGCCAGCATGTGGTTCTTTGTATGTCCCCAAGGTGAAGGGGGGAGGGAGAAAGGGCGTGATGGGAGAGAAAAGAGGACGGCAGCGCTAACAGACATCATTTTCAGCTGATGTACAGAGCGAAGAAGGACGGTAAGGGCATATTCTCCCCGAGCGCGAGCGAATGCCGCCTCAGACCGCCCCAAAACCACCGCGAGACGATTGCTGACATTTCTCACAGGCCCGGCACTGCTCGGCTGGAAGCACCCATGGGACCACTAGACGATGCAGCAGACGTGGGCTATGGCCGAAACGGGACGTCTCGTATGGGAGAGTCGACTGCTGTCCTGCGTGGCAGCGCGGGCGGGGACGGGAGGCATTCGAGCCACATCTCGCTGGCACCATTGCTGTACATATGACCGGAGCACGGGTTGGACCGAATAAACAAAGTTACAAACGAGCAAAGGACACAAGGCGTCAGGATGCCCGAGTTACAGACGGAAGTGGCTTTCATAGAGGCCGAAACACCCAAAACAGCCTCCCATTCTCCCGTCGACAGCCGCTCACTTGGGCTTGGAAAACAGATAGTGCGACACACCCCACACGTCGCCGCCGCCGTAGGCGAAGAGCTCCGAGCAGGCCATGTAAAACACCTGCCAGCGGTGGTATTACACCGTGGCGTCCTTGTCGCCGTACGTGGCCACGAGCCCGCGCATCACGGCCTCCTTGTTGGCCGCCATGTTCTGCAGCCAGTCCTCGCACGTCTGCGCGTAGTGGCGCCCGCTGATCCACCACTGCTTCTCGAGCGCCAGGCCGTGCTGAAAGTAGTGCAGCAGGTCGGCCGAGGGCATGGTGCCGCCCGTGAAAAAGTGCGCCGCCATCCAGCCCGAGCCGTCGGCAAAGTCGTACGGCGTTGTGGCGTGGCTGAACAGGTGAACAAACAGCTTGCCGCCGGGCCGCAGCGCGCGGCCGATCTTGGCCATGAGCAGCTCGTAGTTCTTCATGTGCTCAAACAGCTCAATCGACACGACGCGGTCGAAGCTGGCGGGCGCAAACTCGTAGTCGACAACGTTGCCCGTGATCACCGTCAGGTTCGCCTGCCCGCGCTGCTTGGCCTGCTCGTCAATGTACGTCTTTTGCGTGCGCGAGTTGGAAAACGCCGTGACCCGCGCCCCGGGCAGCCTCTCCGCAAAGAAGAGCGAGCACGCGCCCCAGCCACAGCCAAGATCCAGGATCTCCATGCTGTTGTCGAGCCCGGCCTTTTCCACGTAGCTGCTGAGCATCGCCGCCTCGGCATCGGCCAGCGACGTGCGCTTGCTGCCGCTCTTCCAGGCGGCCAGCGGCGACAGCAGTCGGTCCGCCGCGGCCAAGAGCCCCTGCGCGCGCCCGCCGTCTCCAGCTCCGGATACCAGCAGCTCGAGTACTTCATGTGCGGGCCCAGCGTGGCCGCGAGAACACTAGTGTCCACCTCGTAGTGCTGCTTGTTGGCCGTGTCCGTCTCGATGGCGATTGGCCCAAGACGCAGCTGCGCGACGTAGGCCTGCTTCCGTGCCGTGGCAGCAGCCAGGTCCGGAGTGGCTACTCCTTGCAGGCGCTTGGCGCAGTTCCAGCGAATGCCCATGCGAACGACAGCCTGCGGCAAACAGCCGCTGTCCAGGAGGGCGTCTTGTCAAGGGACATGTAAGCGTGAAAAGACACACAAATAGGCTGCGAGTGCATTCACGTACCGACATTCATGGTGGCACGAATCCAGTGCGTGGATGGAAGAAATGTGACGAGGCGGCGGAAGAAGCCCCGTGATGCCTCGGAATTGGGGAAATAAACACGCGGAACGGTTGCGAACTGAGGTTGGTGAATAAAGTCTGGAAGACCGCACGGCAGCGCGGAGCAGCAGAGAAGAGAGTTGCCGGGCCCGGCAAGCCGCGAGAGGGCCATGCGCAAGTCGTGTTGATTCAGGAGCCAATGTTTGGCCAGCCAACGCGCGGTGTCACAAGCTCCGATGACGCCGAAGCGCAGACTTGTGATGAGAAAAGCGAAAGAAACAAACCCGATATAAATACGCCGTAGGCGATGAGAATAACCAAAAAGAAAATCTAACAAGCAAACAAGACAGAACCGCTCTGGTCTACTCTACCAAAAAATCCAGAATAAAAAGAAAGAAAGAAAGAAAGAAAGACAGAAAGTACAATAAAAACAATGAAGCATAACGTACGCAGACCACCCGTTACACGGACCCAAGCATGCTCTCTCGGATGAGCTTGTACTCTTTGCGCTTCTTCGGCTGCTTGGTCACGGCCAGTTTGACGCGGCCAATGGCCCGTGCGACCGCCGGCAGCACCCACATCTCGGCCAGGAGGGCAAGCCCCAGGTAGGCCGCGCCGAGGAACAGCAGCAGAAGCTTAAAGTCCCAGGACACCTTGGTCAGCTCCATCAGCTTCTTGAGCCAGTGGACGGGGCCGAGGACCATGTGCACCGTGATGAGCAGCGCAACAGCAATGGTGGTGACAAAAGGCCCTGGAGATGTCAGCAGCGAGACGTGAGCATAGAGGGGTGGTCCGCAACAAGACTCACAGTTCTGCCACATGCCCTGGCGGAAAGGAGGGCCGGCGTTGAGCACGACGCCCGCCAAAATGTACTCAAAGCACGACACGAGGAAGAGCGCAGTGTTTTCCGAGTTCTTGATGTTGGACTTGTCGGGGTCGATGACAGGCGGAATGAACCACGGCTCGTGGCGGACGACAAAAAAGGCAACGGCCTGGATGGCCACGCAAATGGCCATCTGGCCGAGCAGAGGCGTGAGCACCTTGCGCGAGACAAGATCGGCCATGGGCCGCTTCTTGCAAAGTTCCGGGTAAGGGCCGGCCCAGCTCACTGGGTCGTTAGCAGGTGGGCGTCAAGGAGAAACAAAAATAAATAAATAAATAAATAAAACACAGGGGGACGTACTGAAAACGGCAATGGGAAGGATGAGAGCCAGGTCGATAAAGAGAAACTGGAAATCGCCGAGGTTGGATGCCGAAGCATACAGGAAGCTGACAGACGTAAACTGGATAGCCGAGTACAGGCTCATGTACTTGAAGCAGCTGAAGCTCGTAACCAACGAGGCACGGCCTTCCCGGATGACCTCGGGCACGCAGCGGATGTCAAAGATGCGCGATGTGAACGGGGCGGCCACCGACGCCTCGGCCTCGGACAGCGAGATGCCCACGTCGGCCGCCTTGAGGGCGCCGCAGTCGTTGGCGCCGTCACCACAGAATCCGCAGCAGTAGTCGATGCTCTGCAGCTTCTCGACCAGCTCGTGCTTCTCGTCGGGCGACATACGCGCATAGACCTTGCCGAGGAGGAGCATCTATACAGCGTTAGTATGAAAGAAAGAAGGCTTATACGATGGTATGCCATGCCGGAGATGCACCTTTTGCAGAACCTCTGGCCGCGCATAGTCGACAATCCAGCGGAAAACGTCACCACTCACGGCCACCGCGTAGTTGTGCAATGTAGACGTATCGTAGGACTCTGCACCGGCCGGGGACGCCAGCGGCAGCGGCGCGAGCGTGTTCTCGTCGAGCTGGAGGCTGTTGTCATCGATGCTTGCCCACTGCAGCTTGGACGTCGGGTTCTGGGCGTCGCCGTGCACAAACTGCGGGACAAAGCAGTGGGTGCCCTTGTCGATGAGGTTGCACTCGCGGGCGACGCTGACGGCGGTAAGGATGTTGTCGCCGGTGACCATGACGGCGCCAATGTTGGACCGCAGCAGCTCGTCGAGCACGGCCGTCGTCGTGGGCTTGAGCTTGTTTTCGAAAATGATAAAGCCAACAAAGTCGAGGCCCGACTCGGCGTCGTGCCGCTTCATCTTTTGCGCGCGAACCCAGCTGAGCTTAGCAATGTGCTTCGTCGCGCAGCCAATGACGCGATAGCCCTTGTGCGTGTACGACGCCAGCAGCTCGTCATAGTCGGCCGGGATGCTCTCGGGGCGGCAGATCTCGCGCATGCACTCGGGCGCGCCCTTGACGTAGACATCGCCGCTTGGCTGGCCGTAGATTCGGACAATCACGCTGGCACGGCGAAGCTGGGAGACAAACTCAAACGCCCGGACGACACCGAGCTCAAAGGGGCTCTCGACAGCCGACGCTCCGCCCAGGCGGGCACGCGCGTTCGACGACGCAGGCCGCACGTCGAGATCGTACACGGCGTCCGCAGGCGGCCGCGCAACGGCTGGTGCCAGGCCGCCCTGGCTCTCCTCGTCGCCCTGGTCTCGCGACGTGTTCTGCTTGCCCTCGTCAAAGGTCCAGTTGGTAAACTCAAACATCTTGAGGTCCAGGGGATCGCCGACGAGCTCGTCGTCCACCTGGCGCAGCGAGTGACACGTGGCCATGGTAAACAGGGCAGCGCGGCGGGCATCGTCGTAGGAGGCGGTGGCAGGCTGGCTGGCGCTCCGCTGGGCACTGCCATTGCGAGCAGGGACGAGGAGAGACGGCTCGGCAATCACTTCGCCGAAGCGGTTGGCCGTGTGGTCCACCACACGGACGCCCAGGACGTCCAGGCCGTCCTCCGTCAGCGTGCCTGTCTTGTCGAAGCACATGATGTCGAGCTTGCCGCCCACATTGACGCGCTGCGGGCTGATGCAGAAGATTTGCCGGTTGCGGAGACGACTGAGCGCAAAATTGGTGCCAATGGTGAGCGTTGCGGGCAGGGCGGGCGGCACAACAATGGTAATGAGGTCGAGGGCGCGGACAACAATCAGGTGCCAGGCGAGGCCCAGGCGCACAAAGTTGATAAACGACGCGACGAAACCGAGCAGCGCGATGCAGGCCATGACGGAGATGTAGCGAAACGAGTCCCGGTAAAACTTGAAGCCCGACGGCTTGGGGAAGAGCATCGACCGCACAAGAGACCCCTTGGTCGTGCTGAAGCCGGTGCGCACAACCATGGCCAGGGCAACGGCCTCCTCCTCGTCCCGGCCGTCCTGCGGCTTGCGGGCGCGCACAATCTTGGTGCCGCAAAACAAAAAGTGCTTGGCGACCTCGGGCAGGATGGTCGGCGCCGCCAGGTCCAGCAGGCGCAGGCTCGCGGTGGTGGCCGGGGTCTTGGAGACGGGGACGGACTCGCCCGTGAGCATGCTCTCGTTGACGATGCAGTCGCCGCTGAGCAGCAGGCTGTCGCTGGGGAACTGCGCGAGGCTCGGGTCGCTCACTTCGTAGACGTCGCCGGGGACGAGATCGCCCGAGGACACGGTCCGCCAGAAGCCGTTGCGCAGGACGCGGACATCGCACTCGAAGCGCGAGACCTCCCGCAGGCGGCGCATGGTGGCCCGCGTCTCGACCAGCGTGGTGGTGATGCTGCCAAAGGACATGAGGAAGATGGCCACGGCATAGTAGTAGTACTCGTCCATGGACCAGAGGACGAGGCTGGCAATCTGGAAGACGTAGAACGGATGGAACACCTCGTCCACCAGCAGCTTGGGGACAGACTTTTGCTCAATGTCGATCAGGTTGGCGCCAAACACGAGCGCACGGAAGCCCTTCTCCTCGCTGTCGAGGCCGGCGCGGACCTCCCGCACGTCTTGCCACAGCGGATCCTTCCAGCCCGCCGAGAGCACAAACTTGTCGCGCTGCGGGTGGAAGTACAGCCGCACATAGCGGTAGTTGAGCCCGCGCAGCTCCTTCAGGAGCGGGTCCGGGTCCTCGTCGTCAAACACGTCGTCGACCGTCTTGCGCGGCGCGCCGAAGACGGTCGACAGGGGCCGGTTGTAGGCCGCGCTGTCGACGTCCAGGATGGCCATCTCGTTCCACTGGTTCTCGACAACGACCCACGAGCACTCGCGGAGCGGACACGCGCGGCCAACCACCCGGACGTACCACCGCGGCATCCAGCGGAACAGCAGCCAGGCCAGGCCGAGCGAGAGCACGCACAGCAGCACATACACGGCGCTGCCCGCGCGGCTCGTGCGGAAGCCCGCAATGACAATGTACAGGTCCTCGTTGGCCAGGTATGTCTTCTGGCTCACGCGGCCGCTGCCAAACTCGCTGCCGGCGTCCGTGGCGCCGCTGCCCCGTCGCCGCAGGAGGCCGGCCCGCGCAGACGACCGCGACAGGGTCGAGGACCGGCGATGGAGCACATAGTCGCCGCGGCCGGCTGTGCTCTCCTGGTCAGCCGAGTCCTCCTCCTCCTCTGCGGCAAAGGGGCCCGTCTCCGCGCCCCCGTTGCGCTCAATCTCTTCTTGGTAGAGGTGGGAGCCGTACGACCCGACAAGCAGCCGCTCTGCCTCAAAGTCGACGGAGCCCGCGTCATCGACGTGGCCGTCGATCCGCCGCGCCGACGCCTGTGCCCGGTCTTGCTCTTCGTCGTTGTCCGTGTAGTACGCAAAGCTGGTCGTCGAGTCGGCGCGTGACCGGCGGTGGGAAAAGGCCGCGATGCTCGAGGGAAGGCTCTCGGCCATCGGGCCAGAATACAGCTGCAAACGCCATCAGCAAACAATGGGGGAGAGCCTCGGGAGACTGTTATCGTGGTACCTCGTCGTGCGCCATTTCCACGTCCTCAAAGACGCTCGTGGAGCTCTGGTTCGAGTCGAGGCGATAAAGCGACGGGCCCCCGGCCGCTCGCCCCCGCTCCGACTCGGTCGGGCTGCGAGGCCCGCCATCGTGGCCGTTCATTGCGCCGGTCGTCCGCCGCCGGCGTGTCTTTGTCTGAGCGCCGGTGCCAGACCGGACGAACGACAAGCCGCTGCACGTCGAGAGAGGACACGCGCGTGCTGCTGCGAGCTGCGGCACATGCCCGCAGCGTGCAGAGTCCGCGGGGCAGCGAGCGCGAAAAGTGCGGCAGGGGACGGATCAGTCGAGTCGCGCGCGTCGCGTGGTGTGTGTTGCATTCGTGGTTGTCGTGCGTCACAGACCAAGATACTTTGTGCTGGCGGGAAGAGAAGGGTGCTGCGGAAGTCGCACCTGCCAAAAAAAACCGATAAGGTCCTTCCCCGAGCTGTCGCGGAAAGTACTCGTACGAACGTACTGCAAAATGATGACGTCCTATTACTGGGCAATGGGCTGCAGGTGGAGCTACAGGCACTAAAAACAGAAGACTGCGCTGGACCGCCTGTACGAGTAGGCAGGCAGCTCAGTCCTTCTGTCCATCTGGACCCTCGCACCTGCTTTCTTGTCCTTTTTTTCACATGAGAATGAAGAAGCCTTATTAATAGCATGTGTTAGCAGCGCTTTTAGAGCCTCAACAGAACGCTCCGTCCAGCGCACGCAGCGCCATGCGCAGAGAAGCTGTCTGTTGATTAGTAATGAGACTGCGGCGTAAAGCATGGACTGACCTGCTAGGTCTGGCCAGACATACTGCGCTATTCGTGCACGCCTGAGACGTTGGGGAAGGAACAACCGGACGAATCGACTGCGGTCGGGCAGGTGCCGAAGTAAGGGCGGCAAGAGCCATCAACCGCTCAGATCTGCTTCAGCCAGACGCAACACCCTACAATAAATTGAATCCGACCATAATAAATTGTATTCGCAACGGAACGGCAAAAGCGAAACGAAAGACAGCCTTCACCGAGACGCCGGTTTCTAGAATAAAGAACAGAGGTGCGGCAGTCCAACAGCGAGCGGGTCCGAAACTGGGCAGCCAATGGCCGTGGCCCAACGTGGCAAGTGGGGGGCAGGGTGGCGGCTCCAATGAAAACAGAGAACGGGCAACGGACGAGAGAGGAAGGAAGGAGGGACCGGAGGCGGTCGCTGGGCGCTTTTCCCACCGCCCAGCAGAAAATTCCCTGGCGCCCCAAAGGAAATCTCGACCCCGCCGCTGGAAAATCCCATACTAAATTTTGCTCCCAACCCTTCTATCTCCCTGCTTCACCTCCTCTCCCTTCCCACTGCCTCTCCTCTCCTCCCCTTTCTCTCTTTTTTGCATCGCATACCCTTGCCCTGCACTCGCATCACCAGCTGCATTCGGCATCGATATCGCGAGGTCTCCAACAGTCCACTTCGTCTCGTTTCTCATCACCGTTTTTTAAGCCCAGCAGCCATGGCCGAACCCATCCGCAACAAGCGGCCTGACCCCGTCGCACCGTGAGTGGCCACCGCCGTTTGGCCATCTTGGCCCGTTTCCGGGAGGGTTGGACGTCTCTTTCCGTGTCCTGGGCATCGTTGATGTCGCTGTACACAGTCCGGCCCCCATCTTGATGCCAGACCGATTCTGACCGGTTTTTATATAGGACGCCGCAGAACACGCCTGCCAACAATGCGCCCATCTCCTCGCACGCCCAGCAGCCCGGCGTCCCCAGCATCTCGGAAGGTGAGCTCCTCGGGATTTTGCACAGTCTCCCGGCGAAAGCCTGCGCTTTTCGCGACGTGATATGGCTCCCCTGTACCCCAGCATACTGACTGTTTGTCCGCCAACAGAGCCGGTCGACCTTTCCAACGCCGCCAGCCTCTTCGCCTCGAACCCGCGCCTGGTCAGCATGATCCAGGGCAAGCTCGGCAGCCTCGTTGGCCGCTCGTCTGGCTACATTGAGTCGCTCCCCCCGCAAGTCAAGCGCCGTGTCTCGGGCCTCAAGGGCATCCAGAAGGAGCACTCGAAGCTCGAGGCCGAGTTCCAGGAGGAGGTCCTCCAGCTCGAGAAGAAGTACTTTGCCAAGTTCACGCCTCTGTACGAGAAGCGCTCCAAGATCATCAACGGCGCCGCCGAGCCCACCGAGGCGGAAGTTGCTGCCGGTGAGGAGGACGAGGTGGAGGACGAGGATGAGGAGGACAAGTCCGAGGCCAAGGCCGAGGAGGCGGGCGCCACCGCCGAGTCGGTCTCGGGCATTCCCGAGTTCTGGCTGTCTGCCATGAAGAACCAGATCTCCCTGGCCGAGATGATCACAGACCGCGACGAGGGCGCGCTGAAGCACCTCACCGACATTCGCATGGAGTACCTTGACAAGCCCGGCTTCCGCCTCATCTTTGAGTTTGCCGAGAACGACTACTTCACCAACAAGACCATCTCCAAGACCTACTACTACCAGAACGAGTCGGGCTACGGCGGCGACTTTATCTACGACCACGCAGAGGGCGACAAGATCAACTGGAAGGCCGACAAGGACCTGACCGTCCGCATCGAGCAGAAGAAGCAGCGCAACAAGAGTGGGTCAAGCATGCCTTTAACGCAACCGTAATAAGAACACGCCATTCTAACTCTCTCCCCGCAGACACCAAGCAGACCCGCATCGTCAAGAAGACGGTCCCGACCGAGTCCTTTTTCAACTTCTTCTCGCCGCCCGAGCCGCCCGCAGAGGACGACGAGGAGGCTGCCTACGACATCGAGGACCGTCTGGAGCTCGATTACCAGCTGGGCGAGGACATCAAGGAGAAGCTGATTCCCCGCGCCATCGACTGGTTTACTGGCGAGGCCCTGGCCTATGAGGAGCTTGACGAGGACGAGCTCAACGAGGACTTTGAAGACGACGACGAGGATGAGGATGACCTGAGCGAAGACCATGATGAAGACGACGACTCTGAGGACGACGACGTGAGCCATTCCCCAAGGACTTGTGAAGAATTTCTCCCTTCCGCAAGTCAACGCTACTAACATTTTTCCCAGGACGACGGCTCCAAGCCGAAACCCGACGCCCAGGAGTGCAAGCAGAGCTAAGCGAGTCGCACATTGCTGAAACAATTCAATGTCTTGCTCTTTCTTGCGACGCACTTACGGTGTGAGAGGCTCACACGTGTACTGGATGGGACGGATGGGGAGGCAGTCAAGATCGACAGGAGCAGAGCAAGGGGCACGGGAGTTTCCAGCCAGGCCGGCCATGAGCACAGTGCAGCTTACCCTAACGATGACTCTCTGCTGATTGCCTCTGCCTCATGACATGCCTCCCTATACCCGCCGTCAGTGCATTGTCTTGGAGCTGGCCTCGCCGCACCGCATTATGTTCCGAAGCAATGAACCGAAAAAAAAAGAGAAGATAAAAAAATACACAAAAAATGGAGGGACACGGAGGGGATATGGCGGAACAAGACAAGAGATGAATCAGAGTTCGGTTTGCGTTTGCTATTATTTGCCCGTCCTCGGAATTTGCTTTCGTTGCTATTTCATGCTATACATCACACTTTGGATTTTCTGGTTGTTCATCACCCTCCTTTTACCCTTACACTCTTCACTATTCCATACACACCCTAATAGTTGCTGTTTTCATCTTCTTTTTATGGAGCATCTAATCCAATTATCTGATTTGTGTTTTAATGCTTCCGTAAATGCATCCGTGTAGATGCAAGTACGATGGCCATAGAACATGCTGTGCTTTGGACTCACGGGTATGGCACTGAACAGGACAGCTACAAAAGTGACGAGACACCAGCCCGGAGAAACATGCATAACTCCTCGGTTTTAAACGGCGTTTCTGAAAACGGCGATGCCGTCATTGTTGTATTCTCAGTTGTCGATTTAGCCTTTTATTTCCCGTGCAGAAACTCGAAGTATTTACGACGTAATACAAGCAGAGACAGTAAACAAGGCATAACACTTCAAACGAGTCACTTTGCTGTCAGCGGAGCCTCCCAAAACGGCAAGATGAAATACGAGCAAGAAAAAAGACATTCACGTAAAAAAGGGACAGAGTGACGCGGTCTGTGCAGCGGCCTTGCCCCGGCTCTCGTTGAGGAGGGCCGAAACTCTTTGTCAGAGTTTCTTGCCGACAATAGGACAACGGCGGCTGTCGCTCGCTCGTCAGCAAGCTTGCGTGCGCCAGAGCCGTCTCCGCCGGGCCAGGCGTGCTCCCAGAACGCGGGCGAAAAAGTCGGAGGTGAAAATTTTTCGTTGCCCGCTGGAGCTCAAACAGAGCCTGCCGAACGTCGGTGTTTGGAGTTCGCCGCAAAGGCGCTAATATAATATCGTATTAGTGCCATAGTGCGCATCTGCCTCCGCTTCTGGCCATTCGCTCCTTCTCTATGAGGTGAGAGCAGTGTCATTAAAACGGAAAGACCGCCGTCGCCGCCGCCGCCGCCCTCCATTCTTTGTGAGTCAACGAGGAAAGGGCGATGAAGCTGTTTCCTAGGGCGGCCGAGCCGTTTTACGAGTAGTTGTTGCTGGTCAGACCATCCTGAGAAGGAAAGCATGTTCTTGCTGTTCGAGTGACGCCCCGCTATTGCTGCCATCCGCTCCCCAAATTTCTGGTTCCTGCTATTAAACTGTGGTTGGCCGCCCCCACTGCCACTGACATCACGACATCCCATCCCACCGCCATAAAAGGATAAAAAACGAGCAACGGGGCCAAACCTGCCAATTCTTCTCCCACACCCCTCCCCGAAACCTCTGCAGTGTTCAGTCGGGCCCCTGTATAACGCGAGAGTCCATCTTTCTCCCGCAATTCCAATCCCTCTTCGAATTGACGCGGCAATGGCCTCGAGACCGCAAGACATTGCCAGCCGGCCAGCTGCAGCTGCGGCGGCCGAGGCCAACACCTCGATCGTGTCGACCTCGCCGACGACCACGTTCCACTCGCCGCCGTCCAGCTACAACGCCTATAGCGCGTTTGGCGGCCGGGCGGCGGCGGGCAGCTTCGGCAGCGCAGGTTACGCCAGCGACAGCCGCGTGACGGGCAACGCCAAGCCGCTCAAGCCCTTCAACACGACCGACATCAAGATCCTGCTTCTCGAAAACGTCAACGAGAGTGGCCGCAGCATCCTGACGGGCCAGGGCTACCAGGTCGAGTTCCACAAGTCGTCGCTGCCCGAGGAGGAGCTGATTGCCAAGATCCGCGATGTGCACGTCATCGGCATCCGCTCCAAGACGCGGCTGACGGAGAAGGTGCTCGCAGCGGCCAAGAGCCTGCTCGTCGTGGGCTGCTTTTGCATTGGCACGAACCAGGTCGACCTCGACTATGCCGCCAAGAACGGCATTGCCGTCTTCAACTCGCCGTTTGCCAACTCGCGCTCCGTGGCCGAGCTGATGATTGGCTGGATCATCTCGCTGGCCCGCCAGCTGGGCGACCGCTCGTCGGAGATGCACAGCGGCACCTGGAACAAGGTCAGCGCGCGCTGCTGGGAGATCCGCGGCAAGACGCTGGGCATTGTCGGCTACGGCCATATTGGCGCGCAGCTGTCGGTCCTGGCCGAGGCCATGGGCATGTCCGTCATCTACTACGACATTGTCACGCTCATGGCCCTGGGCAAGGCCCGCCAGGTCTCCTCGCTCAACGAGCTGCTGCGTGAGGCCGACTTCGTCACGCTGCACGTCCCCGCCACCTCCGAGACCCGCAACATGATTGGCGCCGCCCAGCTCGCCCAGATGAAGACGGGCGCGTACCTGCTCAACGCCAGCCGCGGCACCGTCGTGGACATTGCGGCCCTCGTCGACGCGCTGTCCTCGGGCAAGCTCGCTGGCGCGGCGCTCGACGTCTACCCCCAGGAGCCCGCCGGCAACGGCAACTTTTTCAACGGCTCGCTGAACCCCGGCTGGGGCGACACCCTGCGAGGCCTCAAGAACGTCATCCTGACGCCGCACATTGGCGGCAGCACCGAGGAGGCCCAGCGCGCCATTGGCGTCGAGGTCGGCGACGCGCTCGTGCGCTACATCAACCAGGGCATCACGCTGGGCAGCGTCAACCTGCCCGAGGTCAACATGCGCTCATTAACGCTCGAGGAGCCCAACCACGCCCGCGTCATCTACATCCACCGCAACGTGCCTGGTGTGCTGCGCCGCGTCAACGAGATCCTCGGCGACCACAACGTCGACAAGCAGATTACTGACAGCAAGGGCGACGTGAGTGCCATGGAGTCCGGAGTCCGGTTCCCTCTACAAGATAAGTCAGTGCTAACCACGTGCAGATTGCCTACCTCATGGCCGATGTCAGCGATGTCAAGCCCAGTGACCTCAAGGAAATTACGGATAGCCTCGAGGCTCTCAACTGTAGGTTTTCGTGCTCCCCTCGTCCAGTATTTCGAGCCCGTATTGCTGCTAACACTCACAACAGCTCGCATCCTGACCCGTGTGCTGTACTAAACGGCCACAATTATCTTACATTTACGCATACTGTCTTTCAACTGGCGCAACAAAACCTCAAAATCAAAAACATGGCGGGCAATAAACAACGGCGCTGCTTAGGGGCGGCTGTTGCCGACAATAATAAAAAAAAAAAAAAAAAGCGAAATTCCCGGCGTTGTGCTTTGCACTGCATTTTTTTGTTTCGGCCGACTCACCTGTTCAACATGGACGAGCATAGTTCAGCCATAAATCGCTGCAACCGGGCCTGGTATTCTGGTATTGCTATTTTCTGGGATATATATCAGAGCATGGTCATCATGGGACGAAATTCAACAACAAGAGAGCATAATACGGAGTAGGTAGACGGAATACAATCCGAGTGCATTCGCAAACACACGGCATGCATTTGCAGAGATGACTGGCACCGTCGAGGCACCAAGACGTGACAAAATCGGCTGTTGTGGCTTGACATGAGACATCTGTTTTCTTTGATTCTTCGTTTGCTGCTCCTACTTTCTTCTGCTGCTCTCTCCTTTCGCCGCTGCAGCGATCCTGCGTCATTATCTTTTATTACCATGCTCCACAGCCTTGAGCCAAGCACCACGCGGGAATCTTCGCCCGGCCACGTCGTTTTCTGCATTGTTTCATTCTTTAGAAGCTTCTGTCCTTCCATGACGCGCCCCATATATTAAAAGGGGGCCCTAGCTATGCTCCACGGGCAGATCTGGGCCGAAATTAAGATGCAGAGGTGGGAAAAACAATCGAAAAGAAAAGCAAAAAAAAAACGGAAAAGCAACAGAAACGAGAAGAGAGAAAAGGCACTTGACAAGTCGAGGTCGGCTGTATTTCCCGGGACCCTATGAGTAACAAGTAACGAGTAAGATACATATGCAACAGCACATGTTTCCGGGGAACCAAGCAGCTGTTCACGCTGCCAGGCCGGCAACACGCGTTCGTGGCATGGTTGCCAAACGCGTAGCATGGCCCAAATCGGGAGAAAGGGGTTCTTGCAAAGTTCCAGCGCTAATACTCGTACGAAGCAATCACGAAATGCACCTAACGGGGCAAGCGATCACCCCGTTTAACGAATGAACTGCCAAGCTGAGGTGGCATGTCGTCATGCGTCAGGCCGTCCAGAGAAACTGCAAAAAAAATAGGAGGAAAGAAAATAAGAAATAAAAAAAGCATCCAATGATAAGAGAGCAGGGCTTGGATTATGCAGCCCTCCTGCATCGTCCTGTTCCTGCGCAAAATGCAGATGCGCGTAGATCGGCCGTCTAGCCGTTGAGATCGCCTGTCCTCGTTGTAGCGAATCCGCCTGGCATTGTCTCTTTGCTCTGGTGATTCTCTCCAGCGTTGTTTAGGGTATTCAGTGCATTTGACGCCGGAAGGGCGCAGTAATGATACTCGTACATATGCGCCGAACAGCCCCTTGCCCCTGCCTTGCGGCACAGCGAGCTCGCACCTGCCTTCTGGTTCGGCTCTATGTATGGCTGGACAGAGCCTGCAGCAACTGACCGAAACTCACCAGGAAGGCACGACACGCACCGTTTTCGCGTCTCACCAGGCATACTCGGAAAAAGACCTAAAGTGCAGGCGCAAGGGGCCCTACCTATTATTAGTAGCCATCTTTTAAGAAACAACCGCTGCACTGCGCCTTCCTTGTTTCTTCCTCGTTTGTTTCTCCCTTGTTCCTCCCGCCGACCCGGGAAAGCAGCGAGCAGGAAGGAGCAGCCGCATCGTCTCGTCGCAAGACATTTTCTGCATCACGCAAATTTCCGCTGTTCTCTCTTCTTCAACTCCCACCGCTCTTTGTCCCATCCCCTTTCGCCTCTCCTTTTATTCTTTTTTGCTTCTAGTTTTCATGCGTTCCCGTTTAGGGACCCCTACCCTCAGTAGCGTCTTTTTCTGCCAACCGCTCCCCTTTCCCGCCAAAAGCCTCCACACTCCTTTTCTCAACCTCCCTATCGACCTCCTTTCCCATTATCTTCCTTCTCCATCCCCGAGCAAGCTCGCAGCCACCGCCCGACTGCATCTGGCATTGCTCCATACTCCCCGTCGACGATACCGGTCCCGCCGGCTCCTCTCGCGTCCTCCTCGCACCGCGTCCGTCTCGATAGCACGGCTGGCTCCAGCTCGCCACCGCTTGTTGACCTGTTGACCTGATATTCTTTACCGCTTTACCGCCGTTTGACTCGTGTGGGCCCCCCTTTCTCGCCAACCCCCAGCTGCCCCGTCGACTCTACCTCTCTGTTCGTTTCCTCGACATCTCCTTCAAAAAGCAGCGCCGCCCTACTCCCCTCGGCCACCGGCCGCCTTTCTTTATATTCTCGCTCCATATTGTTTCTCTGCATCCACCATGGCGGAAACCTACGACATTGGCACCCGGGCGTGGCAGCCCGATGCCACAGAGGGCTGGGTGGCTTCCGAGGTCGTCAAGAAGGAGGTCAAGGGCTCCAAGGTCATCCTCGAGTTCAAGCTGGAGACCGGCGAGGTATGCTTACTCCAGAGGGGGGGGGGGGGGGGGGGCAGGTTACAGAACGGAGCACGCAGGAAGAAGTACAGCACTGACACGTTTTCCACCGGCAGTCAAAAACCGTCGAGCTCAGCGCGGAAGCTCTCGCAAAAGGCAGTGATCCGTCGCTGCCACCACTGATGAACCCAACAATCCTCGAGGCCAGTGACGATCTGACAAACCTGTCCCATCTGAACGAGCCTGCCGGTATGTGCTAATTCAGCCCAGCTCTTGCTGCTTCAACATGTCGAGCCTTTTTTTGTTTTGTCGCCTCTTTTTTCATGTTATTAACACCTCCCCCCTCCAGTCCTGCAAGCCATCCGCCTTCGGTACGCCCAGAAGGAAATCTATACATACTCCGGCATTGTTTTAATAGCAACAAATCCCTTTGCCCGTGTCGATTCCCTCTACGTCCATGGCATGGTCCAGGTCTATGCCGGCAAGCAGCGTGCCACCCAGGCGCCGCATCTGTTTGCCATTGCCGAAGAGGCCTTCATGGACATGCTGCGCGACAACAAGAACCAGACCATTGTCGTCTCGGGCGAGTCCGGTGCCGGCAAAACCGTCAGCGCAAAGTACATCATGCGCTACTTTGCCACGCGCGAATCGCCATCCAACCCGGGATCGCGCTCCAAGAAGGGCCCCGACGCCATGAGCCGCACCGAGGAGCAGATTCTCGCCACAAATCCTATCATGGAAGCCTTTGGCAACGCCAAGACCACCCGCAACGACAACTCCTCGCGCTTCGGAAAGTACATTGAGATCATGTTCGACGACAAGACCAACATCATCGGCGCAAAGATCCGCACCTACCTCTTGGAGCGCTCCCGTCTCGTCTTCCAGCCGCTTAAGGAGCGGAACTACCACATCTTTTACCAGCTTGTTGCCGGCGTCACGGACGAACAACGCGAGGCCCTCGGCCTCCTCCCCGTCGACCAGTTCGAGTACCTCAACCAGGGCAACACGCCAACCATTGACGGCGTCGACGACAAGGCCGAGTTCATGGCCACCAAGGCCTCGCTCAAGACAATTGGCGTCGACGAAGCCGAGCAGAATGACATCTTCAAGCTGCTGGCCGGCCTTCTGCACCTCGGCAACATCAAAATTGGCCAGACGCGCACCGACGCCATCCTCGCCTCTGACGAGCCGTCCCTCGTGCGCGCCTGCGACATTTTGGGCATCAACGCTCCCGAGTTTGCCCGCTGGATTGTCAAGAAGCAGCTGATTACGCGTGGCGACAAGATCATCTCCAACCTGTCCCCTGCCCAGGCCTTTGTTGTCCGTGATTCCGTCGCCAAGTACATCTACTCCAGCCTATTCGACTGGCTCGTGGAGGTGATCAACAACAGCCTGGCCACCGAGGAGGTCCTGAGCCGCGTCAAGGCATTCATCGGCGTCCTCGATATTTACGGTTTCGAGCACTTTGCCAAGAACTCTTTTGAGCAGTTCTGCATCAACTACGCAAACGAAAAGTTGCAGCAGGAATTCAATCAGCACGTCTTCAAGCTCGAGCAGGAGGAGTATCTGCGGGAGAAGATTGACTGGACCTTTATCGACTTTTCGGATAACCAGCCTTGCATTGACCTCATCGAGGGCAAGATGGGTGTCCTGTCGCTGCTCGACGAAGAGTCTCGCCTGCCCATGGGCTCTGATGAGCAGTTTGTCCATAAGCTGCACCAGAACTTCGCCCAGGACAACAAGAACAAGTTCTACAAGAAGCCGCGCTTTGGCAAGTCGTCCTTCACCGTATGCCACTACGCCGTCGACGTCACCTACGAGTCCGAGGGCTTTATCGACAAGAACCGCGATACTGTGCCCGACGAGCACCTCGCCGTTCTGCGCGCCTCGAGCAACAAGTTCCTTGGCCGCGTCCTGGAGGCGGCCTCGGCTGTCCGCGAAAAGGACCTGGCTTCGTCATCGACCACGGCCGTCAAGCCGGCCGCGGGCCGTCGCATTGGTGTTGCCGTCAACCGGAAACCCACGCTCGGCGGCATCTTCCGCTCCTCGCTGATTGAGCTGATGAACACCATCAACAACACCGACGTTCATTACATTCGGTGCATCAAGCCCAACGAGGCCAAGGAGGCCTGGAAGTTTGAGGGTCCCATGGTCCTGAGCCAGCTTCGTGCTTGCGGTGTGCTCGAGACGGTGCGCATCAGCTGTGCCGGCTACCCGACCCGTTGGACATACGAGGAGTTTGCTCTGCGCTACTACATGCTCGTGCACTCTTCCCAGTGGACGTCCGAGATCCGCCAAATGGCAGACGCCATTCTCACAAAGGCACTCGGCACCAGCACGGGCAAAGGCCTAGACAAGTACCAGCTGGGTCTGACAAAGATCTTTTTCCGCGCCGGCATGCTTGCCTTCCTCGAGAACCTGCGCACCACCCGCCTCAACGACTGTGCTACCCTTATTCAAAAGAACCTCCGCGCCAAGTACTACCGCCGCCGCTACCTCCAGGCCCGCGAAGCTGTCGTCAAGGTCCAGGCTGTTGCCCGTGCTTTCATTGCACGGCGCCAGGCTCAGGAGCTGCGGACGATCAAGGCGGCGACCACCATCCAGCGTGTGTGGCGCGGCCAGAAGCAGCGCAAGGCTTTTCTGCGGATCCGTGCCGACCTCGTGCTTGCCCAGTCTGCCTTCAAGGGCTACCTGCGGCGCAAGCAGATTATGGAAACGCGCCTCGGCAATGCTGCGCTTGTTATCCAGAGAGTGTGGCGGTCGCGTCGCGCCAAGCGTGTGTGGCGGTCGTACCGCAACAAGATTGTCCTTGTCCAGAGCCTGTGGCGTGGTCGCAAGGCCCGTCGCGAGTACAAGACCATCCGCGAGGAGGCTCGCGATCTGAAGCAGATCTCATACAAGCTGGAGAACAAGGTGGTCGAGCTCACGCAGTCGCTGGGCACGATGAAGGCACAGAACAAGGAGCTGAAGAGCCAGGTCGAGAGCTACCAGGGGCAGATCAAGTCTTGGCAGACGCGCCACAAAGATCTCGAGCAAAAGACAAAGGAGCTGCAGACCGAGGCCAACCAGGCCGGCATTGCTGCGGCCCGTCTCTCGCAGATGGAGGACGAGATGAAGAAGCTGCAGCTCAGCTTCGACGAGTCGACGACCAACGTTCGCCGGATGCAGAAAGAGGAGCAGGACCTCAAGGACTCCCTGCGTGCTACCAGCACGGAGCTCGAGGCCGCCCGGCAAGAAGTCACAAAGTCCGAGGCGGAGAAGAACAGCCTTCGCCAGCAGCTCGCAGACATGCAGGAGGCTCTGGAGCAAGCCCGCCGTTCTGCGCCCGTCATGAACGGCAACATGAACGGCGCCGATGTCAACGGTGCGGCGCAGCCCGTCGCCAGCGGCCTCATCAACCTCGTTTCGTCCAAGAAACCGTCAAAGCGCCGCAGTGCCGGTGCCGAGCCGCGCGAGCTGGACCGCTACAGCACGACGTACAGCCCGCGGCCCGTGTCCATGGCCGTCACGACCCGCCAGAACGGTGCTGGCGTCGACAATGTGGAGCTCGAGCTCGAGAGTCTGCTGGCCGACGAGGAGGGCCTGAACGAGGAGGTCACCCTGGGCCTGATCCGCAACCTCAAGATCCCGTCGCCCAACACGACGCCGCCGCCGTCCGACAAGGAGGTGCTTTTCCCGTCGTACCTGATCAACCTGGTGACGTCAGAGATGTGGAACAACGGCTTCGTCAAGGAGTCCGAGCGCTTCCTGGCCAATGTGATGCAGTCAATCCAGCAGGAGGTGATGCAGCACGACGGCGAGGACGCTATCAACCCTGGCGCGTTCTGGCTGTCCAACGTGCACGAGATGCTCTCGTTTGTCTTTTTGGCGGAAGACTGGTATGAACAGCAAAAGACGGACAATTACGAGTACGACCGTCTTTTGGAGATTGTCAAGCACGACCTGGAGAGTCTCGAGTTCAACATCTACCACACGTGGATGAAGGTGCTCAAGAAGAGACTGCAAAAGATGATCATCCCGGCGATTATTGAGTCTCAGTCGCTGCCTGGCTTCGTGACCAACGAGAACAACCGGTTCCTCGGCAAGCTGCTGCCGGGCAACTCGACGCCGGCCTACAGCATGGACAACCTGCTGAGTCTGCTGAACAGCGTGTACCGCGCCATGAAGGCGTACTACCTGGAGGACAGCATCATCACGCAGACGGTTACGGAGCTGCTGCGCTTGGTGGGCGTGACGGCTTTCAACGACCTGCTGATGCGTCGCAACTTCCTTTCGTGGAAGCGTGGCCTTCAGATCAACTACAACATTACGCGTATTGAGGAGTGGTGCAAGAGCCACGACATGCCCGAGGGCACGCTCCAGCTGGAACACTTGATGGTGTGTACCCATGTCCCAGGTGATACTTTTTTTTTCTTTTTTGAAATGGCAACTAACGGACTTTTCCAGCAAGCAACCAAGCTCCTGCAACTCAAGAAGGCCACCCTGAACGACATTGAGATCATTCAGGACATTTGCTGGATGTAAGTGGACAGAAGCCCCCCTCCCCTCTCCCAATGCCCAGACACTGACCGCCTAGGCTGTCGCCCAACCAAATCCAGAAGCTGCTGAACCAGTACCTGGTTGCCGACTACGAGCAACCCATCAACGGCGAGATCATGAAGGCGGTTGCGTCCAAGGTGAATGAGAAGGGTGACGTCCTGCTGCTTCAGGCTGTCGATATGGACGACAGCGGCCCGTACGAAATTGCTGAGCCACGCGTGATTATGGCGCTTGAGACGTACACGCCGTCGTGGCTGCAGACGCCGCGCCTAAAGCGTCTTGCCGAGATTGTCTCAGCGCAGGCGATTGCGCAGGAGAAGCAAGGCATGGAGTATGACGAGCAGCCCGAGCTGGCCGACGTGGACGAGATGCCCGAGGCCATTGAGGCGAGCGCCTAGAGAGCAACGCTCGGGCTCCGGTCGGGGCTGCCGCAGCCAGCCGACTCGCCAACCACGGTTCTGCTTGCGCCCTTTGACAGCAACCGGAGCATGAGCCGTGGCCGAAGCCGCAACAGAAACACACTCGGCAACACGCCCAGCAAGGGCGGCAAGACAAGCAGAATCAGCAAGAAAAGCAAGAGCCCCGGCACGATCACCATGCGCCGGGTACGACTGCGGGCTCGTGCAGGGCCGCGGCTGGACGCCGCCTTTGAAGAAAACGATGACGAAGCCCAGCCGCTGCCAGACACGCGCCGGTATGATGACAAGCTAGACAATGAGGGGTGAGAGGACCTTGCACGGCGATTGTTGGGCTGGGGCTTTTCTTTTGGTCTTTTGGGTGGCTCGTTTGCTGCCGTCGTTTCTTGCCTTTTTAGGGGTTTCCCGTTTTTGTGGCCACGCTTTTGTTTTTATGGCATTGCACATTGTTTTTGGAGGAACTGGTTGCTGGACCATCCCATCCCACTCTATTGAATTCTGGCGTGTTTTGTGCTTACGAGTCTTTTATGTGTCTTGTTGAATGTTTCTTTCCAGCACCCTTCTTTCTTCTCTCCACGTCTTATTAAGGCGACTTTACCATTCTTCGACTTGTTGTATTTAGAGCCTTTTTCTTCTTCCTCCCCCTTCTTTTTCTGTCTGCGGAGCTATTTTTTGATGTTTTCTGTAGACAGGAAAGCGACCTACATTTATGAATGTTTATAGAAGGGAACGGAAATCAAAACGCAACGTCCAGACGAGCGCTAAAATAGAGCAAGGCTGAGCTGCTGTAACTCTGTGATGTTGATTCGCGGCACGTGATTGGCTGGCTGCTCTCCATTCGACTTTTCAGAAAAATCTGCCCTTTGCGCCGCAACGACAGCACCGGCGCAGACACAACTCAGATCCTGAGGAACGCAGATAGCTGATAACTTACGGTTGCCGAGCCTCGGTCCAATAGAGCCATACAGTCTTTATCCAGCTCGTTTGCCGCCCACAAGTGTATTCAGCCATTACGCCTTTTCAGCATCACCGGCCTTGCAGATATTGCGTTTTCCCAGCCCAGCTCTCGAGCCTTGGGGCCTCTCTTCTGCCGCCGCTATCCCATCTCTTTCAACCATAGGCACCGCCATGGCCGACGAAGCGCTTGCGCCTGTGCACCCGCGGCGCAACCCCAATATCATCATCACGGGCACGCCCGGCACCGGCAAGACGACGCACTGCGAGGCTCTCGCAGCGCGCATCGCTGCGGCAGGAACGACGCCCGGCGACGGTGCGCTTGCCGAGCTCCGCCACATTGCCGTCAACGACGTCGTCCGCGACCGCAGCTGCCACGACGGCTGGGACGCCGCGTACCAGAGCTGGCTCGTCGACGAGGACAAGCTGCTGGACGAGCTGGAGCCGGACATGACCAGCGCGCAGGGCGGCTGCATTGTCGACTGGCACGCCTGCGACCTGTTCCCGGCCAGCTGGGTGGACCTCGTCGTCGTGCTGACCGCGAGCACGGAGTCGCTGTACGACCGTCTCGCTGAAAGGTACTTATTTTCAAAAAGAAAATTTCCTGCCCTCGCTTTACGCGCTCGTCTGCCCTTTCCCCCGCTCACCGTCTAGAAAATACCCCGAGGCCAAGATGCAGGAAAACATTGATGCAGAAATCATGCAGGTGCTCCTCCAGGAAGCACACGAGGCGTTTGAGCCCGAGATTGTCGTTGAGCTGGCGTCCAACACGCCCGACGACATGGAGGCCAATGTGGACCGAATTGTGGCCTGGGTGACGCAGTGGCGCAAGGACCAGGGCGTCGAGGGAAAGGAGGAGCCATGAATGTCTTTTTTTTGTTAATGGTGTCTTGTGAAGGGTCTTATGTTTATGGTGTCATAAAGGGTCTGCGTTCAAGGGCCTTGAAAAGTTCTTTACATTATGGCGTTTATACAGGGTTTGTTTGTATGATTGGGCGCCACAAATAGAGAGCTGAACAAAACCCCGGCTGTGTGAGAACGGCAAGAAGAGGGAAACGGACAGCCTGATGACGACCGTGAGCTGATGCTGACCGCTGACAAATGCCGAGCTGTCAGGATAGGCCCGCCAAGGCCGCTAGCACCCGCTATGGCGTCTGCGGCTGCCGCCGAAAGAGTCAACTTTTGCTTATCGGGACGACACGACAACTTGGACCTACACAGAATAAAGACCAGACCCAGACATTTGCATCCCAGACATTTCCCTGGGCAATGCAAGTCTCCTCGGCTTGTTCTTCTCTTCTCGCCACTCCCAGTTCTGTCTCCCGCTCTGAAATTCCTTCTTCACCCTCGCCATGGCCATCGAACTCAACTTTGTCACGGGCAATGCCAACAAGCTCGCCGAGGTCAAGGCGATTCTCGAGCCGGCGGGCGGCGACGGCAGCATCACCGTGACGAGCCGCAAGGTCGACCTGGTCGAGATCCAGGCTGCCACCAAGGAGGAGGTGACTTTGGACAAGTGCCGCCGGGCGGTGGAGTTGGTGAGTTTGTCTGTTTATTTTTATTTTTTCTCTTTCTCTCTTTTTCCTTTCTCTCTTTTTCCTTTCTCTCTTTCTCCTTTCTCTCTTTCTTTCTTTCTGTTTGCTTCCTGTCTAGTTCAAAAACCCCAATGCCTACACCTGCTGACCCCCCAGATCCAAGGACCCGTCCTGGTCGAGGACACGTGCCTGTGCTTTGACGCCCTCAACGGACTCCCCGGGGCCTACATGTAAGTCGCGGCCTCCCCTATTCCTGGCAAGACACTGCTGATCCTGCAGCAAATGGTTCATGGCGAGTCTGGGCCACGACGGGCTGAACAAGCTGCTGGCCGGCCACGAGAACAAGTCTGCCGAGGCCGTGTGCACGTTTGCCTACTGCAAGGGCCCCGGCGAGGAGCCCATTCTTTTCCAGGGCATCACCAAGGTGAGCATGTCCTGGGCTGCGACGTTTTCTTTTTTCCGGCCGACGATGGTGCTGACACTGTGAACAAAAAGGGCAAGATCGTTCCTGCCCGTGGCCCGGCCCGGTTTGGTGAGTCTCCTTCCACGCCGCGCGCCTGCTCGCGCGCACCGCTTTCTGCATATCGCTGTACCCAGCCACACACTGACCTGCGGACAACAAACCAGGCTGGGATCCCATCTTTGAGTACGAGGGCGAGACGTACGCCGAGATGGACAAGGCAAAGAAGAACGCCGTCTCTCACCGCTTCAAGGCGCTGCAGCAGCTCAAAAAGTACTTTGAGCAGCAGCCAACGGCGTAACGGCGAGAAGACATGAGACAGAGTCCCCGAGCCCCAGACGCGTGCAAGGATCAAGTGCCAGGAATAGTATACCCGGGGATCAAGATGAAAATAAAAGCCAAACACAAATTCAAGACCAAAGAGCACATTCGCTTCTCGCCGCTGATGATGATGCTGCCGCTGGTACTATGCACATCTGCAGAGACGCTCAAACAGGAACTTGACCCCCCAGAATGAAACCAAAAAGGAAACCAAAAATAAATAAAAAGGTGAAAAAGACAATCAATCGCTCGGCACAACGAACGGGCGGTCCGTACACCAAGAGGATCGGTCCCAAGGTGGCCCGTTCCAAGACGGCACGTCGGCGCGGCAATCCAACAGCCGGCGTCGTCTCTAAACTGCAGACCGTGTCGAGCCGCTCTTCGTGGGCGTTGGCGCATAATCAAAGTCCTTGGCCAGAGGCTGCAGCCTGTGAGGAGTTAGACAAAAAGCAAGAAGCAGAGACAAAACAACCTTCGCCCTCAGATCAACGCACCTGAGCGTCTCAAACGCGCGGTAGCGG
Source organism: Sporothrix cf. nigrograna (assembly GCA_019925305.1). Lineage (NCBI taxonomy): Eukaryota > Fungi > Ascomycota > Sordariomycetes > Ophiostomatales > Ophiostomataceae > Sporothrix > Sporothrix cf. nigrograna. The sequence goes on along the minus strand of JADHKR010000006.1, from coordinate 411,949 downwards.
GACAAGTACCGGTGGCCTCGACGGTACGGCTTGAGGAGCGTGTCGGTGTAGGCCTGCCCGTGGCCGAGAAACCGCGCAATCTTGGAGCTGTGGCGGAAGATGGGGTCGAACACGACGAGATTCGTCTCGCCCGTAGTCATCTTCTCGATGCCGACAATCGTCATGGAGTGGCCCGGGTGCTGCAGGTAAATGGGCGGCAGCGTCGTCGTGCGCACCTTTTGGCCGTGGTCGCAGAAGCCCTTGCTGAAATACGCCTCCACGTCGCGCAGCAAGAGGTCCTTGGTTCGTCCGGGCGTCTTGTTCTTGAACGCCTTGACGACGAACGGGATGTCGAGGCTCCGGAAAATGGCCACCGCCTCGGGCGTGCCAATGTACTTGCGTGTCAGCCGGACGCCGCCTGTTTCGATGCGGCCGTTGGCGTTGATCCCCCGGTCCCACGCGGCCTCGATCATGTCCTGCAGGTCAAACACGCTCGGCAGGTTTTTCGAAAACGCCTTGTGCCCGGGAAACTCGGCGCCGACAATGTACGACGCCAGCGTCTGGAGGTTGCGGTAGCCGCAGAATCCGCCTGCCCCAGTCTGTTCAGCCCAGCCGGTCGATACAAAGAACCCAAATGCACTGTGCACTGTACGCACCTTCTTCTGGTAGCCGAGACACATGCTGCACGCAGGGGTCGCAAAGATACGCGTACTCGGTGTTTCTGCTCTGTGCAAACGTGTCTGCCAGAACAGGGATCACGCCTGGCTGTGTCAGTATCGACTGAACGTGTATTTTCTTCGGGGCCATGAACCAGATGCCGACCCACCCTTGTGACGCACACCCCATTCTCTCTTCAAGTAGATGGCGAGCTCGTCCGGCATGCGTTCTTCGTCGGCATACTTGCCCAGCTCCGCCTTGCCGAGCCTCCGTGGGAGTCCGGGCGCTTGGGTTCCCGACTTGGCCGTCTTCTTGTCGCCGGACGTGCGCAGGAGCCGGTGCGTCAGGCGGTTTGCAACACTGTCGCTCGCCTGGCCCCGGTCCTCCGCACGAACGGCTGGCTTTCTGGAATGCGCGCCGGCGATAATGGCCAAGAAAGACCGCACGGCCCTGGATGGCTTGTGGGACAGGGCCGTGGCCGGCGCGTGCGATGCGCTTGCACCGTATCCAGCCGGGCGGTGCTCCTCGCCGCGATCGCTGCCTCGTGCCCGGTTCCGCTGCTGCTCTCGTCGTTCACGGTGGCGTTCCGGCCCGTCGCTTGGCACCGACGCCTTGCGCCTCTCTGGCGCGCCCTTTGACGAGTCTGTAGACCTGCGTGCGTCCGTGTACTGCAGCCGCCGCTGGCCGGACGGGCCCCTGGCTGTGCCGGTCGTCTTGGGCGCCCCGGCCGACAGCGGCCTTGCGTTGGCTTTGGTGTTGCTGGCCGTGGCAGCGTCCAGCCGTCTCTGTCTGCCATTGTCTGTGTCTGCCTCGTCCGCGCTGCTCTCCGCATCGCTGCTGTCTGCCGGCTTGTTTTGATAGTCCAGAGCCGCGTGCAGGTCAATGTGGTAGGTCATCTCGGAGGCTTCCACCGATTCATGGCATCCAGCAACAGGACAGTCCTCGAACCGCGCTTCAGCCGACGCCCCTAGCCGCGTCCCGCTGCCGTCGTCGTCCTCGTCGCTGGCTTTGTCGCCACCAGAGTCGCTCAGACTGTCTGCAGAACCGCGCGGCAACTTTAAAGACACACGCGGCTTCTTGCTCGCCTTGAGAGGCACAGCTGGCGTCTTTGTGCCGTCGGGGCGACGCCCGCTGCTGGATCTGGCCAAACCCTCCGGCGCCGCAGTGGGTGTGTCGCCCGCCGAATGTGCCTCTTCCATGTGCTTTGCCGAGCGCAGTCGTCAGCTGGAGTGGGCCACGCGCGCGCACAAAGAGTAGCGAGAAAAAAGGGAACAGAAAAGCGACATGAATAGGAACAGTGCGCGACTCACCACCAATAGGCCAGCCTCTGCGGAGAAGAAGCCGCACAAGGGACAGGATGAACTAGTGCCAGCCTGGCCCTGGACGGCTGCGGCAGTCCGCCGGCGCCGGCGCCTGCGGGCTTTCTGCAGGTTCATTGCCATTGGGCTAGCGGACGTTGGTGGCATTTTGAGCTGCGTCGAGAAGAACTAGCGAGGCTGACACTCCATCCCATGTGGAGGCGCGGCCAATGCACGGCCCAGGATCGTCGTATTATCAGAAGGGCAGAAAAGTGAAGCCTCAAAAGAGTTTTAGGATGGACGGCGATGGCTGTGATAATGGACGACAATCGACGACGGGAAAATACTGGAGGTCAGGGAAGGCCAGGGCGCGGGGGCCCGGCTTTATATGCAATAAGAGGAGCGTGTGTCGAGAGGAACGGAAGAAACAAATGCTGGACAATAGGAACAGGCCGCCTGGCGTTTGGTGAATGGAGGAGTCTGCAGCGGCTCGGGTTTCGACACGACGACGAGACAGCGTCGCTTTTGACGTGGCATGCGCCTTCCCTTTGTGTCGTTTGCTGCTGTCCGCGCCTTCCCGTGCTGCGAGATCGTGCTCTGCTGCTGGGCCTCGTCTGCCTCTCCTCCCACCCCACCCCCCCCCCCCTTGCCGTTCGCTCTCGCCTTCCTCGACACAGGAGGAAGGAGCAGAGTGTTTGTGGGAACTACTGGACCGTTCTTTCCCTGCGCGCCTCCAATGCGCCCCCGAGGAAAGGATTCCGTCATTGTGCCGTATGGCAAATGGCACCCTTTCTTGGTCTCCTTGTTTGTTTCTGCAATTACGGACAAGCCTGGCTGCCGCCCGCGTATTGCATCAGCACCCAATATCCTGTGCCTCGAAAGCGGCGTTTGAGACTTGTGGGAAGCACAAAAAACGTCAGACCAAAGTGCCTGCCTTTCCCAAACGGCCAGCACCGGCGAAAACGGCAGGTACGTTTGTCAAACCCGACTCCCACCTCTGCACAATAGCTTTGCCTGTCCTAGTCACAAGAGGGACCGCGAAAACAAAATATGGTCTGCTTCTTTGTCGTCAACGCTTCTTTTCTCTTCTTTTCTCTTCTTTTCTCTTCTTTTCTCTTCTTTTCTCTTCTTTTCTCTTCTTTTCTCTTCTTTTCTCTTCTTTTCTCTTCTTTCCCCCTCTTTTCCCTTCTTTTCCCTCGGCCGCTGGCAGAGTCCGGCCGGCTTGTGCAATGCCAAGCTGGAGACGTATCACAGCAGAGTGAAGGAGTCAAGACATGAAAGAAAAAAGCAACGGCGTTGTTGCACAGCATGGCATTGCCTCCGGTTATTTCCCCTTTCCTCCTCCCTCGCCCAACCCGGCCCTTGTCCAATAAGTGTCAACAAAAGGGCAGACTTGGGCTCGAGTCAGGTCGGAGTTCTGCGCTCACTTTTGTTGAACAAGCTGCAAACAAGAAAGGAATACGAGACGGGCTGTGCCTATCCATCCCGTATTGTGCAGTGCTGGACGGTAAATACAAAACACCCCTTTCAGCCCTTCTCGTGCCCACACATGCCAAAAATAAATGGCAGCTCAAATTGCATGTCATAAACCTAAATGTTGTTTTTGTTACCCGCCGCAGACCGTTTCTCTTCTCGACGCAGCAGCAGACGTCGTGTTCCCAACCCCCCAGCATCCGGCGAACGGGCAGTGCAAACAGAACCCTCCCGTACACCGACCAGCAGAAGAAAAGAAAAAACGAAAAGTAGGCTTGGCGGCGGGCATTTCGGCTATAGCTTCGGGCCGCTGCGTCTTCCAATCTTCGCTTGCCGCCCTGCGGGATTGTTCTCTTGGCGTTTGCTTGCACGGACCAAAGACGGTCATGTTTTGTCTGTCATTACACCTTGACGTTCTTCAGTGCGTCGGCTGTCTTTTCAACCGCAGCAGCGGCAGCAGGTGCAGCCTTGGGCTTGGCGCCCTTGTCGGCGCCCTTGGCCTTTTTCTGCGAAGTGGAGTCCTTCGGCAGCTCCTTGGTGAACGGCAAAAAGTCAGGGGCTCTGTTTTGTGGTTAGCAGGCATCGGGGCGGTCAGGTTTTGCGTCCCCCGTTCACTTACCCAGGCAGATACTTGCGCAGCGGCTCCGGAATGCGAACGCCCTCTGGCGTCTGAAAGTTTTCGAGGATGGCGCCTGGCTTGGCGTTAGAACGGCGACTTTTTTTGTGCAACAGCCGAATTTCTTGTTTTGGTCCTTTGATTCCTGCAGCAATATTCGGGGACTTACACATGGTGCGGCTGGTGGCGGTCAGGGTGGAATTCAGGCTAGGGCTGTGTCAGAAACCAGGACTGCCATGATGAGCCTTTCGTTCGACCTACCAGTGGACGTATTTCTTCTTGACTATATCAGACGTTAGCAATGATGTCGTTGTCCAGAAAGAAAAAGAAAAAAAAGTAGTGCTCTCACCATCTGTCTGTGTCTTCGGGCCGTAGCGAATGTCGAGAGCGCGGGACTGGTCTGTTGGGCGTCAGTAAATGAATCGCCTCGGTAACCTGGGCCGTCGGGCAACACGGGAAGCAACCTACAGTCCGTGCAGTTGGAGCAAGAAACAAGCTCCTTGTACTCGGCCTGGAAGGGGAACCAGGCCTCGAGGTCGTACTTCTTGCTGGCAGCCTGGTTGAAAGCACCGCTAACAATGGCAACAACGCGGTACGGGAGGCCAAGCGACTGGCAGAACTCTTCAGAGTTGGCAATCATGGCATCAAACTGCTCCCAGCTCTTCTCGGGGTCTGCAGGCAGGCGTTAGTTGCAAGCGAAAATAAGGGAACAAGGACACAAGGACTGCCTCGACCTACCACACAGGACAAACTGCTCGACCTTTTCAAACTGATGCACACGGAACGTGCCCCAGGCATCCTTGCCGTGAGAGCCGGCCTCGCGACGGCTAACAGGTTGCTCAGTCTTTCAAGTCTTTGAATCTTCTTGCAGAGGGGTAAGACGACTCACAAGCAGGTGCTGAAGCCAGCGTACTTGATAGGCCTGTATCATTTCGTTAGATAGAGCGTATCGGGGCAGGCGGTATTCAGGGACATACATCTCATTTGCCTGGAGCCACTGGCCGGCATGGTAGGCAGAGATGGGCTGCTCAGACGCTGTGTCATGTCAGGTATATTGCGGAGACACACAAGAGTCGCAAGTGGTCGTTACATACTCGCTAAAGACGGTCGTTAGTAAACAGAAAGCAAAGCGAGGAGATGATATTCAGTGAGGCATACCAATCAAGTACTTCTCAGAGTCGCCGTCAACAACCTGTATGTCTCCGCGTTAGTCCTTCTGCAGCAGGCGTACTCTGTGCGTTTTCTTGCAAATGGAAACATGCCTTGTAAAGCTGCTCGCTACGGGAGGGTTAGCAAAAGACACTCAACAAAGACTGGTTTTCCAAGGCCGCCTACTCAAAGTCGTCGAGCTGGGCAGTTTGCGCCATGACGTCTTTTGACATCATAAACGGCGACTGCAGGGCCGTGTAGCCGTGCTTTTGTGTGAGAAACTCCAGGCCGTCTAGACATGTCAGCGCGTGTGGGTGGGCTGAAAGGGAAGCATGGCGCCTGAGGAGCTTACAGTTGATGATGGCTTGGTTCCTGGCCGGTTGTAAGTGTCTGTTCTCGTACGATCACTTGGGAGGAAATGGCCTTACAGGAAAACCTAGAGGAAAAAGGCAGGTTAGCAGCGCGTCAAAGGAGAGTAGAAGCAGATGATGTGGGGGGAATCAACGTACGCCCCAGTTCTTGAGAAAGTAGCCGCGGTGGCCGACCACCTTGACGCCGGCCTCGGGGTTGTAGCCGTCGATGCGCAGCAGCAGCTCGTGGTGGGACAGCAGCTTGCTGCGGTCCTCCTTGCCGACAGCGACCTCACGGTCCTCGGGGACCCAGGTCGTGATGACCGGGTTGTTGTCCTCGTTGTTGTCCACGGGGACCGAGTCGTGGATCAGGTTGCCGATGCTGCCGAGAGCCTTGTTCATGGCCTTTTCCTTGAGGGCGGCCGCGTCGAGCAGGTCCTTTTTCTCCTTTTCGATGGCAATCTTTTGCTGCAAAAGGTCATCGGCGTTCTCCTTCGCCTTCTTTTTCGCACCAATCTGCTTCTCTGCAGGCGGAGGGACATGATTAGACGGGGGACGGGCAAAAGCGCAAAAGCAAACGAGGCGGCGGAAGATATCGTACGGATGTCGTTGATCTTGGCATTCAACCTGGAGGGACGCCCTGTCAGTAAGGCGTTGCGACAGCCGGGAGGGGGGAGGGGAGCTGCGCCAGCAGAGGCCACTCACTGCGTCGCATCGTAGAGGGTTCTGCGGTGGTCCTGCCACAGGTCAATGACCTTGTCGACGATCTCGGGATCCGCATAGCGGCGCTGCGAGCAGTGTTAGCCGGACTGCGCTTGCGCACGGGGCACATTTCTGGGTTTTGAGCGGCAAAGCATACGCGCTGGCTCTCCTTGACGGCTTCCGGGTTACCGCCGCGCTCGACGATGAGATCGAGAACGTCAAGCATGTTGGGCAGGAGGGTCGGTTGCTTGGTGCGACAGGTGTTTGGGTGGGCACGCGAGGCCGGGGAGTTGTGATTTGCACGTTGGGAGGAGCACTAGGGCGGTCAGCGAAAAAAAAGGTGGTGATGCGATGCGGCAATGGAAACTGGAAAGAGTCACAGCAAGGCTGGGAGGTAGACGAGCGAGCCGCAGAGCGAGGGCAGGAGCGAGGACGCACAATTTTAAATCGGAAGCAAGGGAGGAGGCAATGTCTGGGCTTGGCCGCAGGAACACAGGCAGGACAGACTGTCGTTTGGCTTCGCTGTTCGTTTAAGGAAGCGGCGATCGTGCCAGTTTCATTTTTGAGCCATCTGCATTTTAGGCGTGCCTTCTTTCCATCGCTCTCTCGCTCCACCCCACTGCCCTCCAGAGCACGCTGCGAACATCAAGGGAAGGAGGGGCACGACGCGCTACTCGTACTCGTAGACACTGAGGCTTGGTAGTGCCAAAAAGGGTAAGGCAAACCCGATGGGGCCAGACAGGACTTGGGATTTTTTGGTGGGGTTGGAGCTGTCTGGGTGGCCGATAGCGAAAGTGCAAACTACAGCCCCTCCCGATAACGCAGAAAAAGGCTCCAGCTTCACTCCATGAAACAAACAGCTTGTCAGCCGTGTCAACGGCATGCCTGCCTTATCTACGACGGGCAGGTATGTCGCTGCAATTATGCTGAGTGAGACATTCTGTCTCAGACGCGGGCGGGCTGCACAGCAGGCCTGATGAAAGACGGTCGACGAAGAAGACGAAGAATAGAGCGAGTGCCAGACGTTGGCCTGTAATCAAAGTGGCATTGGCCTGCGTACAGCTCGAGCAGCAAAGATGCCCATAATTTCCGTGCACAGAGAAAAAAAGGAAGCCGGAAAAAAGGGCAAAGCAAGAGTTTGTAAAATGCAAGATGCGAATGTGGATGGATCATGAGAATGCAACGCAGCAAGCAGACGAGAAAACAAGGAGGAGATTAGAAGAAAAAAGGATAAAAACCGGAAAATAAGCCAAAGAGATGCAAGACGTTTCCCCGGTTGCCCATGTGAAAACCATTGTATACCGTCCATCATTCCCTTCCACGAGGGAGACCTCTGAGGAGAATCTAGAAGAAAAAAAGAAAGAAGGTGAAGAAGGCAGCAGCCAGTCTGAGAGCTCCTCACATCACTGCGCACTTGCCGCCGTCCTGCGGCTCGTTGGGGTTCTGGGCCTTTTCGATCTGGCCGATGAGCAGCTCAAAGGCCTTGGAGACGTTGGTGTCGAAGCGAGCGCTTGCCTCTATCTGAGCGCAGTCAAACTTCTCGGCCAGCTTCTTGCCGTCCTCGACCGAGACCTGGCGCTGCTCGGGGCGCAAGTCGCTCTTGTTGCCGACGATGACAATGGGCACCCAGCTGACGCCGAGGTGGTCGAGGATCTTGTCGCGGATGACCTGGATCATCTCGTATGACTGCTTGGAAGCGACAGAGTAGACGAGAACGTAGCCATGGATGCCGATAAAGTGCTTGGAGTTCAGGATGCTGTACTCGTCCTGGCCGGCGGTGTCGACAATCTCCGTGGCGTATTCCTGGCCCTTGTAGCGGATGTCCTTGCTAAAGGTGTTTTCAATGGTCGGGTAGTAGCTCTCGATAAAGTGGCCCTCGACATAGCGGACGGCCAAGGACGATTTGCCTGGCGTGTTAGCAGCGGACAAAACAAAATCGAGGAAGCTCGAGCGAGGCCCGGACAGAAGCAAAGACAAGAAACGCACCGACGGAACGGCTGCCAACAATGGCAATTTTGCGCTGCTTGGACGGAGAGGGCATTTAGGCTGTGAGTCGCGTGGGGGCGACGCTGCAGGCGAACGGACGCTGGACGTTGCTGCGTCCCAAAGGGGGGGGAGGGGTGCAGAGAGAGATGCTGCAGCGCGGGTGCCGAGGGCGTGCAGGTGAGACAGCCGACTAGGAGGAGGAGACGAGAAGAGAAAAGGGAAACGAGAGACCGAACCCGTTCGAGGAAGTTGTCGACGTCGAGGAGGCGGTGGTGAACGAGGCCAAAAGAAAGGCAGAGCGGCTGCAGCGCCGAGAGTGGCGATTGGCGAGGATGGCAAAAAAAGATACAGACACGGGGGAACGACCCGAGTCCAGGCACCCGACAAAAAAAATCGGACGTTGACGGGAAACGGTGCAGGAACGGCGTCGGACGGCGGTTTGGGGTTTTGGAGATGTGTTGCGAAAAGAGGTCCAAGCTGAGAAGAGAGAAAAGAGAGATGGGCGCCGGGAGTTATACTGCTTGCCAAACAGCACAAAAAAGGCAGGAACGGGCAAGGAACGAAGGTCGAGCGAAAGCGCAAGGCGAAATGGGCAAAAAAGGCAAGAGCAAAGGAAGACGGTGTGCAAGTGCAGGGCAAGTGCAACGCAGACGGCAAGCTGCGGACGACAGACGCCCTGCTTGGCGGCCGGTCTAGCCCCAGGCAGGCGAAGGTCGGACGGCTACGGGATCGCCAGTGCTCATGCGGGACGGCCACACACGAACGGCCTAATTCGATCTGCAGCCGTTCTTTGTGCTCTTTGTGTTCTTTGGTGCGCCTGCAGAGCGAGCTGCTTTGTATCTTATTATCTTGCCGGATTGCACGTCTGGGCAGGAGCAGCCCGGGCTCCTGCCGGTTTCGCTGGCCGCAGGAAGCGCGGACGGCCGTCTGCTTGTCCCTCCGTCCCTCCTTCCTCGTTGGCTACGCCGAACCGTCTTGCCGTCTGCTCGTGCTTTCTTTCCGTGTGTCCCGTGTTCAGCGGGTAGGTGCGGGCGGGGACGACAAGGTCCCAGGGCCAGACCCAGCAGGGCAAGAGCGCAGTGGCCTGGGCTCTCACTAACATCCCACTAACACGGCCTAACTCGGAGCCTCCACTGGCGATGGAGCCGGGGTTGCACAGAAAGATGCTGTCATGGCAAAGCCTCTTGTTTCTTTATTTAGCTGACCTGGATGTCAACACGCGGTTCGTGCATCCGCTCGCCGCGCATCACGCCATGCACAAACGCGAACCCACGAAGACGGCACGGGACGCCCTGCGCCGCTGCGTCGTCCTCGTGCTCGTCGTGGGTGTCGTTTGCCTCCTCCGCCTCGCTCTGGTTCTCGCCACGACGCCCGCTTTCCGCCGCTGCGGCCCTTTCGGGCCGGAACACGGACGGATACGTGCAGCCCAGCGGCGCAAACGCAAAGTCGCCGGGCCGCGTTGTCGTGACACAGCAGCCGACGCGCCCCTGTCTCGTCACGAAGAGGCTCGATTCCGGGTAGGAACAGCCCGCGGGATGTGCGCCGCGAAGACGGCCTCGTCGAGCACGAGCCTGAGGTACGCCACAAAGTCGAGCAGCAGCTGCTGCTCGTCGTCGACGGGCGTGCTCGTCCCGTCCAGTCCATAGGACAGCGCCACGGCCGCCGCCTGGAGGACGTCCAGAGACAGCACCTGCGTCCTCGGCCCGTCTGGCGTTTGCGTTGGCGTTGGCATCGCCGCGCCGCCGCGCCGTGCTTGGGCTGCGAGCAGGATGTGCAGGATCCCCGTCCACATCGCGGAAGCCGCGCGGCGCTTGTCCTCCGAGTCGATGGTCGCATTCCCGAAGCAGCTCTCGTTGTAGCTCGCGGCCGCGTCGACCGTGTCGAGGACGAGGCCGCGCAGAGTCGGCGTCTTTGCAGAGCGGTCGATCGACCAGAGTGGCTGCGCGCCGGGGTGGCTTTGTTGTTCCACGCGGACGCCAAAATAGGCAAAATTCCGCCGTCAAGGGATATTGCGGGGTGACAGCATCACACACAGCCGCCCTCACAACCCATAGACAGCATACAACCGCCTGGAGATGGCCGCCACCGTCTTCCGCCTCGTGTTCAACGTCCCCGAGACACACCTCGCCGCATGCAAAGCCGCCATCTTCGCCGCCGGCGCCGGTCGCTATCCCAACAGCAACTACACGTAATGCTGCTGGACGACGCAGGGCACGGGCCAGTTCCGGCCGGGCGACGCAGCGTGTCCGCACCTGGGCACCGTGGGCGAGCTCGAGTACGTGCCCGAGGTGCGCGTCGAGGCGCCGTGTGTCGGCGAGGACGTGGCCCGGCGGGCCGTGGCCGCTCTCAAGACGTACGTGGAGGCCCAGTCCATCGCTCGAGGCGTTGCATCTAACACGCATGATAACAGGGCTCATCCTTATGAAGAGCCATCGTGCCAGCTGTACAGGGTCGAGACCTTGTGACGACCGCACCATCACACAGACTGAATAAGAGTTGTATAGATAGCCCCTGTACGGCAAACCAGCGCAAGATGACAATACAAAGAAACAACAAGTCAGGACGTCGTCCATATTCTAGCGTGATGCCGGCTCCATGCCAATACTCCGTTGCGAAAGCCAAGCTGCCGTGTTTCCGTGTTTCCATGTTTCCGTGTTTCCGCCTTGTTCGCCTTCATGCCAATCCCTTCAACGCACACTCTGCCTTTGAAAAGTCATGGCCGTCGTGGTTGTGCAGGTAATATACTCTTTAAGCACAGCGCCCTCCGCACTCCGCGCTCCGCCCTCTTCAATACGCCCTGGCCTCCAGCTCCTGCGTGAGGGCGCGCAGACGGGCCGTAAAATGGCTAGCTTCGGCGCCGTGCTCCGCGTTCTCGGCCTTGCCGATCTGGTCATGCAAAACGATAAACTGCCGGACCGACTCGAGCAGCGGCTTCAGGCTGTTGCTCGGCGACAGCCGTCTGAATGCCTGGTAGATCGGATCGTGCAGGCACAAGTAGCCGAGCAGGATCGAGAGATAGGCAAACGCCACATTCAGCTCCGACTTTTCCTCCGAGTCGGCCTGTGCGTGTCAGTACACTATGCGCAGGGGTCGCCTAGCAAAATACGCAATGGAGAGATGGAAAGAGCTCACCTCAGATGCAATGGCAGTGCCGTCGAGGAACACCTTGCCGAGCCGGTCAAACACGTCCAGACCGCCGCCTTGCGCCAGCGTCTCGCCGGCCGCGACGTCGTTTTCGGAAAAGTTGATCATCACGCCCAGCATGATTAGCAGCTCGTTGAGCGCGTCCGACGCAAACTCCTCGCCCGTCTGGGCGGACCGAACGACACCCGCCAGGGCGTCCGCGCTCCGCTCGGCCAGCTGTCGCAGCAGGCCCTTGTCCACATAGTACCTGGCGGCGTCGGGGTTGTTGTTGGCCGTGTTGAGCGCCAGCTTCAGCACCAGCAGCTCCAGGTCGTTAAGCTGGCGGCCGCTCTTTTTGTGCCGCTCGAGAGCGTCCTCGAGCGCGCTGGCAATGACGGGAAGGTAGTGCCGCGTCCACTCGGCGCTAATGTCCGACTGCATGGCCGACACGGAGTGCATCTCCAGCAGGGATAGAGACAGGTATAGGTCCACCGAGTCCGCGTCGCCCGACAGGCCCGCGGACAGCAGAGGCGGCTCGGGCGTCGACCCGTCGTCGTCGTATGCCGACGGCAGCGACGACGAGATGATACCAAAGAGCTCTTTGGTCAGCGGCGCCGACAGAGCACCGTCGTCTTCGTCCAGGCCGCTGGCACCGCCCGACGTGGCCTGCAGCTGCTGCGCGAACATGTGCAGGGCCTTGAGAGCGACCGTTCGCGGCGACAGCTGCGACGGCGAGACGCTGGCCGGCTTCCAGACGGCCGCCAGCTTCTTCATCGTCTCCTGGAGGGCGCCGAGCTGTGTGCGCATGTGGCCGGAGACGTTGGCTTTGCGGTCTTTTGAATAGGCCACAATATCCCTGTCCACGGCAAGGAGCGTCAGGCAGAGTTCCTTGATCTTCTGCTGCCGAAACTCGCGCAGCAGACGATGCGATCCGGACCCGCTGGCCAGCAATGTGATCACCGTGCACGCAAGGGCGTAGCCCCCGACAACGTCTGTCTCTTTTCCAGCATCGCGGAACAACTGCATCTCGGCGCCCTGGTCGCGAAAGTGCCGCAAAAACGACTTTTCCTGGAGCTTCTGCACCATCTCCAGCAGGGCCGACCGCCGCGCGGACAAAGGCTTGCCGGCGCTCGGCGTGCCCACGCGGTCCATGATGTCAACCAGCTCGTCGGCAAACCGGCTGTTGGCGCCAGCTTGGCGGAGCTCGTGGATGCTCTGGATCGCGCCCTGGGAGGAGCCGCCCATGTCGTCGTCAAAATCGAAGCCAGACGCCGGCTTGGCCTCGGGCTCCGGAAGCAGACTTTCTAGCAGAGACAGATCGCTGCCCTGGGGCCCGCCCAAGACCACGGGCTCCTCTGCCAGCATCGTTCGCTCGAGATTGTATGTAAACTTGACGCCCGGCCGCCTTGTCGTCGTACGGCGCGCAATGGTAGCAGGCGTCGACGGCGCGATCGAAGTCTTGCTTGGCGAGCCTGTTGCCAGGCTATCGAGGTCCATGAATCCTCCGCGGCCCTCACTCACAGGCGTGCTGCGCACGTTCCGGTACCTTGCCAAGATGTCTTCGTCGCTGCTCCCGGCGTCGTCGTTGTCGTCCTTGACAGCGCGCGAGCTGGTCTGCCGGTCTGCCGATTTGCTCTCCTCTTCGTCGGACGAAGGTTCGTCCTCCGCCTGGGAGGCAAGCGCGTCGATCAAGCGCCGGCGCTTTCTTTGCGTTGGTTGCTGTGGCTTGTCGGTTTCCGCTGCGGCGGGCGCCGACGGCTTCTGCAGCGGCGCTCGTGCTATTGCACCGTTGGTTCTGTTGCTGTCGTCAGGCGGGAGGTCAAGCGGCCGGATGGGCATCGCGCGCGGTGGCCGAGCCTCTGCCCGCGCTTTCTGCAGTGGGCGACTCGCTTTGGGGGCCGATACGGCTGCAGACGAAGACGGCGTTTTCCGAGGCGACGCAGATGGCGACCGGGTGCCCATGGGGCTTTTCAGGCTGGCGGGTTCTCGTGGCTGGGGCGGTGGCGTCTTTGCAACACGTTGGCGGAGCGGCGAGCTCAATGGCCGCGATGGCGTTGCTTCTGCCACTCTGCTGATCGCCTTGCTCTGCCGATACAGAGGAGAGGACGCGGCCACAAAGCCGAGGCCCGGACTCGGCGACCTCCGCGGCAGCTTGTTCGTCTGGGCGGCGCCGGAGTTTCTGCTGATCGCAGATGAGGACATGTGTGAAACAGGGCTTGGCCGCTGGCTCGTCGACGAGTCAAGCTGCGTCTTCCGCTTGATGCCACGGGAGGCCTCGAGCGCCGCACGTGCCGGATTTGTTTTCTGTGCGCTCGGAAGCGGCCGTGGCGTGGAAGAGCCAGAGGACATGGGCGATGGTGCTAGAGAAGAGGAAGAGCCAGCGCTGCTTTTGGCGACCGGCCGGGAAGACAGCAACGGTGGCCGGGCCGAGGACAGCGGGCGCGGTTTTGTGACAGATTTCGGGGGCGGCGGCACATCGTCGACAAAGTCGTAGTCGTAGATGTCCTTGGCCGGTGTCTGCGTGCTCGGCTGAGAAGACCCTGACGTGCCAGCGACAGATGGTGTTGAGGTTTGCGACCGTGATTTGAGACCGCCGTATGTCGTCGGGAGCTTCTTCTTGGGGCGCTGGCCCACATCGTTGAATGTGGACATCATCGAGACGTGCAGGCAACGATGCGCGCAGGCGCGCAAGCAGTGAGCGAGCAGAACGCAAGCGGCAAGTCAACGCGCAATGAGCCGCCGGCGCTGTCGAGCTGTCGTCGATGCTCAGACCGGGCAGAGAAAGGAAGTATAGAAGAAGCGGGGGTCCGAGGCGCGGTTGCGACCGCCGGGGCGGCTCCCTGGCGATTGAGAGAGCCTCTGGTTATCAAATCCGTGCCCGCGATGCCATCCGCGAGCCGCGTGTTTGAGGAGCTGCGTCGACAGGTTGCGGTTCCGGCCAAGCTCGATGTCGATGTTGGGAGACGTGAATGTTGTGAGGTTTGTGCAAGCGGTCAGGGGAAGAGCGCGTTGGCTGGGGCGGTCGCAAAAGGACAAAGAAGGCGCGACCGTGCAGAGATCACAAAATCGCCCGTGGTCGCCCGTGACAAAGGGAATTCGGCAGGCGCGATGGGCGCGATGGGTGAGAAGGGCCGTGAAAAGGAGAACGTGTCGCAGGGAAGGAGTAATCGAGCCGCTACAGCTTGTTTACAAAAAAGATCATTCTCTTTCGCGAGAGACGGCACAGCCGAGTTTGGCCCAGGGCTGAACTGCACAGGAACTGGAACAGGCCGACGGTGGCTTGGCTGCGGGCGCACAGCGCTGGCCAATGGGGCAGAGACGGCTGTGATGACGCCTGCGGCAGCGGGTATTACAAGTAAGCGCAAAAATACAGTGTACACCAGGCGCATCCGGATGCAGCAAAGGCATGACTAATATATGATTAATCATCAGAGCTGGCTGGCTGGCTGTGTGGCGTGCGAATAATTAATTTTACACTGTGCTTATGTAATCTTCTGGCCAGCAGAGATAAGTGCGGCCGGGCTGGCGCCGGCCTCCGCCAGCGTGCGTTCACATAGCCCAGTGCCCTATCGCGTATTGTATCTGGCGGTACGGAGCACCAGTAGCTTTATCAGTCGTATTACCTTGGACTTTTAGTCGTCGCAGCCGCCGTGAGCCCATCTGTGAGCGGGGCTTTGGGCGGCGTGGGGAACTGAAAGAGACTGCAAGACACAAGCCATAATAATCCAGAAAGATAAAACGCAGGCTTGGCGGGCCAAAGACGTTCTTTGGTTCACAACTACTCGTAAAGCTTAAAAGGCCATGCCGAGATAAAAGCACGAGGGCTCCCTGGACGTTAACGCAGCTCGACAAAGAACGCTCCTGCCCTCTGTTCGGTCTCGGCCTACCCCACACCTCCTTCCTTATATCGACGTACTGGGCAACTTCCTCGGGTCACGACGACAGTGCGAGACGACCTCGAAGCGACGTTTATCACCCACGCCCTGCCAGAGCGTGTATCAAGACGAGACCCCTCGACAAACGGCCGTCCTCGCAATGGCCTCCAAGCCGTCTGGCACGACGCAGTGCGTCGGTCCCACGTACCGGGGCGAGAGCCAGAACCCCACGGCCACCGTCTCGACGCCCGTGGACGCTGAGACCGTGACGGTCCTCCCGCAGACGCCACAGCTCATCGCGCTGCTCTCGTAAGTGCCTCGTCTGCGCGGGATGCCCGTGCGGTCTGTGCATACGGTTCCTGACGCGCGCAGCATCATCCGCGACAAGAAGACGGACCGCGGCGACTTTATCTTTTACTCGAACCGCATCATCCGCCTGCTTGTCGAAGAAGGCCTCAACCACCTGCCCACCGTAGAGCGCACCGTCACAACGCCCGTCGGCCGGTCGTACGCAGGACTGCAATTCGAGGGCAAGATCTGCGGCGTGTCCATCATGCGCGCCGGCGAGGCCATGGAGCAGGGCCTGCGCGACTGCTGCCGGTCGGTGCGCATTGGCAAGATCCTGATCCAGCGGGACGAGGAGTCGGCCACGCCCAAGCTCTTCTATGACAAGCTGCCTGAGGACATTGCCAGCCGCTGGGTCTTGCTGCTGGACCCCATGTTTGCGACAGGCGGCTCCGCCATCATGGCCGTCGAGGTGCTCAAGTCGCGCGGCGTGCCCGAGGAGCGGATACTGTTCCTCAACCTGATTGCCAGCCCCGAGGGCGTCAAGAATTTTGCCAGCAAGTTCCCCAAGCTGCGCGTTGTCACGGCGTTCATCGACGAGGGCCTGGACGAGAAGAAGTGAGACCCAGCCCCGTTTCTGCCTCGTCTGCGTTGGCACGCGTGCCTGTTCCCAGCTAACCTTTCTTCGCAGCTACATCACGCCTGGACTCGGTGACTTTGGCGATCGCTATTACACAATGTAATGCGAGCACACATTCGCACGGCTCCCAGCATGAAAAAGCAGACAACTTTGAATCTGAACCAAATACAAACAACTGAAAAGAAGTAAAAAAAAAGAACAAAATATCATCGGGGTCTTCCCTGTAACGCCAACTTCCAGCACCTTTTCTGTCCCGACCTGTTCCCTTGATGTGCGATGATTCCCTTTTTGGATCCCAGAGTGCCCGTAAATCGTAGCATGATCGTAGGCCGTGTGCGGCGGGCCTAGAAATCGTCGTCGTCCGCAATGTCGTCGCCCGCATATCGCCTGTCGCCGTCGTCGTCGTCGTCGTCTAGGCCTCGCGATGATGCGCCCGCGCGGCTCGACGCAAAGCGACCCGAGTCCAGCCGGCCCCGACTGCTTTCATTCTCGACCTTTTCTTTGGCCACCGAGTCTGGATGCGCGTCAGTGCCGGCACAGAAGACAGCCTTGGCAAAATGAAGAGGGAACTGCTTACCAGCTGCATCAACCCACTCGCCGTACACGTCCACAGCAGCAGAAAGGTCTGCCATTGTCAGTTGTCGTCCATGCTCGTCCGAAAGACAAGGACACATACAGTTGATGGCGCATTGGAATTTCTGGCCGCAGACCTTGCACTCCAGGTAGCCAATGCCGAGCTTCTTGTCGAGCTTCACAGCCACCGACTTCTCGTGGTTGCAGAACAGACACGTAAAGGTCGTGGGGAGCGGATCGGCCTGTCACGTCAGCATCCGAAATCTCCCAGTCTGCGCGTCGCAGAGACCGCCAGCCCACCTTCTTCGGGCCCTGGGGCTTTTTCGAGCTCTTGCGCTTGCCCATGATAGCCGGTGATGGAGGAGGCAAAAGATTTCTTGGAGTAGACGGTGGGGGCGGCCGGCGAGGAGATGCGCCCCGGAGTGGGTGAGGTCGGTTGTTTCACGGAGCGCAAAGGGGCGGTGACCTTGGGTCGCAACTTTGCGCAAGACTCTTTTCTGCAGTCGTCGTGGTTGCGCGCGTTCAAAACGCTGGTTGGCTGGCTGCGCTGCGCCTTCGGGGCGCTGCGGTTCTGGAGTAGTCAGCAAGCACAGTGTGCTCACAGCCCGCAGGCTCTCCGGGTGCCCAACGAGAAGCAACAGCGCACATCGCTAGCGCCAGACGGCTGCACCTGCTGCTTCCAGTAGGAACGCTCGCCGTGTCCACTGTGCCTTTGCTAGTGCACTGTCCCGCTCCCTAGTGGGCCGCGTGATTGATAGCAGCTCTCCGGCAGGAACAACGACACCCAACAGCCAGATAACAACCAAAATACGTCACATGTTCTCGCCGGCTGGGTCCGGTGCACCATGCTCAGCGAAACGCGGAGCGTGTGCGTTTTGCCTGACAGCAGGAAACTGGAGGTGCTCTGTCGTTTGGCTGCAGTTGGGCCAAAACAGAGGGAAAGAGCATTTCTGGCAGTTGCCAGATTGGACGCCGATGCGGGCAGCCCCGTTGCGAAGACACATTGCACCGGTGACGGACGCACCTTCCATGGCGCATGTCTATCAATTCGTACTTTGTACTTTCTTATATTACAGTTCGGCCCCCGCCTGCTATCTACTGTATATCTTCACCGTGCTGCTCTCCGAGCCCCTCTAAGAGCATACAAGTCGCCCGGAGCTACCCCGGCCCAGCCGCCAGCCTCCGCCTTGGTCAAGGCCTCTTTGTTATCTCGGGCGCATATTATTATTATCTCTTGCCCGCCGGCAGACCTCGTCCCATTACCAAACTCCCTCTTGTCAACGAGACCCAGCAGGAGCTTCCCGAAATCGACAGTCGTGCCTGCCACTTATAGTCTATAGATTAGCTGTGATACGTTCCTGCCCGTTCTCGGCCCTTGCTCTTCCAGCGTCGTGCTTGGTCCCTCGCACCTTCTTTGCCTTCTCTCTCGTTCTCCGTCCCCGCCTTCTGCGTCCCTCTCCCTCTTCCCTTCCACCCCAACGTCCCATCCTCCTTCCGCGTGCAGTTGCTACACATCGTGTGACCCAAGTTGATCGTAACCGATCGTGTTCTCTCGAGATCTTCACCAGAACCTCGTTCTCGTCATGGCCACCAACGGAACGTCCACCGCCGCCGCGGGCCCCGCCGACATGGACCACATTGTTGGTCTCTTGAAGCAGATCGAAAAGTCCCAGGGCGAGCTTCTGGCTGCTGTCAAGGCGTCTCCAGCAGCTGCCGCGGCTCTTCCGTCGTCTTCCCTGAGCCCGTCTGCATTGTCTGCTCCTGGCCCCATCGTCGGCGCATCGTCCGAACCGCCCGCCGACGAGACCGCCCTGGCCAGCAGCCCAACGCTGTCGTCGAGCCCCAAATCGACGTTCACCTCGCGTATCGTCCTGACGTGAGTCCGGCCGTGTTGCCTGTCATTTCCCGCCCCCTTGTGTTTTCTGACAGCCCTTGATAGGACCTATCCCAAGCAGATTGGCATCAATCCTTTTCCTATGAACTGGGGCGCCGAGACTCCCCTTGAGCGAGGCCCGATCGTCGTCTCCCGTGCTGCGTCGACAATTCGGCGACGAAACGGTGGGCTTCCCTTCCATGCCGTTCATGTCGAGTGTGTATGCTAACGTGCTGCTTTCTGAACAGCCATTGGAGGTGAGATGGTCTATGCTCTGGGTGTTGTCATGTTTTTAACCTGACCTCTTGATAGCCCACGGCGGTTCATACTCCATCTACTACGCTCTCGCGGTTGCGAGCCAGCAACTCAACGCTGAGCATCGGTGTGTGATTGACAGTCATTGAAGGGGCTTGTGATTTCAGCCACATCTCTAACACCGCAGGCCTGACTTTACCAATACGGAGCCCGCCGTCAACATCGGGCCGTTCCC
This sequence comes from Sporothrix cf. nigrograna, assembly GCA_019925305.1. Lineage (NCBI taxonomy): Eukaryota > Fungi > Ascomycota > Sordariomycetes > Ophiostomatales > Ophiostomataceae > Sporothrix > Sporothrix cf. nigrograna. Next base: position 392,880 of record JADHKR010000006.1, on the reverse strand, counting down.
ACAATGGGCCGACAAGAAAAAGATTGTGGCAATGGACCCTTGGGGCCATGTCCCGCAGACCGTCTTCAAGGACATCATGGACAAGGACAACGGTGCGTCCCAGCCCTCACAGCGACGAGCTCTGGCCATTACTGACACTCACAGTTGATATCCGTCCAACGATTGCGGTCACAAAGGCGCACATGAGGGTTTGTTCATCCTGTTTTTTTCTGGCCCAGACTTGCCAGTTCCTGCTAATGCCATTGTTCCAGCTTCCTGAGCTCGAAGACAGTGTTCGCAAAGGCAGACTGTACGTGGCGCGCTGTTCTTTGCGCGATTTGGCTTTTACGGTTGTCATCATGGCCATTCACTAACACCGTCAGTGTTCCCGACGGCAAGATCTGCATCAACGACAAGGGCGAGCTGGCCGTAACAAAATTCGCTGTCGAGCCTGTCTGGTATTTGCCTGGTGTTGCCGAGCGGTTCGGAATCGGCAAGTCAACCGTCCCACCGCATATTTGGCAAAAGCGGTCCGGTTTCTTCTAACCTCAATGTAGACGAAGGCACTCTTCGGCGGGCACTTTTCGAACACACCGGCGGCAGCTACCCCGAGGTGAGCTTTGCCTCTATAGTCACCATGAAAGCAGCCTTATCAAGGCTAACATCAAGCAGCTCATTACTCGCGGTGACATCAAAATCTTCCTCCCTCCCATCGGTATGTCTGTAAATCGCGTGCCGTAGACAACTGATGGCCACTAACCACGTCGATAACAGGTGGCTTGACAGTGTACTGCTTTGGCGATCCGGCCAAGATGTCGGATGCCAAGGTCAGATTGGCCCTGAGAATCCACGACGAGGTATGTCTGATGTCAGGGCGTGGTGTTCCCAGTTATGGTCCGTCACTAACGCATATACAGTGCAACGGAAGCGATGTGTTTGGCTCCGACATCTGCACATGCCGGCCGTATCTCATTTACGGCATCGAAGAGGCCGTCAAAGAGGCACAGCAAGGCGGCAGCGGCGTCGTCATCTACTTCAGAAAGGAGGGCCGCGCCCTCGGTGAAGTAACAAAAGTAAGCAGTGGCCGTGCCAACTCATATCTTTGCCCAAGTCCTATATACTGACAAACTCTAGTACCGTACGGACCTCTGTCACTCTTTTGTGTCAGCTACCATTTCCATCGTTACTAACACAGCTTTCGGCACTCAGTCGTGTACAACGCCCGGAAGCGAGGCGAGGACCGCGCGTCAGACTACTTCAAGCGGACAGAAAACATTGCTGGCGTCAAGGACATGCGGTTCCAGGCCCTCATGCCTGACATCCTGCACTGGCTGGGCATCACAAAAATTGACCGGATGCTTAGCATGAGCAAGTATGTATTATCAAAGCCTCCAGGACACGTCAGTGCCACTGCTTTGTGCCGGAGCTGTACTGACTTTTTTTCTTGCAGCATGAAATACGACGCTATTGTTGGTCAAGGGTAAGCAACGGAGGGCTTCACGACGGAGACCTCTTCCTCCTTCTTGACTCGTGACTGACACCTGTGACTCTTCTCTGTAGTATTCCAATCCACGAGCGTGTCGAGCTCCCCGAGGAATGGATCCCGGCCGACTCCAGAGTCGAAATCGATGCGAAGATCAACGCCGGTAAGACTAATAGCAGCTTTTCTAGCCCCTCCTCTTTTGCTGCTTCATCGCAGAAGCCTTGAAAATGTTGCACAACGTAGCTAACCTGTTTTTTCTTTCTCATCTGTCAGGCTACTTTACAACGGGCCACCGCATGACAACCGAAGAGCTCGAATCCGTCCAAGGCAGAACTTGGGAAGAGTAAGCCAAATTATCCCCCCCCCCCCACTATCACATTTCTTTTTTGCAGTCTTTGATTTTCCTCTTCCTTTTTTTTCTTTTTTATCTCGTCTTCTCTCCAGATCTCGGAGAGCTGTCAACAAATCATACAACGAACAACAGCTAACCCGGGTCTTTCCTTGTCTCATAGCATCGACCACTAAGCAACGCTCATCCCCCTTCAACTCGGTTCGAAAAATAAACCAGAGCCGAGAGAAAACCCCAGAGTGCCCGCGTGGTCAAATTCGCGGGGGGGTGATGGGGGATAGCAGTTTTCAGTTTCCGATTCTCGGTTTTTGATATTCAGGTTTCTTTTCTTTGGTTTCCGGACTGGTTAGGCTTCCCTGGACTGTTCTGGGTGCCGAATATTAGGAAGGCGTATACATGAAAACCCGTTTCCGTTGCTCCAGGTGCCCATGCACAGTCCAATCAACAAACCCGCCTCTTTGCCGCTTCTCTTGTACCGACCAGTCAACTCCGTCAAAGTCGTTGAAGGATTGGCCCACGCCCGGCCACCAAGCACGCAAGACAACAAATATCTCGCAATACATATAGGTGGGAGGAAACAACCCCCCCAAAGTCCTGTATCCGCGCGTGCAATAGCTAGATGGGGGTAGAAATATAAAAAGTTTCGCGAAGATGAACAGAAAAAAGCTAGTTCTGGCGCGACTACCGCCCGGGGGGGCGGGAGGCCATGGACGGGCTGTGCCCGCGTTCCGTCTCTCGTTCCCGTTCGAGCGCGCGGCATCTGTGGTGCCCAACAGGTCGTCTCGCCGAATGAGACGGCGCTGCATACGGTATCTCGTGTTTACGAAATCTTCTTTTCTGATGGAAATGGAAATCCAGTGCTATCGCTTGAAAAAAAACGGTGTCTGAGCGAAAAGAGAAGAGGCATTTTGTGCATAGTCCCGCCCAGGTCCCCCATCTCCCTTCCCCATCCTCGGTCCCACGCCCTCTGTCCTTTCCCACGCTCTGAGCTGGACCATCTAGATCTTTTGTGAAATGTCTTTTTTTTTTTGCATTTTTTTTCCTTTCTCCGCGCTCCCGCAGGGGTGCACATGCGTACTGCCCACCGCCGTCACCCTCTCTTTTTGTCCAGTCCAGTCTTCTGTAGCAGCATTGTACTCCACGGAAGGCGATCCCTCACAGACTACAGCAGCGTCAGCCGAGCAGGAATCGGTGTAATACGACACTGTCTCCTGCAGCTCTGCCAGTTGTCTTGCCATGTCGCGCGTGATGCCTCGCTTTTTCCGTCTCTGGTAAGTTGACCTTCGGGGGAGGGGTGGCTCTAAGTAGGCTACAGGCGCATAGCCATGAGTCGCTTGTTTCTCATGTAGACGTTCTCGATGGAGAATATATCAAAACAGACCATAAGTTTTTTTTCTATAAAAAATCATTTAAATATAATGTTTGTGAACGGTTAAACAATATCACTTTAGTTGGCTCTGCAAACGAAGTAGAAAGTCTAGTTTTAACTCAACAGCCTCCAGCATGACGGCGATGATGGCAAACAACGGCCTGTTTCGGGCACTTTCTGTCCTGTGGCGACGGGTAAAGCAGTTTCGCTCAAAAAGTACGAGGAGAGCACAAAAAAAAGACAAAACACAGCGGAAGATCCGGTGTACACCACAGACAGGGCTCGTTGTCTTATTGTATGACTATTTTATGGCTGGAGTTTGTTCGGCGGTGTGCTACAAAGACCATAACAGAAGACTCGGCAAAAATAAGAGAGCTGAGGGTGAGTGCTCACGAAACGGTGTACAAAGTATTATTACTGAGTATCTTACATTACGAAGCCTGTCTTCTCGTACTCAGTCATAGGGACGGGCCTGTTGGGTGGGACAGTATCACAGGGGAAGATGACTTCCGTCTGTGCACTGCATGGCACGCCTGGTAGGGTTTCAACGCAGCAAAGGCAGCGTGGTGCATCAGCACGTGGTGCGAGGGTGTGAGACGCATTCGCAAAGTCCATGACGATGTCGAGTTGCCGGCCGCTTGGCATGGCAGACATCAAGTGTTGAGGCGTTCCTTTGCAAAAAAGGTGCCAGTGATAATCGCCAGTCCAATAGCAAAGCACTGCTCGTCGTAAAGACGAGCCAAGGATGGATGTAAGTGAAGACGAAAAAAAAAGAAAATCTCGAGGAGCTTGTGATCAAAACGCACTGGCACATCAACAGCCAATACATATTGAGATTCAACCAGAAGGGAACAGCGGGAGGCCACGAAACTACACCGGAGCTGGCAGGGATCGCTGGGGTGGGCAAAGATGCGTCGTACGTTGAAGACGCTGCCAGTCTTTGAGACGGTCGAGACAATGATGAGAAAAGGGGCAAGAGATGCGTGTCCCAGAGGGAAGGAACGACACGAGCGTATCCGTAAAGCGGGAAAGCGGGTAGAAAATAAGACACATCGGAACAGGAAAGAGCACCCCTGTCTGAGTTCTTAGCAGCCCGCGGCATCGAGCCGCCGCTTGTCTTGTTAGTTCCTACGCGAATGAGTTCACCGTCTCTCCAGCTCGACCTCTCACAAGAGTGAGAGCGCTTGCTGACAGCGTTCTATCGCGCATTTCCTTTTTCCATGGCGCGAGACATGCAAAGAATGAAATAGAGCCCGCTTTCTCTCCCACCGCATTTTCGTTCACCCAAAACGGAAAAGCATAGCATAAAACGGAGCAGGACTCCGTAGACGTACAGCTCGCATATGTATCCGTACCCAACTGGCTCCGTACTGGATATGGGGGTGCGTGAGCCAGTGGAAAAGGCCTGGAGGGCGGCCGACGAGGGCACAGCGAATGAGACGCGCGCACGATGCTCGCTGACCCGTCCGCGAGAGGAGAAAAAGACATGGCCTTGCTTTGTGCTTGTTGAGCTCAGAAACAGTCAGAAAACCGACACCCGCTCAAGCCGGCCGCGCCGGCCTCGCCACGATTGCCAGTCTCGGATGTGGCAGGAGGAGAACGCAGGACGAGACACGGCGGGTGCATCGCTGGACGCCTCGGCACTGTCGTACCGTTGCAGAGGACGGCAGCGAGCGGCAAAGGGTCGTGGAGGGGTGGTGGCACCGTAGAGGGGACGGCTTGCTTGCTGCGAGATATTACGAGCCGTGATAGGAACGACGGCCATCATCTTCTGCCCGCCTGTGGTGCCACACCACCGATGCAGCCCTCTCGTATGTATCGTACTGTGGTTCATCTGCCCGTTGTCCTTTTGTGACCCCCCTTAGTACAGTGTACCTTATTTCCTCTCTCAGGCCGTGGCGAGGCGAGTCGCGCGACTCGTACACCGATCGAGTCTCTCCTCTCTCTCTCTCTCTCATCACGCGGGATCCACACCTCCCTCGCAGGACGGTGGTGCTGCCCAACCCCAACGGCCTCGCTCCGTCCGGGTCTCACAAAAAGGGGGCCACTGCAGGGCCTCGAGACCTGGAACAGCACAACGAAGAGATGCCGAGCGAGACACCACGCGCGGGTTCCCCCCTGGTTGGAGATTGGGAGTTCATTGGGCGAGAACAATCAAATGTGCGAGAGGATCGGAGAGAAAACACCGCAAAAACACAAGTCGCAGAACAAACAACGCAACGCTTCTGCTCGTACGTGTACTTCCTCTTCCGGCTCTCTCGACACGCTCACACGCCCCGGAACTGGAAAGATCGGTGTGCGACGACCCATCAGCAATTTTACCCCATGTTCAATGTCAATTTTGACGCATGTACCCGCATGCGCAAAGAAGCGTTCCCTTTCCCTCCCTTCCGTCTTGAGCATTCTCGTACTCGTGCTCAGTACGATACAAACGCAAGGCGGTGACCACGTTGAACAGGCTTTGCGTTGCCCAACCTCCGCTCTGTCTCGTCCAAGCCAAAAAGGCCCAAACCACCGACTGACATGTGGCATGGCAGAGGATGCCGGCCAGCCGGCGGCCGTCCGCCGTCGTACAAAGCATGCTCATAAATCGACTCCTGTCGAGACAACAGCTTCCAAGACGGGCCTGCTCTCAGGAGACGGGAACGTGAACAGAAAAAGCAGTGTGGGTGGGTGTGTGTCAGCACTGCTTTGCTGGCTCGCCTGGTGTCTTTTGCCTTCCGCCCCCCTGCCACCCACCCCTGCCGGCCAGATGTTGCGGGTTCCTGGCTCGCCGTCGCTGTCTTTTTTTCCTTTTTCCCTTTTTCCTTTCCCTTTTCGTCCATGGGATTATTTTGATTTTCTTTTTGTTTTCTCCCGCCTTCCTTTCCGCCTTCTCTCCTCCCACGCGTCCACCCCCCTGTATCCCCGGCCTGCTCCCTGTACCGCTGTTGCGAGTTGTGGTCGCCCGCCCAAGGAATTTTCTCAGCCTACTCGTAATTACTCGTAAATAACCAAAAAGAGAATGTTTCTCCAGACGTACTCCGCCGCACTCGTAGCAAAATCAGAGATCAAACGTGCAAAATGAAGCAAAGACGAACTAACTTAAAATAACATCGCCCGTTGGAATAACACCACCACCCCTGAACCGAGCCGGTATCTTGGGCTCGGTGGGTGTGGGTAATGGAGTGTGCGCAGCGTTCGTCAGAACAAAAGCAAACAGACGCCAAAAAGGCGTGAGAGGCGTGCAGCAGGTGATTTCTTCGTATTGCTCGCCTCGCTCACACGCCCCTTAAAGGCGATGCTCCCCCTTCCCACGCACGACTCATGGCTTCTTCTTTCTGTTCTGTTCTTTTTTGTTTTCTCTCAGCTCGACTACACCACATCATTTTGACTTGCTTGCTATTTGATCCTCATCTCAACAGCCGACTTGTTTCCCATCGCATCGAACAATCTCACTTATACCCCCAGTCATCACCTCTTGCTCTATCATCATACTCGTATGCTCTTGACAATACCGCTCCTGGACACACCGCATTTTTGAATACTGGCCTCAACACTACTCGACGACGCTGTGTCCTACACAACTGCTATAGCATTTATCTGTATTGCAGGGCTGGCAGGGTTTGCTCCCTATCTCCAGTCTGTACCTCGCCTTGACGGCCAAACCAACACGAAAAGAAAACCAACTGCTGGCTTTCTTCTTTTTCTCCTTTGTCTTCTCATCGTCTTTTCGCCTCCGATCGCCCTGTCGACGATCGATCTACGCCAGGACCCAATCCCGGGCACTCAAACGTCATCTCAGATCTCAAACGACCGGCAGTCAACGACGTCATTTTACCAGTTGACGCTCCTGTCTGCAGACCGCCGGTGGTCAATGTTCCTTTTCTCCTGAGTCCAGCCCGGCCTCTGCGCATACAAACCACCCCGCAGCCCGCACAATGCAGCCTCGCGGCTCATCCCGGTCCTCTGGCCAACGACGCCCGCGTCTTCTCCGCGCCTCTGTCACGGAGCCGTCCATCTTCACATCCACCGTCAACCACGCCCTCGACATGTCCCCGTCCGCCACGTACCGCAGCAACAGCAGCGGCGGCGGCAGCTCCAGCTCCAACGGCGATGGCAGCAGCAGCTATCGCCGTGCCACGGACCTGCTGAACCACGTTGCCTATCTTTCCTCCTGCGCCACCTCGCCGGTCCTCTCGCCGCGGCGGCGGTCCTCGCCACACAGCAATGAGCGTAGCTCGTCCGCCGCAGCCGTCGTCAGTGCCTCCCGTGGCCACAGCGTCAACAGCGGCACCAGCTCCGGCAACACCAGCAGCCGGTCCAACGACAACTCGGTCGAAGCATGCCGGCGACGCAGCACAGACGAAGTGTTTGGCTCATCGCCTGCATCCACACACACGAGTGGCTCCCTCGAGGACCTGCACTCTCATCATCTTTGTAAGCTTTCTTCTTCTTCCATTCCCCCATTCTCTCACTAACGAAACAGGCTCTGCAAATTACTATAGCTTCCCCAGCTTCGACATGTATGATCCTGACAACCAGGACAAGGAAGAGGGGATTGACAGGTAGAGGGGGCGTTTTACCTCCCACTACCTCCCAAATATCAACAAAACAAAACGACAAAAAATCATAAAAAACACGCCCGACCGCACATGACGACACCCAAATCGCAACACGACACACGAGTTCCCGCGGCTGTCCATGGTGAGACTCCAGGATGGCACGCTGTTGACCCACCGCTTCACGCAATATACCCCCAATGCATTTGACATACCCAACCACGCTCACCGCCTGCTCGGACACGACTAGGCCAGGCGATCCTTTTTTCTTCTGTCACTTCCGTCCCTTGCTTTTTCATATGAAACCGTCAAAGGCTTCTTTTTTTTTTTTTACTTTGCAAACCCAACCGGACTGTGAGGAGAGATGGGGACATGAGCAAGAATGAGACCAGAGACAGACGAAACAGACGCGCCTTGGAACAGGCAGTCAGTTGTCTCAGTCTCTTTGTTTTCTTGCGTCTTCATCGTCTTCTTCCTGCCCCTTTCCGCTGCGTCCCCCAAGCCCAGTGGAGACATCTGCCGGGCGTTTCTGGATGGACGCACGGAACAGCGGGTTTGCACACCGGCGAGCGATGGCGGCCTCGAAGGAAGCAGCGCGCACCGTGAAAGACAGGGCTTGGAACAGCCTCGTTCCCTTCACTTGCGTTAGGCTGTTTGTTGTTCGAGGCCTGGTTGCGAGCCAACGCTATGAAAATGAAAAAGAGACGGAAAATGGAGGAAAACGGACAAGGAGAGGTACAATGGTAACGAAAAGGCTGGCGACGTGGCGGTGTGTCAAGCACACGAGAACCATGACCAAAAATGCAAAGAATACCCCCTCAGCACAGCACATATCCCGTTTTTTACGTTTGCATCTTTTTTGGCTTGTTTAGTTGTTCTTGATTTCTCCCGTTTGTTTAATAGCATTCCAAGACACAAGGCACATGCAACAAACTGCTTTGTAGATCGCCTCAAATAAATGTTTGATATGAACAGCTTCGTGTAATTCTCTCCGTGTTTACGGAGGACGGTGCGTATTTTGGTGCTTTATGTTCTGCACGCGGCCGTGCCCAGCACGACGCAGGCATCAAGATGAAGTACGCTGATGACATAATATTTCTCACATGCGATTGCCCGTGACCCGCCATTTTGCATTGAAGAATAGAGACGATAAGCAGCTAGCCGTCTCTTATCGCGCGGCCCTGGCAGCCCCAGTTTTAAAACTCCAAGCCCTAACCAGATATCGACCAATTGAAATTCGCTGTTTGCTCGACAAGCACCCCACTTTCCTCGTCGACTGAAAATTTCGCCCACAAGATTCTTTCGCGGTGCTGTGCGCCTTCCCTCTCGAGCAGACTGTGTGTGGCAGCAGAGCCCTCCCCTCTTTTTCCTAGGCGCCCTAGAATTTTTTTCACTAAACCACGGGCGCCTGTGGTAAACTTTCCATATTTCCCTTTACAATATTCGCAACCACCACACTTCAACCTTTTCCATCACCAACCCACCCGCCTCCTCAAACTCCTCCATCCAGTCACGACAACATAGTCTGCAAAGATGGCGGTCGGAAAGTACGAATGCCCAATTCCAGAGGAAGACGTCAATCGGTGTCTGCGTTCCGCGTTGTTTTCTTCTCAAAAGTGTCTCGCGATCCGACAAAGGTCTACCCCCCGATGGGAACGAACAAGCACCGCCGTGGATTCTTCTTTGCTCTCGACACGCCGGCATCTCTCTCTGTCCTCATCGGTTAGGGTCATGCTGCCCAGTTTTCCTCGACAAGCGACGAACAAAACCGAGAGGACATGTGTGTGATGGCCACCGGATCACGGAGAGAAAAGAGAACCACGGACGGCGCTGGGACGCTCCCAGAGAGGGGTGGACGGGACCGTCGTTCGGACGGAGAGACAAGGGAGGACAAACTGGCCGGCTGCCGCAAGACCGATTGGCTGAACGATGCAATGTCGTTGGAGCAGTTATGCTGACGGTGCACCTTTCACAGGAACAAGAGATTGTCCAAGGGCAAGAAGGGCCTCAAGAAGAAGACCGTTGACCCCTTCACCCGCAAGGACTGGTACGGCGTCAAGGCCCCCACGACCTTTGCCCACCGGGAGTAAGCATATTCCGTTCCACGCATCTCCCGACAAGGCCGACAAGACAAGGTCGCAAAAGAGGATCCAGTCTAACAACGACAGTGTCGGCAAGACCCTCGTCAACCGCACGTCTGGTCTGAAGAACGCCAACGATGCCCTCAAGGGCCGCATCATCGAGGTCTCCCTCGCTGATCTGCAGAAGGACGAGGAGCACGCTTTCCGCAAGGTCAAGCTCCGGGTCGACGAGGTGCAGGGCAAGAACTGCCTGACCAACTTCCACGGCCTGGACTTCACCTCAGACAAGCTGCGGTCGCTCGTCCGCAAGTGGCAGACCCTGATCGAGGCCAACATCACCGTCAAGACCACCGACGACTACCTGCTGCGCCTGTTCGCCATCGGCTTCACCAAGCGCCGCCCGAACCAGATCAAGAAGACCACCTACGCCGCCACCTCGCAGATCCGCGCCATCCGGAGAAAGATGACCGAGATCATCCAGCGCGAGGCCAGCAGCTGCACTCTGCAGCAGCTGACCGCCAAGCTGATCCCCGAGGTCATTGGCCGCGAGATTGAGAAGTCCTCCCAGGGCATCTACCCCCTGCAGAACGTGAGTATCCTTGCCCCCCAGTCCGGCATCCCGACAACGCTCTTTTTTCTTTTTTTTTCTTCTTTTTTTTGCCCCGCGTCCAAGGCGCATGTCGCTAACGTCCCCCCAGGTCCACATCCGCAAGGTGAAGATGCTGAAGCAGCCCAAGTTCGACCTGGGTGCTCTCCTGGCCCTGCACGGCGAGTCCGGCGGCGGCGAGGACGGCCAGAAGGTTGAGCGCGAGTTCAAGGAGGTTGTCCTGGAGGAGGTATAAATGTGCTTTGTCGGCCGATCGGCATGGCGCGGTTGAGGGACGTCCAGACAGCCACGACAGTGGTTGTCGAGGTTGGTTGGCTTTATTGTTGGTGTTTTTATTTTTTCTCTTTGTATTCTCTTTTTTTTTCTTTGCTCTTTGGCCTCTCTCTCGACGCGGAGAGAAAAAAGATCGGTTTGAGAAACAAAAGAAATCCGAGAGGGATGGGCAAAAAGAGAAGAGGGCGTTGGTATCATGCTACAATACTCTTTTAAAACCAAAAGCAGTCAGGGACCATCATACATGAAATATAAAAAAAAAGTTAAAAGAACCACAGGAGAAGATGTTGCTCAGTATTATCGCCGCCAAGCCGGTGTAACTAACTCGTTGCAGCCCGGGTTTTAGGGCACTGCAACTGCCGTTCCAGCCCTTGCCACTGCCTGTCAGACGTCATTCGTCGTAGCGTGTCTGGCGATTCTGATCCCCGACTTGCCGACAAAAACATTCAACAACAGCAGACGTCGGACAGCATGGCAGAGCCAGCGCTCAAGATCCTCATTATCGGGCCGTCGAATGTCGGTAAATCCGCACGCAAGTCGCCTTTTTAGTCGCCTGTCTCGCTGCGTAGCGAAGAAAACTAACAGTGTCTTTGGAACATTTTTGGAACATCTTCAGTCCTCAAGAGATACTGCGACGACGACTTTGACCCCAACGATGCGGCGGCCACCATTGGAATCGATTACCGGGTAGGGCAGCGGCAGACGAGACCGCCGTCGCGCGCAGGCTGGCTGATTGATACACGCAGGTAAAACGCCTCTCCGTCCGCGGCAAGACGTACCGCGTCACGCTGCTCGACACGGCCGGCCAGGAACGCTTCCGCACGCTGTCCACGAGCTACTACCGCGGGGCGCACGGCATTGTCTTTGTCTACGACATTACAAACCGGGCCACCTTTGAGCAGATGGACACCTGGTTTGCCGAGGCCGAGGCCAACACGGCGGCGGCAGCATCAGCCGAAAGCGCTGCGCGGTGTCAGTTCTGCCTGGTCGGCTCCAAGCTCGACCGTGCGCGCCTCAGCCGTGCTGTCAGCACCGAAGAGGGCGCGGCGCTGGCGGCCAAGTACCACAGCGGCGACGACACGGCCCTGTTCTTCGAGACGAGTGCGCGGACCGGCGAACACGCCCGCCAGCCGTTTGTGGCGCTGGTGGACCGCATCGTGGCATCAGGAGCCGCGTCTGCGACAAGCGCGTCACGGCGAGCCGCAGCCGGGACTGTGGCCCTCGGTGCTAACGAGACGGGAGGCGGCTATCTCCCGGGCTGCTCCTGTTGAAGGCGAGGCGCAGCGCCGAGTTGACCCCATTGTCCCGACACACACACACACACACACAGTGCCCCTGCGATACCCCGTCCATTTCTTCCCTTGTTACGACACTTTATCATTTGTTTATTCGAATCATATATAGATATCATAGTAGATCGAAATTTATGTCTTTGTTTGAGCTCGAAGTTGGCTCGGTCTGCAAACGTTCATATGCAATGCAAGTCTATGGGGAGAATGTCTATGGGGAAAACGTCTATGAGGAAACGTCTATGAGGAAAACGTCAGAGGAAACGCAAGTCTACGAGAAGGGCCGCCGCTCAAGGCAACTGTTGCTGCCTGGGACAGCGCCTACTCCCTCGGCGAGAGGAACCGGACAGCGGCTTGGCGGAACGCCTCGGGGTTCTCCGAGATGAGCCAGTGGCCGGCCTCGACGTCGACCACCTCGAACCGGGGGAAGAACTGCCCGATGATGGGCAGCGCCTCGTCCGGCACATAGTGGCTCTTGGTGCCGCGCACAAACAGCGCAGGCTTCTCGAAGCGCACTGCCTGCGGGTCCTTGTACGGGAAATCACCCAGCGTGTCCAGCGCCTTGCCCAGCGTCTCGAGCGGGATGCGGAACTTTAAGATGTGCTGGCCGGCGTCGCTCGGCGCCTTGACACGGTGCATGTTGCCGAGCAGGAATTGGCGGACCGTCAGAGACGGCTCGTATGCCTGCAGAATCTTGTCGGCCTGCGCCTGCCGGTTGACGTGCGCCCGGTCGATCTCCTTCATGCCGCGGACGTATTTGCCAAAGTTGCTGAGCAGCGCGGCGTCAATGGGTGCATTGTCGACGGCAATAATGTCGCGCACGATATCAGGCGTCTTGAGAGCCAGCACCATGGCTGTCTTGGCGCCCCTAATCCGGATGTCAGCGACAAAGGGCACAAAATCAGAGATGGGGCCAGGGTGCCCCTCAAAAGCAAGACGCACATGGAGTGGCCAATGATTGACGGATCGGTCAGGTCGTGCTCCTTGATAAAGTTGGCCACGTCGTCCGCCATGACCACATAATCATGGCGAGGAGCATGGGGGGAGTCGCCGTGGTTTCTCAGGTCCTATGTTGTTAAAGAGGGCGTTGCCAAGAAGACGGTGCGATTACATACAAGAGCATACACGGACCGGCCCAGGTCCCGGGCCAGCATCCTAGCACTCGTCAGTACGAGACAGGGCCTGGCAAGGGCCTCCGTGCTGGCTGGACACTGTACTTACTTACTTATGCTGCGGTTGTTCTTCTTGGAGCCGAAGAGCCCGTGCAGGAAAAGAATTGGTTGTGTCTTGTCATTGCCAATGGGTTTGGCCGGGGAGTGCAGGTCGTAGGCCAGCTCGACCGGGCCGTCCTCGCTGCCTCGTGTCGTAGACGAGTACAGAGCCCGCGGTACGGCCTGCGCGTGCCGTCCGGCTGTCAGCGAGAGAAGAAAAGAGCTCGTCGTCGAGCGCCGAGCAAGCCGGCTGCCCCAGAAAGAAACGCGCAGCGCCATTGAGCTTGTAACAGCCGTCGTATCTGCCCAAATGGTCCCGGGAAACACAAACGGACAGCTCCTGTGCAGCCTGTATCCCTCCAAAGACCTGCAGGGTTCGTGCAGAGGTGTGCGTTGCAGTTCTCCGGGGCCCGAAACTCGGTGACTCGTCGCGGGCTCAAGCCACACCGGACGTCATCAAAAGGGCAGAATACATGTGGGCGGTGCAGACCCACTTATGTTCCAAGCAGGGCCAGGCTGCCCGATAAACAGGGCGCTGATTGGCCCATTCACACAGCCTGCAAACAGCCCAGCGAAGCGAGAGGCTGTTCAGAGAGCCCGAGCTGGGCCATCCCGCCACCACCACCGCCGGCCAACGACCCGCGACACTCATCAACGACGCGCACGCGGACCGGGCCAGACACTTTCGGCTGTGGCTAGATCGACCGACGATACGTCGCAGACGGAACCGATCTCGGAAAAGGACTGGAGCAGACCGGTCGACGCGGCGCGCTGCTTCGCTTCTCAAAGCAACCAGGGACAATTGCAGCTTTGCAACTCTGACCGGCGGATCGCCTCCGTCCCGTCTCGCTGCACGAGCCGCCCACGATGAGGCCCAGAGGCTTGGCTCCTGTGCTTTTGCAGGCAGCTGCCGTTCTCCTGCTTGCCTCGCCAACCACCGCGGCCCAGCCTCGCGCTGGCCCCGGCGTCCAGCCGGGCCATGGATCTTGGCTCGGCCGGCTGCGGGATTACATCTTCCACTGTGGCCACTTTTCTGCGCCTGCCGACACGCAGCCACCGCGCTGGCTGGAAGCGGCAAACGCGGCCAACTACGCCCAGCAGACGGTCCTCCGGTTCGATGTGTCGAGCCCTCAGGAGGAGGCCGCCCTGGCCGCCGCGGCCGAGCGTCTCTTCCTCGACATCTGGGCGTTCAACAACTACACGGGCACAGTGGACATTTTGCTGGACAAGGAAAAGGTCACTCCGCTGCTGACGCTGCTCCCGACGAGCTTGCACAAGTCCTTTTCGACTCTCGTGGCAGACCTGGGCGCGGCCGTCCAGAACACGTATCCGGCGGAGGACAGCCTCGCGGCCCGTTTTACAACAAGTCCAGGCACGTCTACCGAAGGCGCTGGTCTGTTGTTCGCGGGTGGCACGGACAGTGTTTTCTTCCGCGACTACCAGCCCTATCCCGTCATCGTGCAGTGGATGAAGCTGCTCGACGTCATGTTTGAGTTTACCAGCATGATCAGCGTGGGCGAGTCGGCCGAGGGTCGCCAGATCTACGGCCTGCGCGTGGGCGCATCACAAGTCAGCAGCCTGGGCAGCAAAAAGGAGGCCCCGGGTGACGAGGACAAGGACGGGGGCGAGGACGAATTTGGGATTTTCAAAAAGAAACACGGCAAGAGCAGGAAAGACAAGGAGAAGAAGCAGAAAAAGAGCAAGAAGGGCAAGCCAACGCCGCCCGCAGCGGAAGAACCGGCCGAGAAGAGAAAGACCATCCTGATCACGGGCGGTCTGCACGCGCGCGAGTGGATTTCCTCGAGCTCGGTCAGCTACGTGGCGTGGGCGATCATCACGGGCTACCAACGCACCAACATGATCACCAAGCTTGTCGACAACTTTGACCTTGTCTTTATGCCCGTCGTCAACCCCGATGGCTACGAGTACACGTGGGAGACGGACCGCCTCTGGCGCAAGACCCGGCAGACGACAAACTTCCGCTACTGCCGCGGCCTCGACCTCGACCACGCGTTTGGCTACGAGTGGGACAGCAAGACGCGCGACGAGCCCTGCTCCGAGTCGTACGGCGGCGAGTCGGCCTTCCAGGCCGTCGAGGCCGAGTCCCTGTCTGACTGGGCGCGCAACGAGGTGGAGAGCAACAATGTCGAGTTTGTTGGCTTCCTCGACCTGCACTCGTACTCGCAGCAGATCATGTTCCCCTTTGCCTACTCGTGCGCCGCAGACCCGCCGAACCTCGAGAATCTGGAGGAGCTGGCGGCGGGGCTGGCCAAGGCCATTCGTCTGTCCACGGGCGAGACGTACAGCATCTCGTCGGCGTGCGAGGGCGTCATGGGCTATGCGAGCGACGACGGCTCGGCCGGCGCGCGCATCGAGCCTGGCGGCGGCTCGGCCATTGACTGGTTCTACCACGAGCTGCACGCAAAGTACAGCTACCAGATCAAGCTGCGCGACACGGGCAGCTACGGCTTCCTCCTCCCTAGCTCCGAGATTGTTCCCACAGGCGAGGAGGTCTTCAGCGCGGTCAAGTATTTCGGCGACTTTTTGCTCGGCAACAACGGCATCGAAAAGTCTCTGGGAGCCAGCAACGGCGTCAGCGATGACGGCGACGAGATGGAGGAAGCCGCGACGCAGACGGCCGAGGCTGAGGGTGTCGACAATGCGGCCACGTACGGCGGCAAGATCCGCATCACCGATGACTCGGGCCTGGAAGGTGAACAACAAACCATTCGGCTTTCCGGCCGGAGGCGTTAGTATGCTTGCCAGGGCCGGTATCCAAGCGTATACGATTATGTTTCTTTCCTTTCGTCACTCCTATTTCCTGCAGCTGGCTCTTTCATTGTGTTTACCAACAGGTATTATACATGTATATTATGACATGGCGTTGATTTTTTTTTCTTTTTTTTTCTTTTTTCTTTTTTGCTTTATATCGGGGATATATATTCAAAATGGACTTTGGCTTTCTTTCTGGGCAATATCAAACCAATCACGCTGGCACTGTGTAATATCCTGTGGGCTTCAAGACGTGACTGAATGGACACGCAGAACCAGGCACCGTGCACTCCCAATCGACGGTTGCCTTTGCCGTCCATTCTCGTGCTGTCCGCCCGTCGGGTTTGCCATGTCTCTTGCTCCTTCCTTTTTCTCCAGTGGCAGGCCGCGGCGGGCCGCTCCTTTGCTCTTGCCAAAAGTGGCCTGCCCAACGCTGGACATCGTGCAATATCTGTTGCAGCCCTTTTGCCGGGCGCCTTTCTCCTCTCTATGTATATATCTTTTCAGTGCACCGGCACTGTGTGTCTTATTTACAACAACAACGACACGGAGATTCTCCCGCTTCCGGAACGACGCTGCTGGGCAACAAGGTGCGGAGCATTGTTTAAGACAGTGCACATGCACCACATGCTGGTTGCGGCAGACAAGAAAAGAGAGAATCCCCGTGTCTGCAAGCCTTTCTCTCATGCTTTCATAGCCGGCTCTCGTTGCGGGACGCATCTTCACTTTGAACCGCCGGCCTGCAACTGCGCTGAACTGCCCCGCAATCGAGGTGTAAGCAAACACCCTCGAAACGAACGTCCTCGCATCATCCCGTGAGCTCTTAAACTCTGGTGCTCTTCAACTCTTTCTTCTGCTCGCCTCTGCCCCAGCTTGTACTCCATACGGAGGCCAGCGTCAGGGAATATAAAGTGTTGCCGGCACAGCGGAGGATCACCCCGCCAGGTGCCATTCGGACGTTGTATCGGATAGACTGCCCTCCAGTGGTGCAGACACTGCGGCTCAGATCTGACGGCCAACCGCTTTCTACCCTCCCTCGACTAGACGATCCGGCCCTGTTTCTCTTAGACGGCCCGTCTCATGCCTTTTATTAGCCTTGGGGTAAGAAGAGGGGGGGAAAAGCCAAGAGCGCCATCCACCGCAGACGGATCCTGGCGGTGCTGTTCCTCAAATATCTGTCTCGATTATTTCTGCCATCCCAATATCAGCTATCTCACGATCAAGGCGTCTGGAACTGCCAACGGAAAACCGCAAGCTTCACAGACTTTGCGCCGCCTCTGACCGCGACTCGACGCCCGTGTGCCACAGCCCCGAATGCATCACCAACCAGCTGCCCGTTTGTGCCATGGTGCAGTAGCCAGTGTGGAGCTTCCGCTGACCCCCTGCCTGAATACGACACCATATTGCCTGTTGCAGAATGGCCACCAATACCGAAGGGGAAAAGAAACTGGAGAAGAGAAAATGGTGACGGGTACAACAAGAGAAAAACGGGACAAGGAGACAAAGGCTGAGACCGTGTGTCTATCTGACTTGCAGCACGTCTTGCGCCTCGTGGCAAGTGTACCTCATACCTACGATTCAACAAGCAAAACATATTCACGCATGCCAGTACGACGGCGTGTGGACGGCACAGTGAGCGCACAAGCATCGTCCCAATCCAGACATTGCACATGCGCAGGTGGGCCGTGTTTCTTCTCGCTGTTGCTCGTCTTGGACTGTCTTCACCTCGCTCTCAAGACATGGTCAGCACAGCTTCAGCACGGCCATCGGCGCGTCTCCTCACAGCCGTTATGGCAGTCTATCCACCTACGGGCACTCTGTACTCTGCCTGCTTGCTTCTTTGGAATGGCTGACACTGTCCATCTTCGTCCCAGTCCCCTGTTCTTCCTCTCGCCCGCTTTCTCTCTGCAGGGCAATCTCCTCGATGTTGGCCTGTCAATATTGACACTCTTGCACTTTGTCATTTTCCGGCTGCTTTGTTCCGCATATTGTCAAGATGCCAACCTGTTGTCGATTCTTCTTTCTTGGCGGCCTGTCTGCTTTGCTTTCTTCTCACGTCTCTTTCCATACCTGCCCGTGTCCTCTCCGCCGTCTATTTTCACCTCAACCACCGGCCAATCTTACCCAGCATCGTCGAATTCGTCTCACACGAAAACTCTGCAACGGCCGTCGACCATCTTCTACAAACTACCTGCCCCAACAAGACGACTCTCAGACCGTTTTGCCAGCATCGGTCTCCGCCGCGTCTCTGGCAACTAACACGTACCCCCCCGTCTCTCGCCCCCGTGCGCTGCCCGCCGTTCCTGACCCTGCAGGCGGGAACGACCTCCAGTCATCCATTTTCCCTCTGCGACTACACAAACAAACTCCCAAACAAGCCTGCACAGGTACTGGTACGTGAGATACTTGCATGCCCTCTGGTTATCAACACCCCTCACACCCCAACCTTCGGCCCTCTTTTCCAGCCAAGCTTTTGTGTACTTTGCCTTTGCCGTCTTTGCGTCGTGTCAGGCCAGAGCAGCGTCCCCTCTCTTCTTTTTTATTCGTTCGAGAAAAAAAGCGACAGTCTTTCTCTTGATTCGGCCCTGGTCTGGTTTTGTTTTCTATTCTCCTTTTCTGTATCATCTACGCCTTACGCACCTGTTTTCTCGTCCTTTTCCCTTTCATCCAGATCTGTTTCTACTTGATATATTTGTTCTTTCTCTTCTATTCTCTCCGGCGCCTCTTCACTCACCTATTTCTCTACTCGCTCCGCTCCAGGGAGCGGAAGATCCCAAAGAGCTTTGCCAAAAGGACGGTGCAGCGCCGTCTTGCATTCTCGATCCCAGATATCCACCACCGCACTTTTTTCCTTCTTGCTTCAAAACAGCTGAAGGCACGGATTCCCTCATCCTATGATCTTGTTTATCTCTCTTCCACTCTTTCCAGTAATGGTCACCACCTCAACTACGGTCTGACATCTCAGGCCCCTGTCGTCTACAAGGACGGCCACTTTACCCACTGCTTTCTTCGCCTTTTATATCATTGCATCCTGCATACATATATCGTCGTCCATACCGCCACCGCCTCTTGGGCGACAAACGACTCGCATCATCCATATTCTACACGGTCATAATTACATAGCAGTTTCTACCTGGGCACCGCCACTCACCGGCCTCGTTGTTCTTCGACATTCCTTACACATCCTTACACATCTTACACATCTTACACATCTTACACATACGAAAACACACCACCCACCATGGACGCCAAAGACCTTCCAGAGGCCACTCTGAGCGGCTTCAGCATCGTGGAGCGTGTCAGCTCCGTGCTCTCGCTCGTCGGGTGTATTGTCATCATCACCACTTTCACGGTGTCCAAGTCGTTCCACAAGCCCATCAACCGCCTCGTTTTTTACGCCTCGTTTGGCAATATGATGACAAACGTGGCAACATTAATGGCGCGATCATATATATCAGACGTCCTCTCGCCAGGATGCCAGTTCCAGGGATTTCTTATTCAAATGTACGTCTGCAGAACAGCGTCAAGAGAAAGCAAAGGAGGCCGGGCAATGAAAGACGCAAGACTAACAAGACAGGTTCATGCCGGCGGATGCCTTTTGGACACTGGCCATGGCCATCAACGTCTATCTGACATTCTACTACAAGTTTGACGCGCAAAAGCTCCGTCGCATGGAGATTCCGTATCTCATCTGCTGCTACGGCGTCCCTTTTGTCGTGGCCCTGACCTTTGTGTTTGTTAGCAACGCAAAAAGGGGCCGCATGTACGGCAACGCCACGCTCTGGTGCTGGATCAGCCCCGACTGGGACATTTGGCGCATTGCCATGTTCTACGGCCCTGTCTGGGTCGTCATCCTGGCCACCGTTTTCATCTACATCCGGGCCGGCCGCGAGATTTACAAGAAGCACAAGCAGCTGCGCAACTTCCACTACAGCAGCAACCACCACGAGCCAGAGCCGCTGCCGCCCATGGACGACCTCTACAGCTCCAGCAAGACCACCGAGGTCGTCGTGACGACCGAGATTGTGAGCACGCATCAGCACACGATGATCGACCTGGCACCCCTCGGCCGCCGCAACTCGGGTGTGCCTCACTCTGCCGCTCCAAACGCACCCGCCATGGCTGCACAGGAAGAGCTTGGATACGCCAACGATGGACCACCCCCGCCCGTGGGCGGCGCCGTCTACTCGGTGACCATCTCCTCTGCCAAGCGCCCGGACAACATGGCCAACGACAACGACGGCGGCATGGGCCGCGGTGCTCTCCCCATGGAGCCTCCCGCAGATCTCTCGCAGCAAACGGCCCCCGACCGCGCCACCACGTCCGCGTCCCAGGTCGGCCCGGCGATCGCCGGCGTCGTCGCTTCGGCGCCCCGAAACCCCGCCAGCCAGCGTCTGCGGCGCCGCGCCGCCTACGAGGCCAACACGGCCGCCTGGTCCTACACCAAGTGTGCCATTCTCTTTTTCACAGCCATGCTGGTGACGTGGATTCCGTCAAGCGCCAACCGCGTGTTCTCTGTTGTGCACGTCGACCGGGTCTCGGTCCCTCTCGAATACATGAGCGCCTTTGTGCTGCCGCTGCAGGGCTTCTGGAACGCCATCATCTACACGGTGACGTCGTGGAAGGCGTGCCAGACGCTGTGGGACGACATCGCCTCGCTTGAGCTTCCCCTTTTCCGATCCAGGAGCAGAAGCCGCCGCCAGCAGCAGCAGGCCCGTCACAGCCGCCAGAGCCAGAGCCAGCACGCCGGCTCCTACCAGCGCCAGCCCAGCCCTGGCGGCCCACGGCACCACGACACCACGGCCCCCGGCCAGCGGCCGGTTCTGCTGGGTGGTGCCAGGGAGCGTGCGAGCAAGCGCGGCGCCTTCCATCATCACATGGACTCGCCAGCCGGCAGCGGCAGCGGCAGCAGCAACAACAGCCACGAGATGCTCGACCAGATGGTGGGGGGCCGCGCCGCGTCCAGGTCGGAAAAGAGCTACGAGAGCGAGAGCGTGGCCGAGCTGACGATTGGCCGGTCGTCACGCGACCACTAGGCGCTGTGTATATGTATAGTGTACGAGCATGAGGATTCCTGTCTTCTTTTTTCTTTTCTTCAGAGCGGGTATTGCGTCTCGGCCTCTTGGCACTGCAAATAATTTCTGGAGGGAGTGGGGGCGTCTTCTCTGTCTCGACCACGATACTCTATCCTCTTCACTCTTCAGACTCTTTTATTTGCTTACAGCTGTTCTCGTCCGGCACAAAGGACGCCAAGTTTACGGTGGTGCCTTTATGCCTGCCAGTTTTATTTTGCCTGCGTGTTTGTACCTATACCCTCTTTACGTACTCTGTATCTTACTTTGGCCTCCCAGAAGCAAAGGCCACTGGCTCGGCCCTATTTTGATTTTTTTTTCTTTCTTTCTACTGTCTGGCGTCTACAACGACCTTCTTAGTCGGGGCATGGAGTGCGGCTTTCGCCCCATCTCAAGCCTCATACTTTCACCGAGAGAGCTTTGAACTATTCGGCGACCCGCTGCCTTTTTCATAGTATACAGGGGGGTTCTGGCAAAAGCATCCGGCGGTCAAGCCTGTGAACTCCTCTTGGTAAAGATACAGCGAGGCTTCAGCGTATCGACATACCCCCCTCCCCCCTATCCTTACGTATATGTACATTTATTTTTTACAAGGCGAAGGGGTGGCTTCGATCCTGGCTATGGTCTTGTCTGTTCTGCAATAAACCTCTCAAGACTCGTGGCGCCTGAAACTCCCAATCAGCCCCTTTCTTTTTTTCAGCCACAGAACACAACGGTCTCTACTGCCAACGTATCTGCCACGAGGGTGATTCTCGGAAAGGAGCCGCTGGAACACTTGACGAGCACGGGTGCTGCTTGTGCACGTAATTTTTGGATTGCAAGAGATGTTGTATGAAAAGATCCGGTTTGTCGCGGGATACCTGTGGCTTTGCTTGGCAAAGAGGAAGATAAGGTAAGATACGTGCATCTACAAGTAGCGATACACTGGGACGGTTGCCAAAAGCCCCTGATGGACCGGGCCCTCGAAGCAAAAATAGATGGAGCTTCCTCTTTGGGATCAAAGCCGCTTGGCCTTGCCAAAAATGATGTTCTTCGGCGTCGCCTTTAGCATGTGCTTTTCAAGGGTCTACGGTCAGTCAATGAGAATTTTTCATCATCAATCTCGCGCATGCAACAGCCATGACAAGCCGTCCACGTCTTTCCACAGGCTCTTTATTCCCCTGGCAAGATACATGATCATAACGGCGCCGGTTTGATATCCCCACCTCCCCGGATTTTTTATCCCAAAGAACAAAAGCTTCTTTATCACATCTCTTGGCCTGTTCGGGGAAAGCGTATCTTTTCTTCACCGTCATCTACCCCTTCCCCTGCCTTAGGTCTATTTTCTTTTCCCGGGCTGGTGGGCCGACGGAACGAAGGTGTTGCAGAAAGGAGTGAACAGAGGAGAGACACTATTCGCTGTCGTACTCCATTGTCTCATCGCGTAGCAGACTACTATTTATTCCGCTATTCCTCACAAAGGATCGATGTGCTGTTTGAATACGACGTATATCAAATATACATATACATATACGCCTCTTTGACATCTTTACTGGTTTTCTGTTTTATATACGTCACATTGTGGGATCTACTCGTAAGCGCTGAACTCTGGACACGCCATTTCAGCAACAGCTTTGGCGTCTGGGAGAGGCGGAGTAGCACCTCGGAACTCATGATCAGGGGACAAACATACGATGCCCACGTCGTCCGGGGTCTTTCTCCAACCAGAGCGGGGCCGCTGCCATTGGTCCGGGGGAGAGGAATGGAGAAGAACAGAGAAGCGCACGGCAGTCCGCCTCGAAGCACGTCGTATTGAGGCGGTAGGATCGCATCGCCAGGCCTTTGTGCAAAAAATGCCACCTGTCCGTGGAATCCAGCGTCACTGCGGAGCCGACGACGTGTTGCAGACTTTCTTTCCTTGTTAAAAAGCAATGCACTCCATCCTGCGATCCTAGCTACGTTGTAACGGTCAGAGGACCTGCCTCGCTTCCATATGGCGTTGAGTGTCCTCATTTCCATGTGTATTACATCTTGCTCCCAGCGGAGGAAAGGCGAAAAAAACAAATAACTCCGTGATGAACGAGAAAGCGATGCAGCAAAAGCTCCGGCACTGGCGACAGAAAAAGGAACGAAAAAAGAAGCAAAGAAAGAAAGTGGACAGGCAGAAAAAAAAAACCGCTCGACCGCTACGACGGGTCGACAACATACCGGTCCTTCTTGGCGGCATCGACAATGTGGTATTCCCACACGGTGCCCAGCCGGAGACACTCTTCACGGCAGGCCTCGTCCTCCCACCACCAGCGGGCTGCCGTGACATACGGGCCCCAGGTCTCTTGCCACAGCCTCTGGCCGACCAGGCTATGCAGACGCTTGGTCTTTTGCCGTGCTTCTGCCTCTCGCCTTGCTGCTGCTGCTGCTGCTTCGTCCTCTCCCAAAGCATCTTTCCCCCCTGCCCGCGGCCCCCCCTCCGGCACCGCGGACGTTGTCTCGTCGCTGCAGATGGCCTCAAACGCGCACACCACCTTGGCTCCCGCGTCCACCTGGAAGTGTGCATCGCGCAGCCACGTGGGAAACAGCCGCGTCGGGCTCGTGCACCGGAACAGCCGCTCCAGGTTCAGCAGCAGGTGCTCGTCGAGCCACGCCTGCAGCCGCGGACCCGTGCTGGTGCGTGCCGGCGCCGGGTCCATCAGCAGCAGGTGCAGCGTGCCCTGCGGCTTCAAGGCCCGGTGCATGTTGCGGAGCACAGACGGCAGGTCGCTGGCCGAGACGAGCGCCGGCAGCGTCTGTGTATAAATGTGTGTAAAGGCCTGCGGCGTGGCCGAGACCGGCGTGCACGAGATGGCGCCGGCGCACACCGGGCTGACGTTGGGGAAGAGCTTGCTGGGCAGCGGGTTCGGGGCCACATGGCGGACCGGAACGCCGGCGTGGAGGGCAGCGATATACGACGCCGTTGCTGTGTGCGTGAGTAAGGCGCGTGGAGGGAGGGAAGGGAAACTTGGACAGAAAAACACGCTGTAGCTCACCCTGAGACTCAAAAAAGGAGAGGATGCGCTGGTCCGCAGCGGCGGCCGTCCGGGTCGTGCCCGCGTTCGGCAGGGGGTTGATGCTGTAGAGAGCCGCCAGCAGCCAGCGCTTCCGCTCCATCTCCAGCTCCTTGTAGAGTGCCGCGTCCGCCCATGCACCCCATTCTTCCGTCAGCCGGCGCCAGAATGTGTCGTGGTCGGCTGCCGCCATCCGGCGAATCTTCCGCTGGGCGTCGGAGAGGCCGGGCGACCGGAGAGAGTCCTCGTCCTCCTGGGTAGCCGTACTGGACGGGCTCGTGTCGTTTGTGGCTGCGCACGACGACGACAGGATGGTCCGGGCAGGGGACTGGGGGGACTGGGGGGACTCGGGGGATTTGGGCGACTTGGGCGTCTTGACACCGACTCTGAGCGGCGCCGGGAGGCTCGGAAGACTGCTCATATCCAGCGTGCCCTCGCTGGGATTCCACGACGTTGCAGAGCTCTGCACCGAGAGAGGCCGTATCTCTGGCGAAGCCGGCCCTTTTTTTTCCGCAACATCGTGCTCACGCCGGAGCTCGGGCTGGAGCTGTGGCGGGCTGGTCTTTTTTTTCCTCCGCCTCGTCGAAGCCATACTTTTCGGCGTGAGAGGCAATAGTACGCTGGGTGCGGGTTTCAGAAGACGATCGTCTGGGGGAGGGAAAGGGGGGAGGGGGGGAAGACAACTCACGACTTTTGTGGTGATGCCATGGGCGTCAAGGGAGGCACCTGGGGAATCGACGACTCGTCTCGGTCGAAATGGAAGCTCCTGGCCGGCGTGTTGGCCTCGCTGGTGGTTCCGCCTCGCAGCTGCAGCACGGTCTGGACAATGTCGCTTCCCGTTGTCGTGATCGACGTGACGGTCCGGCCGTCTTTTGACCGCAGCTCGAGCTCTGTGTCCTCGTCGACGGACAGCATGGTCGCGAGCGAAGTGGGGACTGTCCATTTCGAGAGGATGGAGTCAACTAGGCAGTGTTAGAAGGCTGGCTTGGTCCTATGTTCTCCGTGTCTCCCAGATTCTTACCGTCTTCTGATGACCGGTTCTGCGAGCTGCTCGAGTCCAGGAGCCGGTCCCTTGCGTGGCTGCTGCCTCTGCCTCCGCTGTCGCCGTACTGCACCGACGCAGAGCGTCCCATGCTGGACGCGAGGCTCGGCGGTGCCAGGGTCGAGTTCCGGTTCGGCGCCGCCGTGTCGCTAAATGTGGACAGCCGGGAGCTTGTCGAGAGGGACGGTGCTTCCTGCTGGGGCTTCTTCTTCTTCTTTAGCCGGATCGACTCGAGAAAGCTCTGCGGCTTCCGGCTGCGCAGCGACGACGCGTCCGTATCGGCAGACACGGCCGACGCCACAGACCGGTTGCTGGAATGGTTTCCGCTGCTGTACGTGTCGCGCCGCTCCTTCTCCCGCTCTTTCCGGGCCTTGCGCTGGCCAACCAACTCCCGGTCGGGATTCGCCCAGACCACGTCGAACATGGCAGACAAGCCGGGCCCGGACTGTGCCGTGGGATACTTTGCCAAAGCGTGTGCTGGCGTCGGGCGGCGTCGGCTGGCCGGAGAGTACGCTTGCTTATGTGCTGTGAGGAAGATGAGAGAATGCACGTCGTCTCTCGGAGATGGCCAGCAGAGAACCCAGGGCAGGGTACCGTCCGTGCGAGGGACCTGGGCTGCCGAACGTCTCTCGGGGGGATAGAGAAGGGTGCACAAATGGCAGAACGAGAAAAAAGACACTGCAATCTGGCCAAAATATCCGAAGGGACAACGTGCGTAATGCGTGTGACCAGTCCTTGTCGTCAGTCAGGAAGGCCAACGGCGTACCATGGTCACGTCGAGTCAACAAATTCCCTGCCTGCTGAAAGGGATGAGAGGATGCCGCTGCGTGTCTTGGACATGGAAGCATCTGGAGGAGAGGAAACGGACGGACAGACGACAAAAGACAAAAGTGTTTGGTGTCAAGGCCACGCTATGAAAAGCGCAGCTCAATCAGAGCACCCCGGAGAAGGTGACGGGAAAACAAGATCAATGTGCACGACAAAGATGCGCTGAAGAGCTGAGAGAGCTGAGTCGCATGGGAGGACAAACAAACCAAAGTATTTTGCCAGGGAATACGGCGTCTATACTGGACATAGTGCATACGTACACGTTGACGGGAGAAAGAGAGACATGGAAACTTGGTGTGCAACCATGGCTTGGTCATGCTTTGGGGGGGTTCCAAAGACTTGGCAGAGGAGTAAGAGCAATGAGCGGAAAAGAGAAATAGAAACAATGGATGAAAGGAAACGAGCGACGTGAGAAGAGACGAAAGCAAGAAATTGTGGGTTCTTCTGAAAGCTGTTGGCGGGTGCCGTGGAGATGAGGCGAATGTGAAAATGGACTGAGCATGAAGCCAGAACGTGTCGTCGAGTTAAGAAAGCCACGATGCGGGTGCACCCGTAGCGTGCTAGGTTCACGGCGGCAGGAGCAACCCAGTGCTGTCGTCTCGCAGTGTCAAAAAATCAAACGAGGAAACAACGACCTGCGCGTGTGTCGTGCGTCGTATTACCGGCCCTCCTGCTCCTGCCTTGTGCCGGGCTTTGTGGGTGACGTAAAAGGTGCTTTCGGCACGTGCCTGCTCGCTCCGAACTACCAGGAAAGCATGTTTCTCGCGTCGTGAAGACGAGGCTTCCGAGTTGTTGGGGTTTCGTCCGCGCCGTGCCTCGTCTTCCCAAACACGTCCACAAGAAAGGGCAAAGTATTTCCCGCAGCCGCACATGTTTCTGCCGGTCTCGTGGACGGACAAGAGCCTCCAAAGAGAAACGTATTGCAAGTTATTTGCCCCTGCTTGAAGGCAAAGGCTTCGCTCAGTGCTCTCTCTCTCCAAAAGAACAGGGCAGCCATTAAAGGCTGTCGGGAGGTCATCGCAGCGTTTGTTTACATGCCCCTTTCCCAGCACGGTTCCCAGCTGAGCACTCTCCATGGGCCGTCCGAGCAACACGGTAAGCAATGCGACCAAACAGCTACTGTCATTCTCAATGCTTTGCCTTGCCAAACGCCTGGGGGCCTCCTCGGGGAGTTGGCAGTGTGTCACTGTCTGTTGTCCGACCAAGGCCGCCTTGGAGACGAAAACAGGCCCTCCCTACCAGTCGCACGTAATCTCGCTCACGATACAAAGACAAGGGTGCAAACACAAGCAGATTGTGCACAATATGAGCAGGCAATATCGCATATATTGCCCTTGTCTCGGGGAGTCAGACACGGCTCGACGGGACTATTTATTCCTGTGCAGTGCAATGATACAGCGTACTCCATGCCATCCGCCTTATCGTATTGTTTACTCAATGGCTTTGTCTTCAACAGACGTGGCAGCAAGCTCTGGCGAGGCTCTGGGGGTTCTCAGTGGCTATACAGTTTATAGCTGGCCATGGCGCCTGCATCTGCGATATTCTAGCCCACAATGCCTGGCTCGAGAAGTTCAGATGCAGCAAATCCAGTCGAGGCCTTGTTCCTCGAGGCTGGGTCGCCACCCGCTCCTCCACTCCTTTCGAGAGTCGTGTTGTGCGCCCATCGACACACACGCCAACAGCTGCCGACTCTGCATCGCCGGGACGCATCGCGAGAGCAGCCAATCCGAACAGAAAGCCAAGGCAAGGATCTCACGCCAGATTTCGCCTCTTCTGTCCCTATGCAGCCAATGGCTGGCCCTGCCTGTCTATCGCCAGGTGCAGAATCTGCTCCGACCCTGCAGCAACCTGCGCCCTGTTGCACAAAATACACAGGGGGCGGAGAGAGACGGAGGACAGGAAGCGAAGGGTAAAACTAAAAAGACAAGAGGGCGAAGAGAGGCCACGGAAGACAAAGACTTTTGCGTTTCTATTTTGCGTTTCTTTGGCTCTTGTAAGGTTTCTTTCACGGCCCTTTGCGTATTGACGGACAACGACACTTTACAGAGGGCGCAAAGGCTTCAACCGTCTTTTATACATCTTGTCCCATCTCTTTTTGGCGCCCTGGGCTTGCTCCGTCTCCGCCCCTGGTCCCTGTTTTGGTCCGCGGCCACCGCCGTCATGAGATGCACAGACATCGCAGGCAGCCTCTTCCTGGAGCGGTCAAGCGAGGGGTGACACAAAACAAAGCCGTCAAAGGCGAGTGTGTGCTGAGAGTGTGCAGACTATGCAATGGCATCATGGGTGCAAAACAAGGCTCGGAAACAGCAGAAACAGACATCCGAGCGACTTTACAGCATTCGAGACAGACTGCATGCCATGCCTCTCTGCGCATAAAGAGCGTTGCAGAAGGAAGAAAGAAGAAGCGACAGTGTTTGCTGTCTGGGGAGAAGAGTGAAGCGTGGGATGCTCGAACAGAAAGCAAAGGAAGAGTCTGCGTGTCTCTTTCTCACGTTCTCTTCACTTTCGTCTGAGGTCTCGCCGAAGCAGGTCCGCAAAACACACAGTGCCGGATCTAGGTCAGTGTTTCTGCTGTTGCCAGGTAGCTTTCGTCTGGTGTCTCTATTTCGAGTTCTCGCCTTCTCTTGCCTCTCGTCTCGTCCCTCGTCGGCTCCTTCCCGCGTTGTTTATTGCAAATTTCTGCAGCATGCCTTCCTGGCCCGGCCATGTTGTCTGCCCCCTCCTTCCTTTCCGTAAGCAGCCTCTGTTCCTTCCTTCAAACGTTGGCCTATTGTCCGTTTTTCTTTTTCTTTTTCTTCTTTTCCCTCTTTATTCTGCTTTTGCTCGGCGCTCCTGTCCACGCCCTGCAGCTCGGCATCGAAAGTACACTTCCTGGCTGCTCTCGTGCCACCAGCCGTCTTCACGAGTATGCACCGCCGCGCCTGTCCTTCCTTCCTCTCGGGGCAGCCTGCATGAACGCCATCCACGGCTTTCACGCTTCTTGAGCTTCTCTCAGTCTGTTCTCGGTTTGAGTTGGGCTCGGTGGCAGTCCGCTCCCTTTGTCTTTTCGTTTCGTTTTCTTCAGCTCCCTCTCATTTCTCGTCTGAACGCGCGGCCGGCGCCCTTTGTGCTGCTCTCGAGTTGTCGAGTCCAGCGTTTTTTCTCTTTTCTCTTTCTCTTGCATCTCGCCATTTCCCAGTCGATATTACTCGCATCTACTCGTCTGTCTTTATTTCTCCTTGCACCACGCTCTTGTTCATTGTCTTCTCAACTGTATAGCTCTCACATCGCCACAGTCCGCTTCCCGTAACAGCTGCTGCCAACACAGCAAAAACGTCGACACGACGCTCGAAAGGTTCTCTGTCTTGGCATCGTGACAATGCCTTTCAGAAGGCCTTTGGGGAGGAGCCCGGTCCGCCACTGGACGGGCTCGGCGAAGCACGTTTTCTCCAACATCAACGAGGCCATCAACCGGTCGACCTTTGGCCGCATCTTCCGTCTTCACGGGTCTGGTCATGTACGTATGGTGTTTTGTCCTTTCCGGAATTTTGTAGCATCACTGATCGGCTTGCCTTCTTTAGCCTGAGGAAATCCGCCATGCCAACTTTGCGACCGAGATCCGTGCCGGACTGACTACATTTGCTACGATGGCCTACATTATTGCTGTAAATGTGCGTTTCCCTGTGCTGTTTTTTTTTCTTTTCATTTCCTTTTCCGCTTGTCTCCTTTTTAACAAGTTCAGGCCTCGATCTTGGTAGCAACAAACGGCACATGCGAGTGCAGCAAGCCTTTGAAGGACAACATATGCCCTGACCCCAACTTCCAAACGTGTCTGAACGGTGCGTATGACGACAAGCTTCTGCAAGCCAGTTGCCACATAGCAGCACACTGACTTTCTCCCCAACAGAACTCCATCGTGACTTTATAACGGCCACTGCGATTGTCTCTGGGCTCTCCTCCATTACCTTTGGCTTCCTGACAAACATGCCGGTGGCCCTGGCGTACGTGGTCACCCGCCAGAAACCTGCGTCTCTTCTCCATCATGGGCATCACGTACTGACTGACGTAGCCCCGGCATGGGCCTCAATGCATACTTTACATACCAGGTTGTGGGTGTTGCCGGCAGTGGCCCGGTGCCGTACCGGATTGCCCTGACGGCGGTCTTTGTCGAGGGCTTCATCTTCCTCTTCCTGGCTCTCACGGGCATGCGGCAGTGGCTCATCCGCATCATCCCCGGGACACTCAAGACGGCCAGCGGCGTAGGCATTGGCATGTTCCTAGCGCTTGCCGGCATGTCGTACACCTCTGGCATCGGCATCGTTACAGGCGGCGGCGTGTCCACGCCGCTCACGATCGGCGGCTGCCCGGAAGAGGACCTCGACATTGACGGCACCTGCATGGCCTACGGCATGCGCAATCCCAAGGTAAGCCCGAAATCCTGCTGACGCTTCTGCAATCTGATCTGACCTCCGCGCAGATGTGGCTCGGCATCGTCAGTGGCATCATCACGGCGCTTCTGATGGCCTTTCGCGTCAAGGCGGCCATCATTATTGGCATCGCCATCACCACGTTTATCTCCTGGCCGTGAGTTTTATTTTTCTTTTCTTTCTTTTTTTCGTCTTTGCCGACTCGGCTCGCCTGCTAACTCGGCAGCCGCAACACGGCCGTGACGTACTTTCCATACGACGACGAGGGCAATGCGCGCTGGGAGTTTTTCAAGCAGGTCGTGGCGTACACGCCCATCAAGCACGTCCTGGGCGCGCAGCAGTGGGACCTCGGCGGTGCCAACGGCGCGCACTTTGCCATTGCCCTGTTCACGTTCCTGTACGTAGACATTGTCGACTGCACGGCCACGCTCTACTCGATGGCGCGGTTCAGCGGCAAGACGGGCCCCGACGGCGACTTCCCACGCTCGACCATTGCCTACTGCACGGACGCGCTGTTCATCTCGATCGGCTCCCTCTTTGGCTGCTCGCCGTGCACGGCGTTTATCGAGAGCGGCGCGGGCATCACCGAGGGCGGGCGCACAGGCCTCACGGCCATGGTGACGGGGCTCTGCTTTATCGTCTCCGTCTTCTTTGCGCCCGTCTTCGCCTCCATCCCGCCGTGGGCCACCGGGACGACTCTGATATTGGTGCGTCCGAGCTTCTGTGCCCAGTCCCGTCGTTTCTGCTAACGCCCCTGCAGGTAGGTTGTCTCATGATCCGGCAGGTGACGTTTATCAACTGGAGCTACATTGGCGATGCCATCCCGTCGTTTGTCACGATTGCCTTTATGCCCTTTAGCTACAGCGTAGCATACGGCTTGATGGCGTGAGTTGCAGTGCCCACGTCTCTCTGGTCCACGCGCGTTGCTGACATTCTCTTTTTTCTTTTTTTGCCCCTTCCCCAGCGGCCTGTTCGTTTACATTGCCCTCAACAGCCTCATCTGGGTTGTGATGCGCGC
Source organism: Sporothrix cf. nigrograna (assembly GCA_019925305.1). Lineage (NCBI taxonomy): Eukaryota > Fungi > Ascomycota > Sordariomycetes > Ophiostomatales > Ophiostomataceae > Sporothrix > Sporothrix cf. nigrograna. The sequence continues at coordinate 361,540 of JADHKR010000006.1, read as the reverse complement.
CACCGGCGGCACCATTGAGCCGCGCGAGTACGATCTCAAGGAGTACTGGACATGGAAGCCCGCCGGCAAAAAGCCCGCCGTGTTCCGCCTCTTCACACGGGACCCTTACTGGGGCGACAAGGAGAGCCTGCACGACGACGACGAGGACAACGCGTTCATCTTCCCGGGCGGCGACAGCAACGCCCAGCCGCTCAACGACTTGCGCGCGTCGGCCTCGGCGCCGGCGTCGGCCTCGGGATCGGGATCGTCGTCCTCGGCCGAGAAGGGACTGGAAAAGGGGCTCGGTGCGCTGGACGCAGCCGTCGAGCCGCCGCCCAAAGCCCGGGTGGCAAGCCATCCTCACTGACGTCGGCAAGCGAGGCCAAGAAAAGACAAGAAGACGGACAGTGATGGCAGCAAGAGGAGGAGAGGCTATGAACAGCAATTGCACCAAGAATTGCTTTTGTCTTCCGGTGTGTTTTTTGTTTCCATGTCTTTATGCTAGCTTGTGCACATAGCAAGATACCTGTAACCTCACTGAAGCAGCGCGCTGGATTAACTAAACACCGAGATACGGCGCTGTAATACTCCCCGCCAAGACGCGCCAGCTCGTTCGTTCCTGCCTTGAGCTCCTGCCTTGTGCAGCAGTCTGGAATGCTTTCGAGCTCGTGGCTCTTGCCTCTTCTTGCCTTTCGTAATGCGAATACTGTGATTAGGTAATGCACATCAACCAGACGACAACTCTCTGCGCCCACGACGAACGACGAGTCGCTTCCAAGACGCCTGCGACAGCTACAACGACTGCGCCGCCTGCGTAGCATCGCCTGTAATACTGCGCGTGTCCACACGACTACAGCACGCGGCCGCCCTGCAAGTTGCACAATCCCCGGCCGTCTCCGTCTCGACGGACCTGGACAGCCCGAGTTTTCGCCCGAAAACGACAACGCCAGACAGCGCAAGGGCACGCACAAAAGACAGAGGACCGGAACGGCGAGGAGCAGCCTCGCGCGCCTCACAATGAGCGGCGGGTGGAACACGAGTGAGTCTGGCCGGTGACGACACGGCGCGAGCACGAGGGGGGTTCAAGCGTTGTGTGTGATCGAGACCGACGCTGACCCGACGCGCTGACATCAGTCGAGTCCGATGCGGTATGTTTCTCGCGGGACGCTGCACGACGTGCGTGGGGGAAAGGCACAAGGCACACTGGCTGACAACCGACGCAGGGCGTCTTCACATACCTGCTCGAGAGCCTCGGCGTCAAGGACGTGCAGTTTGAGGAGCTGCTCTCGCTCGACGCGCAGGCCCTGGCCGAGCTGAGCCCCGTCTACGGCGTCATCTTCCTCTTCAAGTTCCCGACCAACACGCCCTATGTCGGCGACGGCGGCGCGCCGCGCGACGGCCAGTTCGACCACGCCGCCTCGGAGAAGCTGTTTTTCGCGCACCAGACGATCCAGAACGCGTGCGGCACCCAGGCCCTCCTGTCCGTCCTCCTCAACAAATCCACGGCCGCCGGCGGCGACGTCGACGTCGGCCAGCACCTGCGCGACTTTGCCGAGTTCGCCATGGCCCTGCCGCCCGACATGCGCGGCGAGGCGCTCAGCAACGACGAGCTGATCCGCGGCGTGCACAACTCGTTTGCCAAGAGCAGCCCCTTTGTCGATGAGACCCAGCGGCCGGCCAGCGCCGACGACGCCGAGGACGTCTTCCACTTTATCGCCTACACGCCCATCAACGGCCGCCTCTACGAGCTCGACGGCCTGCAGCCCGCGCCCATCGACCACGGGCCCTGCGACGCCAGCAGCGCCCTCGACTTCGCCGATCGCGCCCTCGCCGCCGTCCAGCGCCGCATCGCCCGCTACGGCGCCGACGAGATCCACTTCAACCTCATGGCCGCCGTGCGCGACCGCCGCCTGCAGGCCCGCGAGCTCGGCGACGCGGAGCTGCTGGCCCGCGAGGCCCGCAAGCGCCGCGACTGGCAGTTTGAAAACGCGCTTCGGCGCCACAATTTTGTCGGCTTTGCGCACGAGGTGCTCGAGGGCGTCGTCGAGAGCAAGCTCAAAGAGGGCGGCGACGAACGCGGCACCAACGACGCCGCCTACCGCACGTGGGTCGCCGACGCCACCGCGCGCTTTGAGCGGCGCATCCGCGAGAAGCAGCGGCGGCGCCAGGGCGCGGCGGGCGCCGACGTTGAGATGGAGGGCTAGACAGGCTTGTGTATATCTGGCGTCGAGGGTCATGACGTTGCGGACCAGCCCTGGCAGCGTGTGGTCTTGTCTCTGTTTCTGTGTGCTCAATATCGGCCGTGTATATATATACAAATCCATCTGCAAAGGTCTGGAAACGCTTTCTTCCTCTCTTCTGTTACGTCTTGTTTTGTTAATACTTTTTGGTTTTCCCGGGCATCGCGGTGTAGACTTGCAGTTTTATTCTCACTGGAAGCGCTCTTCTTTGCAGTTCCTATTGCGGCAGATGTCTACCTACATGCGAACAAAACGGCAAAAATCAAAAAGAAATTGCTACTCGGAGATATACAGAGAAAAGCATGGGGACGGGTGTCTGGACGCGTCGGTTGTGCTTCCCGCAGCGTTCCTGCCGAAAGGCTAATAATAATGTACATGACGATATCAAGGAGGTTGCAGACGTAGGGGACGATATCAATAGCGCACGGCCGAAACGAGTCCGGGGCCTGGAACCATTTCTACAGACTGTCGCCCGCGCTTCTTTCGTGCGATGCGGTGGCAGACGACGCCTCGGCTTGGCTCGAGCTCCCAAACAGCTGTGCAGAGCCTCCCCAGGCCGGTGGTGCTGGCAAGGACGACGACGATGCCGCGCCGTTGTGGCTTGCTGTGTCGTTGGCAGTCTCGACGGCCGTCGGGCTGGCTGTCTCGTCGGTCGTTTCAGCGACCGTCTCGACGGTGGGCTGCAGAGACTGCTCTGCCACGCCGCTGTTGGAAGGCCCTGCCTCTGCCTGCCACGCACCTGTGTCGGCTGCGGCTGCGCTCTCGCACCGCCGCAGTGGCAGCAGCGACCAGCCGGCGGGAATCTGCACATAGGGCGGCAGCTCGGAGCTGCCTGCAGGAATGGCTGGTGCAGTGGTGTCGGGTATCATGCGGACGATCACGGGCTGGCCTGTCTCGTTGGTGTTGTGCTGCTGCCCAAAGACTGCCGGCCCGAAAAGTGGCTGCTGCCCATGAGCGTGTTGTGCCTGTTGTGCCTGTTCTACCCGTTGTGCGCCCGCTATTTCTGTTCTCTGGGCAGACGTTTGTGTGGGCGTCGTCTCACCCGGGGCTTGTTCCGGTTGTTGTTCTGTTTGAGACGCGCCTGGGAGAGGCTGTGTCGGCGTGGGTACAGCCACAGCAGCTGCCTCGGGGCTGTCGGTGCCGGCTGCGTATGGGGCTGCCCGGATGCGCTGCAGCTCAAGGATCATGGACCGAAGCAGCCTCGCTTCGGCGCTCGCCAGCTGCAGCTCAATCGCACCCTGCTCGATGCGACGCTCAATCGCCTGCAGGTCCTGAAGGATGGACTCGGTCGATGTCGACGTCGACATGGACGAGGAGGCGCCTGGCCCAGCCAGCTGGGCTTGGTAGGCAAACGGAGCATGGACGCCAGGGTAGCCATTGGCAGTCGGGGCGCCGCCATTTGCAGCAGCTTCGGGGCCGGCCATGGCATTGGGGAGGCCGAGACGCTGTGCCATCTCCTGGATATCCCGTGCACCGCCCTGCGCAAACCCAAGGCGAATCGGACCAAAGTTAAACATCCGAAGGCCGGGGCCGTTGGCGGCCGGTGCCTGTGGCAGCTGCTGGTTGTTGTTGGCAGCGAATGCCTGGCCCGGCATAGCCGGCGGCACACCGGGGGCTGCAGCTTGGCCGTCGGGGGCCGGAAAAGCCTGGCCGTGCGGATTGAGAGGCAGGTTAATAGCGCCGTCAACGCCGGCGGCAGGGCCGCCAGCTGGGGCAGCGCCTGCGCCTGCAACACCAGCAGCACCCGCAGCGTCCGCACCGGCAGCACCGCGCCCGATATTCAGCCCAATGCGGAACAGGGCCGCATCACGGTTTCGGTTCGCGTTGGACGCGTCGTCAATGACAACGGACCGGCGGCACGTGGGACACACCTGCTGCCGCTCCATCCAGCTCTTGAGGCAGCCCAGGTGCAAGATGTGGCCGCAGGGCAGTTTTTTGGGCCGCGTGCGCTCAATGCGCGAGCCGTCGTTGGGCACCCACACGTGCATGTCCTCGCGGCATATGATGCACGTGTTCTCGCGCTCGAGGTCTTGCTCGGTGGCGTCGTCGTAGCGGTTCATGTCCCTGGTGGCCTGGCGGTACTTCATGAGAGCACCCAGGCGCTTGATGAACGACCTTATCGTCATGAACAAATCCCTAATTATGTGTAGAGGAAGGCCGTAAAACGACAGCAACACGCAGAAGAAGACGGCGTAGATGACGAGTTTTGTAAAATCTGTCGAGTTAGCCAGGGTAGCGTTTGGAACAAAAGGGCAAAAGTGTCTCACCGGTAAAGAGGTCGAGGCCGAGCACGTATTGGCCTTTGGCTTCCCAGCCCGCCACCTCAATGTCCATCTCGTCGACGTCGTCCTCGTCGGGCAGGGGCTCGCTGTCTGCCTGCTCCAATGCAGCAAGCGCCTCTTCTGCGCCTTCTTGGCCCGTGGCCGCCGCCGCCTCGGCCGTTGCCTGGGCCTCCTCGCGCCGGCGCAGAATGGCCTCGCGCTCTTCGCGAATCTGCCGGCGGCGCTCCTGCAGCCGCTCCTGCATCTGTCTCTTGACAATGCTCGTGTCCAGCAGGATGATGCTGTAGCGCAGCGCTGTGTGCAGCGACGTGATGAGCAGCACGGCAAACTCAAACAAGAACATCACCATCATGTCGGGCTTGGCCTGGTCGATAACCGTTGTGACGGCGTAGTAGAGCAGCCACGTGTCGTACGCCAGACTCAGGGCCAGCGAGATGATCAGCCGCGTGTGGAACAAGCGCGGGTTCGCGGGCGGCTGCTGCTCCAGCGCCTCGATGCGGCCCTCGCCGATCCAGCCCCAGACCTTGCCCGTGAGCAAGGCGACGAACATGGCAATGAAAAAACCGCCAATCTCGTCGCGGAATATGGTCATGGCCAGGCACGTCTCCGTCACCGCGAACCAGGCCTTTTCGTAGAGCTGCTCGACTTCGATGGCACGGAGCTGCCCGAAGCACACGCGCTGCAGGGTGTAGACAAACGAGGAGTAGATGAGCGCAAGGAGGTTGACGAGGATCTGAACAGCTGGTCAGCAGTGTCATGGAGGCTGGCTGTGGGCATGCGGGAACAAACCATGATGCACAGGTTGCTCTGGAAGAGATAGACCATGGCCGAGTAAAAGTTGGCCCGTTGGTGAAAGGCCGAGAGCACGACGCCGCCGGCCAGGGCCGTCGAGACCCCCGCAAACCATGCCAGACGCATTTCTGCGGTTTGTGCGCCTGTATCTTTCTCGATTCAATGTGATAGGAGGGCTTGTCCAACAAAGCTCGGTGCTCCTGGTCTCCGTCCGATGCCCGGTTCCTCGTCCAGATTGCTCAGGGGGGAACTAGAGCATCAGGCTCGGGTGGCGCATTGGAAGTTATTGGCAATTGGAAGCCGTGGCAGCCGACGTGGCCAGCGCAGCCGCAAGAAAAAGGCCTGGGTCGGGATGGGGCCGGTGAACTGTCCGTGGTTCGGCTCGATCGAGTATATTACTAAACGAAGGAAACCGGGGAAACGGAAAGACAGAGGAAGCGGAATGGCGAAAAAGGCCCGCCTCCCTCCACGGCAGAATAGACAGCCAGTTCGGGCGGCGCCAGTAAGCCGATGATGAATGTCGATGATGGATGGCGGCCAGGACCTGTTGCCGTATGTGGGCGGCAGAAAGGACAGCTGCACACGCGCGGTTTGGCGATGATGAAGCCACTTGGCGATCGCGCGTAATTACGTGGTAGCACGTGATATATTAAATGCGCTAGTCTAGAACAGGATGGCTTACGGATCCATGTTAGCGGGGGAGCTTTAAGTGGTCGATCGCTGCTCCCATTGGTCAGTTTGGCAGCAGCCTTCCTCAGCCTGGTGCCGAACCAACGTTGACATTGCAAAGGAGCTCGTGATCTGGAGGATATTGTTCCAGCTATTCTGAACGTTCGGTCTAGTTCTCCTAGTTATTTGTGTATTTCTAGAAGGGAAAAAATCTAATATTGATATTATTTGTTAAAAAATGGGTAAATGAACATAAATAACTGTCTCCAGCCACGAATTCACATCTCGTCTCGTTTAAACACGAGCTTGCTCGTCTCGTTTGAACATGCAGTTCAGAGCTAGAACATTCACGACAAAGAATAGTAAACCACTCAGAAGATTGAAAGAATTAACAAGACGGTGGCTTTTTAGCACCAAACCACAAAAAAAAACGTCTGCTTTAATCACCAAACACATACAGTGTACAAGGCGAGAGGGCGCACACTGGCAACAATGTGCTCCCTCTCACGTTCACAAGCTATAGATTGCCTGGAAATGCGGTTTTCACATAAGTACCAAGGGCTGGAAACAGACACAATGGACATGCGCGGTCGCAAAAAGGGACGGGAGAGAAGGCGCAAGAAAAAAAAGACGGCTTATGCGTGCACCTATCTTGGTATTCCCGACCATACCAGAGGAAGACCACCAGGTACACAATAGGCTTCACCTTTGGCATCATGGAATACCATCATATCTGTGGCAGCAGACGCCTTGCTCGCAGACGGAGAGCTCATAGGAAGTGATTTTAAGGGACAGAGACGCACTCCAAAGCTTGGATTATACTCAGACCCTTTGGGCCATCCATCCTCACCCATAGAAAACAACTACGAGTCCAGGCTGTTGTCCACGATCAGAAGCGGAATGATCGAAAATAAACCATGTGATGGATAAACGGGCATCACAATAAAATGTATACAGTCCCATTTTCGAATCTACAGACACTCAAATGAAAACAGTGGATTATCGGCCCGCGGTGCACGGCCAGTGGTGATAGGATTCAATAGAAATGAGAAATATACATTGAAGACGATGCCCAGCGCGCGAGAGGATTCTGGCCACGATTTTGTCACACAGCGCAGGCAGAGCGCACAAACAGCATGCTTCCCATCACAGAACTAAGGGGCATGGCCGCTCCATTTCGTGTATCCTGGGCGTGGACGGCAGTTGGCTAGGCAGAGGGCAGCGACGCTGGTGAGGCTGCTTTAAAGGGGCAATCAACAGGAGGAACTGAGAGAGACAATAGCAATACGGCCAACAGCCCAGCCTGCACAGAAATTGGCCTGCCACGAGGAAAGTGTATCGAAATTCCACGATAAGAGAGCACGGCGTAACACCCCAAGGGACACGAAAGCCTGCTCGGCTGCGACAGGAATGCATCTTGCTCACCGAGGCTGACAATGAGGTTGATCTTGTGCAGTCTTGCTCCATTCAACCAGCAAGCATGAATCCAGTATCTTGTTGAGTTTTCTGCGCTGTCCCATCCAACCAACTCTAGACTCGGCACTGGCCATCTTGGTTCTTTGTCTCCGGAAGCGGAGGACAAGCGGAGGCCGGCTCGCCTCGGTGACCTCAGAACCGGGACCGGCAACAGAGACAACAGAGTTGTGGCTTCGGTAGGAAAGCGAAAGAAAGGAAAAATCAATTCCACCACTGGCAGACGACAGATATTGGCAGGAAGGGGGTATGTTGGGGTGACATGAAAGAGGTCTTCATCACTTGACTGAAATGCCTTTCTGCCAACGACCTGCCTGCTGTAGATGTTGATGCTAGAGGCGCAGAGAGCCGGCCATCTGGGTCTCGTGATTGGACCTCGACACAGACCACGCATGCACTGGCATGGGCGCAAAGCCCAACGGGGAACTCGGCGCTGGTTTGGCAGCCGAAGAGGAGAGAATCGAGAACCGTTGGCCGCCCTCCGACAACCGCGGCCTGGTAGTCTGTTGTCTTCCGCCTCTTCCCCTCTGCACGGTCAAGGGGCAAGTGCACATGTACCATCTACGAGCATGCATCTAGACACCTCATATTTTGTGCTTTGAGGAGCTGCTTTGATGCATGCAAGAGGCTACTTGCGCGGGCCTCCTCCGCTCCCCGAATAGATGGGAAGACAACTATGGGAAACTCTGGGATAAGAGGCCTCCTGCATCGCGCTCCATGGTCATCCTTTTGCTGGCGCCCCCTCCCCCCCCCCCCCCTTCGTGCATATGCATGTCTGTGGTCTGCATCGTATGCAAGTTGGCCTCCTGCCACCCCACCATCACCATTCCTGTTTGGTGCATCTTCCGTGCTCAGTGTCTGACAACTATTCTGTGGAGGTTATCGTGCTGCACTTGTTGGCTCCTCTTGCATCTTCCTCTTTGTTTAGACCCGGTAGAAAATCTCTGAAGGTGGCCCATAGTGACTTTGGTCGATGGGCCTTTTCTTTCTACTTTGCTGATTGTTTCTGCCGTGGCCGTTTAGAGATATCAATATCCCGACCCTAAAAAACCGTTTAAGCCTTTTGCTGCAGAGCCAACATCTTCAGAGTGCCTCAGCGGACAGCGTCCGCCACCGGGACACTGAGCGTTTTCCCTTTGTGCTCTTGATTTGCCTCTTCATTGTCCATATTCTCTCCAGCTCCCAGCGCACGTTCGCCACGATAGGTAAAATGGCTGCAGATACGAGAGGCTCCGCAGAATGTCTCACTTCCGGGGAAGTGCAGAGAGAAAAAGCAGCGGTCAGAGAGAACGCAGAGGCTGGCGGCTATTAGACCGGTGTCGTGGACTGAGACAGGGCCAGAACAAAAGAGAAAAGAGGGGAAGGGGTGTGCAGCACACGATGCAAGAAAATCAAAAGACGGAAGAACAGAAGAAGGGCAAACGATGACGGGCGCCGGAAGCAGAAGTGATCATCGAACTGCAGGTGGTGATGCAGGACGTGTGTAGCACAGAACATGGAACAGAGAATACTTGGAAATACATTGGCAGCTTGTCCACCACTGGGAGACTGCGCTGGATGTACGAGTAAGATACGATATGTCTTAATGTGTTTCCGAGGCAGTCTATCTGGTCCAGCCCAAACGCCAGTCCCCATGCCGGTGCGCCAACCGCCTTGATAGTGGCGAAAAAGAGGCCTAAAACAGAGACTGCAAGATGTAAACACCGGATTACTCCTTCTGTCGATGGTCCTGGCACGCACCACACACTGCAGGGCGGGACGATAGCAGAGAAAGCAACGAGGCAAAGCATGTGGCAGACCGGTCTGACTGACTCCTCCGTTCTCCGGCCACTCGAAAAGCCTCGCGTTTATCGACGGGCTTTCCCCGGACGGGAGAAACATGACAGCACCGCTCTCTGCATATCCTCCTGTCTCCGTGATCCACACCAGAGCACACCGTTTTTGTCTTGTTTGGTGGATATTGGCGATCCGGCGGACTTGACGTTATTACTTCCGCAACTTATTTTTGTGATTTAATTTTGTCAGCTTTTTAATTCGCTAAACGTCAGGTCGCCGACCTCCTTCGCGGAGATTTACCGAAGAGGGGAGAGCTGCAGCCAACCAAATCGTCACCCGCAGCACAATCGAAAGAAAAGGAAAGGGTCAGACCAGACCCTGGTCGCGCCTTCTGATCTGCGCCTGCTCCTTTCCCTGTCCAACGTGTCAATGTACATGCTTTGTACACGCCCTGCCTGTTGCGTGCAGGGTCTCTCCTTCCCTGTCATGTCCGCTGCTAAGCAATAATACGGTGTTGATCGCTCCTGCCCCTACCTGCCTTCCACACACCAACTGCTCGGGCCGGCGCATATCTGAGCCTTTGACTTTGGTCTGGCCTGGCCCGGCCGTTTTGGTTTACTACTCGTACGTATATGTACATATATACACCAGAAGGTTACTTATAAACGAGACGAGGAAGGCGCGCATCGCATTCTCATCGCCCCTTCTTCGTACGTATCCAACGACGAACGACATGCTCAACGTGCATGTCTCATACACATGGCGCACTCAAAGGTAAAAGGTCACATTGCCTCACCGCATCGTCCTGTCCTGTGGCAAGCGGCCTCCAGAGCGGAGCTGCCCCCAGTTGGCGCGTATATGTACGATGGACCACATCGCAGACAATGTGGTTTCGTGTTTTTTTCTTCGTCTTGTCTGCTCTTATTTTCTTTTTCTATCAATCATACCCTGCCCGGTTAATTGTTCCTAAGCAGGTTTAGAGGGCGGCTGTTCTCTCCTGCAGATTGAGGCATGGCAGGCAAAAAGGAGGCAAAAAGGACGGGAAAGGGACAAATGCGGTCACAAATTCTGTACCCTTGCAAAGGCATTCTCGCAAAGAATCGCAAAGCACTACCTTTTTTGTCATGCTTTCCCTTGCAGATCCCTGTGGGCTCTATTGGCGTCTTGCAGTATTACTCGCCATGTTACGGTGCCCTTCGTTTCTGTTGCGTGGCGCGGCTCCCTCTTTCCTCCTCAATTCCTGCCCGCTTTCTTTTCTTTTCTGGCCCCCCTCGCATCCTCCTTGGCCCCGTCCAGTCCGGGAATCCACAACCACTCTGTCGGGACACCCATTTTCTGCTGGCGCCGATGTTTCTGCTGGGGTATGCCTTCGTGGCTTTCTCGTCTTTCCGACGCTACGGAGGATATTTCTGTCGATTGAATGGCGGGGGCTGTTTTTTTTTTACCAGCATCCTGTCGCTCATCCTACCGCTTTCTGTTGGTTCTCCAGAGACTGTTTCATTCTTTCCTTTTTCTTAAATTTCTTCGGCTACGTATTCCGAATCTATGTTGCTCGTACGGGCAGTGTTGCATCGGGAGGCAAAACGGGAGTATGCCTTGCTGATCGGCTTCCGTATTTGATCTGTACCTCGTTTGCCTTTTTTGCTTTGCCCTTTCTTTTTCTTTCCTTTGGAGGTGCTCAAAATGCTGCCTTGCCCCAGTCGCGTCAACTGCTGATCCTCTACCACGGGATTCGAAGCCAACACTCTTGTCGTTGGAATGGGTAATAGGGTTGCAATGGATGGATATCCGTGCGTTGTGCGTATGCAGAGTTCAGCTGGACAGGGCCTCTTCTTTTCCCTCAGTAATGCATATCGTGTTCTTTGCCTCTCCTCGCACGGCACACTTTTCAAACTGCTGCGGGCTTTACGCTTGGAGGCATCTCGCCTCCGTTTTTTTCGTCAGATTTCATGTTGTCTGTCAACGTGGACGAGTATTGTCCTCTCGTCAGCCCTCTTTTTCTATTTCGTCAATCCTTATGGCCGTCACAGTGGAGGCCAACAACAGAGAAAACGGCGTTACAGAAGCTGATTGGATGTTCTTTGAGCACTGTAATTTCCGCCTCTTCCCTCGCCGGACAGCACAGGTGAGGGTATTTTGTCAGAGGTAGTGTACATATGTACGAGTACGTCGTATCTCCTGTGTGAATATGTTACTCGTAATTTATACAAGCTTGGACTTCGCAGTTGTGGTTTTCGCACAAAAGCTTAACACCAGCAACAAAATCACGAGTCCTTGTACTCATATACAAGGACATCGGAAACAGACAACTGCTACCGCAAGAAGGACGCGTCGCACAAGTTGTTATTTCACTGAGCAACTCTTGCCTAGTGGGACGTTTGACAGATGACGTTTAGCGTACGACGTACAGCTCGCAGCTTGTCGTCTATCGTAGCATTTTGGGCGCTGCAGAGGTTGGGCGCCGTGGCGCCGAGAATGCAACATGACAAGCTCTAGCCGTGCTTGATGCTGAGACAACAGTTTATGTGATCTCAGAACTTGGCTGACCCGTGTCATTCATTGCTTGCCGCCCGCTTAAGGTTTCCGGGTGTGACCGAAGAAGTCATGGAAGCCAGAATACCGGCATTTATGAGCCATGTTGTTGTTTCTTTTCTGCCTCGATTTAATCAATGCCATCTTCAGTCTGTGACGCCGGCATTGTCGATGCACATACCAAAGAATTCGGGAGATGACAGGATCCTCGAAGATGCGGAAATAATACCTGCTTTGCTTATAGGAGTCTGGCTGGGTATCTGGCGCTTATGTTCTTGCCTTATTCTCGCGAGATGAAAAGGGCACGATTGTGCAATTGCGTCGTCGGTGAAGATGGCATCGAGATAGAGGTCATGACAAAGCCACTTGACACAAGGTTAATTTTTTGCTGTCCTGTAGAAGGGGAAATGGTACGTTGCAAATAACTCTGGTAAACTAAAAATGAAATGAAATGAAATGAAATGAAACAAAAATGAAAAGGAATAAGATAAAAAAGGAAATGATTAAAATTATTATGAACAAAAAAGAACACCAGCAAGGAAGAAAAAAGGTTGATGCAAATCGACCGGAGTTGACATGTTCTCTCCCTACTCGTACTCGAGCCTTTTATTCTCACCCAGCCACTGTGCCCTACATGATTCCGCCCTCTCTAATTTCGAGGCAACGGAATCTTCGGTGTCGTATTTTGCACCGTACAAGTGCAACAGTTGCAGTTTCCCGCCTGGGTGGACGGCTTGTCACATTGCCCTTTCTCGGATTTTGTGTGTCTTTCGCCTTTTGCCTTGCTTGGCTTGAGGACCAGAAAGGATACCCGGAATAAATCAAGTGTTAAACGAGGTAAGGAATGTATGCCCACCATCTACAATGATTTTTTTTTGGCATCACGGCTTGCTTCTTTCCCCTCGCTCCCCTTCACCTAAGATATTAGGTTTACGCATTGATTTTCTTGCAGGCTGGTCACAAAGAGACATGCTGGCGGGGGCATGCTCTGCCAAGGCGGAACACGGAAAGGAGGTTTCACGTCGTCAGCACGTTGCCGGAGCAGTCGTTTTCCTAAATGGGCAAACGAAGCAAAAGCGGCGATCGCGACACAGACAAGGACGAAGAACATGGGCAACTTCTTCTTTTCTCTTGCCGCATTGCACTCATTTGAAATACCCCGAGGCAGACCTCTTTTCCAGAACTATATGTAGCATCTGCGTTATGCGTCAGGCGGCACGGTCAAGCAACCAGCAAAGAGGGAGAAAGAAAACAATTTCAGCGAGTAGACAAAACGTCAACAGCAACGAAATGACACTGCTGTCAGACGAAGCACCGCATGTCTAGCATTCAATAGATTAATTGTCTTTGATCGCCCCGGACCGCGCTAAAACCCAAATCTCTTTAGCAGAAGGTGATGAGTCCAGGTTGTCGGGTCAGATTGTTTCTCCTGTCGCAGTGAGAACTGCTGCAATCTACTATGTATTTTTTTATTGTGCTTCTATTTGTAGACGTGCATAAAGACAGGGCACGTTTGTGCAACGTGGATAGAGTGCAAACTGTCTTGTGCTCGAACTCGGAGCTGTCTTTTCATGTATGCATGCATTGCGGTTTTGGCAGAAAGAGAGGAGAAGGTTGCGTATCCCGTCCAATTAGCAATCCAATACGTACGGGGTGCACGAAACGGAGTGCTTTTGTGTATATGTATGTACTTCCGTATCTTACCACAGCCTCGTGCGAAGAATACTACCCTTATTATTACAGTGTTCGGCGTCCACTGTCTATTCAATGCAACCTCCCCCGGCCCTGGTCTGGCGCGCGCAGGCAATTCCGACAGCTCGGTCCCGAAGGAGGGTGCAGCATGTTGTCTTTGCTTTTGGCAGAGCCTGTGCATATTGTTTCAGGGTGGTGCTGTCACTGTCGTATTTTCAATTACTCAAAATGGCAAAGTACGGTAGCCACGAACCAGACTCTGCACGAAACAGTGGCGTGAGGTGGTCGCATTGCATCTCTCCCTTCTTTATTCTCTCCTACGAGTATTACTTCGTACTTCAGTCTTACGGATGCTGATTTATTGCAGGGGCACATATAGTTGCACTGGGCAGCAGTTCTTCGAACCTCATACAAATCTCTGGCGAAAACAGCAGGCCCTTGGCATAAAAAACTCCCTGAACCATCTTGCGTAAAGAAAAGTCGCCCTTGCCTGCTACTTACAGAGCGTGTATATATTGAATACGTTTCTGTATATGACAAAGTACTCGTATATGTACGAGTAAGATACCACTGCACCCCTGGTCAGATATCAGTCTTCGCTTCGCAAATTCGCCAGAGATGCCAACGGCAAATGGCGTAATATTCAAAAGCCACCAAGCCAAGTCCGAAATTAACGATACTGTACATATACATACGACTACGGATATTCGCAATACTCTTGCTTTGACTTTTCTTTTCCGTTTCCTTTTGTGATTCCCCGTGCCCTCCCGCCCCCCCGAAACTGCCATTCGCCTGTGCTGGCAGTTTTCAGTTCCTTGGTCTTACACAACAGGCCATCTTGTTTGCTCAGCTGGCCACGGACAATGGGCACTACCTATCTGGGAACGATCACCAGAAGCCAACCAAAGCGCGGAGTGCGGGCCGAAGCCTGGAGCCCGGATACAGGGCTGAAGCAAGAGACACGAGAGCACATGGTTTTCTTTCTCTTTCTATGCCTTTGAAGAGGGTTGATGTCCTCGCGCGGCGACTCAAAAACGTAGCCGGGTTTGTTGCCCATCTGGGCAATTTGCCGTCAACGTCATACTCGAACTCGTGTCTTACATTGTTTCTGTGTCCCATGGACGCTGTCGTGTACTCGGTAGTACGATATCCCGTTTTCAGAATGGGGTGCGAGAGTACATGGGTGCATGCACGCCGTATTCCTCATCTGTGCATTGGGGGTCCTTGACCAGGTTATGCATCCTTTTTTCGTCTTCTCGCCTAATAAAATGACATCCCTTTCTTCTGCAGCTCGTCACAATCCACACAATCCCGGAAAATAAAGTGCAACTTCCGAGCAGAGCCGCCGTGAAAACAGTACATATACTCGTACATTAAATACATCCGAGCCAGTTCAGGCTCTACGAGTACATACGGCGTATATCGTTCTCAATACGTGGACATGGGTAAGGACAAAGGCGAGGCCGTGGGCGCTAAAGAACCTCGTGCCGTACCCCGGGTATTTGTTGCATATCGGATGTTTATCATGGGCGTTCATTGCCGCTGTCTTTTAACATTTCCGTTCGGGCAGTTTTAAAGTTCTTATGCACCTCAAGCTTTAATATCATCATGTTCAAGGCGAGTATGTATGTTACTCGTACGTACATACATGGTATATGTTGTGAATGATTGCTTGACTTGAATTTCCAGATTCCTGCGCACGGTCTCTTTGCAAAACACAAAGTCTCCATGGCTTGCCAGTCACGCGTATGCACTGACCGCGACGATCACACTCTGTCGAGAACCCGACAATACCACCCACGTGTGTACAAAGTAATACGCCATACGACGTAAGCAAGGTCACCTGGAGCTTGAGGCTGGCTGTATTACTCCGTATGATATTGTGCCCCATCATTTGCAGATGGATTTCTGCCGCAGCCTGGGGAGGCTGGTCAGAGCTTTCCTACCTCATTGTCTCGTCATGATGATTTTCTCGGGCTTTTGTTGCTCAAAACGGTGAAATCTGGCCCGACAAGCACAATGTCCAATTCAGCAACAGCCTCCTCCTTCCCGGCCCCTTGCCACCCTCAGTGAATATACGAGTATATACATATATACATACTATGTATATGTACGACGCAAACAAGCAACAGCATTGATCGAGCGAGGTACACGTGATGCACTGAGGAATACGTCGTATGCAATACTCGTATCCCGTATTTCCACGTCGCAGGGCTCCTTCCTCTTCGGCTTGCGACGGTAGCACCACGGGCGGAATAGTAGCAGGAGCGTTCCGTAGTTACTTATTGTAGCGGTATCCAAGACCCATATTTATTGCGGCAGGGTGCAACTATCAGGCCGCGGTCCAGGGCGATCATGACGTTTGAGCCCGTACGAGCCAGTGGATCAACGGGTGGGGCGTCCAGGAAAAGAAGGGATCACTGACGGGGACGACATCTCGTGAAATTTACCCGTTTGGGGTTATCGAAGTTTCATGAGATAACGACCTCCCTGTAACAGAAGGCACGATCGGATCACTGAGAATCTCCATGGGACGGTCCCTGCCGGTTTGGCAGATAACACGGCGTGTTTAGTTCTATCATAATTTGCACTTGACTCTTTTGGTGCCTCTTTCATACGTCGAAAAAGAAGAAAAAAAAAAAAAGAAAAGAAATTGTACTCTTGCAGATATAACGCGTATTGTGGTCTCTACTGAACGGAACCCCAGCAGAAGTCGTTTCTTTTTTTTCTTGACTGCTTACTCATAGAGATTATGCGGTGCAAAAGCGACAGCACTCCTCGTAGTGGACCATCGGCAATGCCGTTTTGCCCAGGGGAGAACTGGGACAATACGGAGCGTGTAAAAAGTATGTATCTTACTCGTACTTGTACGCTGTAGTAAACATACAATGAGCACGCTGCATTTGCAGGGAGCGCCGTTTGACAAACCACTGTACATATATGTACTGTGTACATATGCGAAATGCGTATTGTACGAGTATATAAAGAAAGAGTTCTGATTGGTCCTTTTATATACACGCCCTTTCTTCACCGAACTCTGTCTCACGCTGGCATGGCAACTCACCATCTTACTGCAGGCCCCTATTCCCCCTTTTCTTCTCCTTTCTTTTCGTGCACTACGAGTCCGTATCTTTTCGCGACATTATCGTGCCTTTCTGCTTTGGACTCATCAAGCTGGTTCGTTATCACATTTTCTTACAGTATGTTCCTGGAGGTCGGGCTTGGGCCCCCGTGGCACATCTTCTGCCACCATAAAACGCATCGCACTCATTGCCGGATCGGGACATGTATTATTATATGTAGACATGACGAAGGAAAAGACCTTGAGACAGGTGAGACAAGTTCGTTCTCAAAGGCTGTTTTGCCTTGCTTGATTTTTGTAACCGTATCATGCACTTTGTTTGCCGCGCTTTCATTTTTGGAGGGTTCCTGAGTTTGGTGATACGGACGCAAGTATCTTACCTCGAGCTGCTGGCCAAGTACATCACCTCCCATCCCGTAGCATCTGCACAGGCCCGTATCTCCTCACAGGTGCGCCACAAATGACAACTGCCACCGCAAACCTGCCGAAAGCCGAGCCCCGTCCACTGTACGGATACAACTCACAGTGATTCGAACCGGAACAAGTGGTGTGGGCGGGATGCCTCCCTTTTCAAAGTGGTGTGGTGCCTTTCACTTGTCCTGTTCTGGCTATTGCTCTTTTTTTTTACGTCGTACTTGCCACAAACCGGACGGCGCGGCCGGCTCCTGGGGAATACTTCCTGAGTTGGGCTGCTGGGCATTTGGCTCAGCCCTATGTGGCACTCGCTCTGTCCTGTGAATGGCCAGTTTTCCGGCTTTGCTTCTTTAGCAACCAGCCAAGCCACCCTCTCCTGCAGAAACTCGATAGTCACGAGTCCACAAGGGCAAAGGTGTGGTGTTCTTCAGACGAAGCCTCCTTGCCTTTGCTTCGGGCAGGGCGGCGCCCTGCATCTGTCGGGAGTATGTAGTAGACGCGCGCATCTCTGCTGCGCCCCGATCCGACAAAAGACAAGATGAAGATTTTTGCGACTGCTTTAATTAGAACAGAGTAGAGGAAACAAAAGAGAGTAAGTCGATGAAATATGTAGGAATATATTTGTAAAAAAAAAGAAAGAAAAGAAAATAAATAAAATAAAATAAAAATAAAAGAGAACAGAGAACTGATAGCATCGCTTTCGTCACTGTGTTAATTATTCAAAGCCCTCACCACACTCGTACAGGTATGACCATTTTCTGTTTTTTGCCCCTTTCCTCAACTCACAAAAAAGTGTTCGCTTAACAGGACCGACGTTTCACGACATGTTAGTTTCCTGACCGTTCATCGAATGATAGCAACGGCTAGAAAGGCGCTGCTATAAGCCGATAAGCCAGGACGAAAGAAGAAAGGGAGCAGGACGTACGAAAACCAAAGAAGATAAAAAACAACTTTAGGCACTGGATCGCCAATGACCAGGCTTTCGGGCCGTCCGATCTCGCCAGTCGTTCTGTACAGACACGAACGCAAGTAATTACTTTGCTTTTGAACTACTCACGGAGCATACTCGTTCTCACAAACGGCCGTGACGAGCCTCGATAAGCTGGGTTCCCCCCTCGCTTCTACCGTGCTTCAACGTTGCGTCGACGCCACATGCCGGTATCTTCTTTTGTAAGGCTGAGCCGAGCCATTGCTCTTGCACGTGTGACTCCCCCAATGAAAGAAAAAAGAAAACTGGCGGTTGTCTTGAAGGAAAGGCATCAGTCCTTAAATGGACAGGGTTGCAGAGAACGGTTGGAGATAGGACAGCAAATGGGCTAGCCGCAAGCCACTCGACCCAGAGCCGTGGTGTCTTCAGGATAGGCCTTTCCTTTAAAGTCGGCCCTTCTCCGCAGCAAAAATACTCCATTTCTTGTCACCCCTCCCCTTCCAGCCTTCAAGGTCCAAACTGCACACAATACCTGCTTTTGGATGTAATGCAGCCCTAGGAGCATATGGAAAAACCGCAATCGAGAGAAGCACCGCGGAAGAAAAAAAGAGCCTCCAAAGAACAAAAGGAATGCGGAAACGCAACGAGCTTACGACGTATCTTACAGACGCGACCAGCTCCGTTTACGGAGATGGTTTTATTGTGCCTGTGCTGCGATCGCGTTTCCTTGGGAATACGGCAGACTGTGCGGACATTGTAGAGCTCGCCATGGCTAGAGAAGAAGGACAGCCAAGCAGAAACCACGGCAGCGAGGATTTTTTTTTTTAAAAAAAAAAAAACGATGGCATGTCTTTCACTGTGGTTGTTGCAGGGGCCTGCAGATGCCAGCCCCAGTCAGAGCCAAGCAAAGCCAATCGCAGAAACCCTGGATCGCCCACGTCCTCGGGTCGAGACAACTGTTGGAGCTGCAACGAAAAATCGAGCCTGGACTCGCTTCAGGCCTGTGTGATTTCCCGCTCTTTCAGAATGCCCGGCAATTGCAGCGGTGGAAGTCGGAGGGATTGCGGCATATGAACCTTTGCCACATCCTGTCTGCGTATATGATCCTTTTCCAATATTTTATATTGGGTGCAATTATATTGATAAGAAAGGCGTATCTCACTTGCGTGCACACTGCACCAACGGCTCGCTCTGCCCGGCCTCGGTCTGATTCCCAATCAAGCAGGTGGCAGATTTGCCACAGTCTCAGCCAGCCAGTCCCGGGTCACCCAAGGTTCCAAACGCTGCATATTTACCCAACAAATAGACCGGCCTCACTGTTCTCGTTGCTTGGCTACGGCATGAGCGAAGCCTCCGGGCCGTAAATGCAGCTTTACGGGTTCATTCGCATGCAGGACATTCAGGCCATTGTCACATTGAACGATTACTGAGCAGAGAGAAAAAAAGTGGGCGTGAAAAAGTGAAGAAAACTCTGCTGAGGTGTGGCTGCACGATGCCACAGCACTGCGCCTCCTTTTCATCCCCAAAATAGCAACCATTGAAGAAGACAACCTTACGGGTACATCCCCGCACTGCCGTTTGTTCAGAAGGGTACGTCGTTCCTGAGCCAATCATTGCTCTCAATTAACCTTTATTCGGTTGTGTACTCAGAACTGGTAAATGACCCAATGGACATGTTTCAGATTCTCTTATTATTTTCTGATAAGTCCTGGGGCTTTTCCCTAAAGTTGTATTATTATCGGATTTGAGCTTGTAATAAACCCGAAGCAACACGGGCAGGACAGTACGAGTACTCATACATTACATCCTGCGAGTATTGTGCACAATTTTACTGAGCGCCTTCTTTTTTTCTTTTACGGCGTGCCTGTCGTTCTTTTATTAGCATCCTGTGCATCTGGACCCGATGTCTAGCGGTTCAGTATTAAAAAACCGACAAGGGGCGTGCAGGACAGGAGAAATGAAGTGCAAAAAGAAACCAAGTGCACGAGTAAAACCACAGGACTGGTAGGAATCCGAGACATAGGAGAAGAGGAAAACGTGTCAGAAAAATAAGAAAATTAAAACATCACGAAATTACTGGTACCTCTCTTTCCATTTCCTCCGCAGGATGCCGGTTCTGTTCGCGCCGCCCCCCTTTTCTTCAAACCCTCGTCTGTGACTTATTTGGGCATGTTCTTGCGCTGCTCGTACAGCCTGCAAAGCCGACCAAGACTACGACGTACTCCGTACTTCGTACGAGTATGAGCAACTTGGTTCCCCGTACTCGTACAGGGGCTTTGACGTTTTGGGCTGCGTCGTTTGTTTCCTTTTGTGCAGAGCAACGGTATCTCGTCATGGGAGCATCATTGGCAAAGCTGGTTTCTCGCTTTCCCCTCTTTGGTTTGTGGGTATCCGCCCGGCTTCCGTCATTATGTATTCGTGGCACTGGTATCTGGAAATACTTTAACGCTAAAACCGCTCGTTCTTCGGATCATCTCCCCTGATAAACAGAACTCATCTCGGGGAGCCTTTTCAGTGTCTTTTTCGACTACTCGTGCTGGTATTCTTCTCAAAGCCACCCCTGGTCGCCATCCTCCACATGCACGGTACCTTTTCGCCGGAACTAATTCTATCTTATCCTGGGAATGAGGATGCAGATTCAGGGTTTTTCTGTGAGATTGACAAGATGCACGCCAATGTGCAACATATTTTGTGTCAGGCTGTCATGTGGTTCTCTGCCCTGCACTAGGAAAAGCGATCTTTGCCAATTGCCGTCTGTCCTCCGTTCAAGCTCGACATTGATGTGGACTGTGAGGGTCTCATTCTGAAGTTGTAATACAGTGCTCGACATCTGGATGGCCGAGTTACGAGTGATATGGCATAACGACACAACACAATACGAGTACGCGTATCATTGGGTTTCGCAGGTGCAAAGTCTACAACAACCCGGACCCAGGCCGAAAACCACTGTCGGGGGTGTGAGACACGGAGGATTCTACGTTGACGGAGGAAATTCCGCATCCTTCACCGGCTTAATGTGATACAACAGACCACCGGTGTCAATGTTTTATTTTCGGGCCTCGTATCGAGTAAACCTTGGTGCTACTCTCTTATTTCTGCATTCGACAAACGATGCTTTTTTTTCACATAATACGAGTATGTACGACGCGCGAGGCCAGTGTCAAGCATGGGATGTGTTGCACATGGACGTAATGCCGTCTGGAGGCATGTTGCAAGGGCAAAATGACGGAGAACACAATAGGCAGAGTGAGCCAGATGTCGCTTCATCCTGCTGTTCTGGGCTGGATGCACGCCTTTTCTTTTCTCCTTTACTTTTTTCTCTTAACCTCTCTGTTTTTTTCTCAATGGAGTAGGGTTGCAGTAATCGTATACTCGTATCGTGCAGTAATCGTACTCCGGATACTCGTATCGTACTGAGCACATGTCGTATGTACATATGTATTTGCCTGGCTGCCGTGAAAGAACAAAAAAGCAAGGACAAGGCGATCGGCGCGGTAAACGAGCTTCCGGGACCAGGGGGGGCTCCGGCCTGGAGACAGCCTCCCCAAGATAAATTGCGACCTAAGCCGCGTGGAAGACGGCAGAGGCTCGCTAACCCCAGCAATCACAGGGTGTTATTCGCCAAAGACGGCTGCTTTGGACTTAGCACAGCGGATCATTTCAATTTGTCGGGATGGATGGGAGATGAGGGAAAAGCAACGGGATCGCAGCCAAAAGCCATATCGAGAAACCACTGAGACGAGGCAGAGTAGCTCTGGAGAAACGCAGTTGGGCTGGGCCGGAGTGAAATTGTGCCGTCGGCCTTTGGGACCTTTCTTTTTTAGAGTACCTTGCAGAAACATGTTATTTTTAATTTCGACGACCTGGCATTGAGTTGCTTTGTTTTGATAGCCTCCTCGTTGTGATGCTTGGGTGGTTCTCACTACATGCAACAAATACATGCAGGAAATAAAACAAACCATAACAAACCAAACCAACACCAAATCGTTTTACCTGTAGAGTCCTTTTAAAGATTCGAATCAAATTTTGTGTCTCAATTTGAGTCTTCAAAGTACGAATCACGATTACGAATTGCTTTTTCTTGTAAAGGCGAGAACGTTGTTTGCTATGAGTGAGTACCTGTACATATACAGGCTCACCAGTGAAATCCTTTGTACTCAGTAGACGCCGTACATATATTATTACTCGTACATGAGTGGGACACCAAGTACGGAATCGATAGTGGCATCTTTGTCCCGTAAGGCTGTGCTAATATCATACAGCGAGATCCGGCCACGAGCCCGGGTTATTGGCTGCTCTGGGAGGCCGCACGCTGCGGGGAGCACCATGAGTTGCGAGATATTTCACATGTGCCGTGTTTTGTTTCGCTCACTCGTCGTCACCAGTACTGGCATCTTCTCGTTTGCAACACCGCTCTGTCCTGCGGTGCGCCAATACTGCCACACCAACCGTGAAGGGCCGTATAAAAATATCTTTTCCACACACCCACATGCTGGACGTGATACATAGACTGCTACGACGCACATTGCATGCACCTGCAGGGCCACAGCCCCGCTGTCAAGCTTGAGCCTCCACCAATCTGTACCAGTCCTCACACCATCCGGTCACGCCTGTTTTCGTGCGCCAGGCGCATGCCCCGATCTGTGAATGCTGACCTCCTTCAGTGGTCGATGGCAGCTGTCCCTTGCGATGAAGATGTGCCGTTTCCCTTGACCAACCGTCGCGTGGCCGTGTTTCTTTTTTTAACAGCGGGTTTTCGATGGCATATCCCATTCTACCTGTTCTGCCTTTTTATTTTATTTCATTTTTTTCACCCTACCTCCGAGACCAAGCGGATATGTTCATTGCCGGTTTGCTTCCCTAGTGCATAGCATCGTAAACCTCTCAGATGCACATCTCTCCCCCACGTACTCGTATATGTAAACACCGCACCGTCACCGCTTGCATCACCGTCGCCGGCAGTTTGGCCCGCGGACAAAGGCCGGCGCGAAGCCTTCGGCCAGTCCAGGACGTGTTAGGGAGCTGGCGCGTTTTAGCGTCGGTCTTCACCAAAAAGTACGTGTTAGTGTGCCAACAAGAAGCGTGGCGGGGAAAATCAGGGAGGGAGCCAACTCCACTATCCTTCCCTTTCCACTTGGTGAAAGAAGCGCGGAAGCGCGAGAAGGAGGGGTGAACTCCGAGGATTGAAGAATTCACTAAATAATGGCTCAACGATATGTACACGTGACCATGCCACAGGCAGGAAAGAGCCGCCAGTAACAGAAGGCGCGTTGGGCCAGGAACGCTCCTGCCAGGTACGAGTATCACGAGGAGTTTTGTTCTTATGTACACACTCGACACACACTTGACATAGCAGCCATGCAAACGCACCGTCGGGTTGACCTGGCGGCCGTGCCTGTTTTGTGTCTCAAAAGATATCATAAATGAGATACTGCCGTCTACATGTACGTGCTCGTGCACGCTTTCGCTGCTAGCTTGGGGCAGCGTACACAGTAAACATCTTGAAGGAATTAGCAGGCGCGATACAGGGACGTGCCTTGTTCGCTCTGGCCGTTTCCTCGACCGCCTCAACCCAGAGCCGAACTGGGAAGGCGCGTCGGAACGGAGCCCGCGCAGGGCAGGAGCGAGCAAGAACGTAAACGTCGTACGCGTAGTCCCATCACCGGACGCAGCGGATCCGGAGAGGAAAAAAAAACACTGCAAACCGGACAACACGACAGAAACGACGAAAATGAGCGCGCCGACACAATCCTCCATCGCCGCTGCGTCGTATCTCGGCGGGCAGCAACGACCAAAAGAGTGCTACTTTGCGACTGGCAAACGCGAAGGCCGAGTCCACACAGCCTGGCCACAAATAGCACAGAACCTCGCAACCGTCCCACCCTCCGTCGTACGCCGTATGCACAATAATACATATACGAGTACGAGTACATACTGAACAGATGCATAACTTGCGGGCGTCGCAGTGCCTCAGCGCCTGCGACCTCCGGGTGCAGCGCACTAGGGCCAAACATAACGTTATTAACAGAGCTCATTATGATCTGCAGCCACCACCTGGCAGGGCCCTTTCCGCAGTCGTGTTTTTCGCTTCGCTGCTCCAGACTCGGAATAGTCTCGTTTCCGCACTGCCAGCAGGCCCGGCGCCCTACCGCTGACCGCTGTCTACGAGTACCTACAAGTCGTTTGCTGACACGACCAGACGGGACACCGAGGCATGGCAGAGACGGTCCCTGCTCCGTGTGCTCTGCTGCTCGCTGCACCGGACGACAGCATCCAGCAGCACTCTCTGCCTCTGTTTGAACATGGTCGGGCCTCGCGGCCAGAAACCCCCGTGGCCAGAAACCGCCGGACACCATATTACCCACTGCGGAAACAAGGGAAAAATACAAGGAGTGCTATCCACTCTGATTCAGAACGCAGGAAACAGGTACTCTGTACGAGTAATACTGAGTACTGCCAGCAGCCAAACAACGCCTCCGTACAACGCAAAAGCCCAAAAGGGACTGCAGCGTCCAGACTCGACCGGGGCAGGCGGCAACGTACAGTGGAGTTGGTACCCGGCCTCTTGTCACTTGTCTTGGTACCAGTTGTACCTCCCACCGGCAGCTCTTGGGGACGCACGCCCTGCAGGCCTCTCATCCGTGCACACACCCACACACCACGGAAAACACACCCCCCCCCCCCCCTGCTACTCCAAGCCTCCTTGACTTCTGCCCTATCCAACAAGACCAGATCCTCGCCGTCGTGCGGAAGACAAGAACAAAATGTTTTTATTTTTTTATTTTTAATCCCGTCTTTCGAGTCACGGACCGTGGAGTATATATCTCGTCGGGGGCCCCTCTTCTCTCGATCAGTCTTCATTCCAGTCCTGCAAGCCTCCTCGCCTGTTGATCCTCTCTGGCCTCTCTGCATCTTGTTGATACTCGCTCGTTCATACAAGCTGCCCTTTACCTTCGTTTTCGTTTCGTGTCCAGCATTTCCACCCATCCGTCCTCTGCTTTGTTTCCCATCCCCAAAACACCCCGTCCTGGAGTATACGTGCAGCATTCACGGTAAGTTATCACAGGAACACACAGGAGCACACAGGCATGCCGACTACGCTGCTAGCTGGCCGTTGATCCGAGAGAACACGCTCTAACTGTCAAACTCAAGGCCTTCATACACTGTCCAAATTACTCTACTTTTTGAGACATTCCTTAGATCACAACTCGGACGAGGTCTCACTCACCAGGCGTGCCTCGCAAGTGCTCGACCCTTGCCACCAGAGCACACGAGAGACCATTTTGTCCTCTTGCCGTCTTAAAGCCCGGCTCCCTCCCTCTCCCGCCAAGATGAGCAACGGCTCCGACGAATTCAACTCTCTCTACCCAGAGCCTCCGCAGGGCGTGTTTGCCTCGCCGTCTCTCGCTCACCAGCACATGTCGCCCAACCGCTTCTTCCCCAGAACGCATCAGAACTTCATTCCGCAAGTGTCGGCACCCATTGACGACGCCGGCCTCCTGTACGCAGACGTGCCTTTTACGAGCATGTTTGGTGACCACATGTCGCCGACCATGTACTACGACGACTCTGAAATGCGCATCTCGTCTTCCAGCCTGTCCACGGCCTCCGGGCCCTCGGCGCCGTCCTCTGCCGTCGGCTCGCCGCGCTCGCACCACGACGTCCTGGCCAGTGTGCCCGAGTGGCCGGCCGCCCAGTGCCTGAGCGTGAGCCCCAACATTGTCAGCCAGGGCGACTTTTTTGGCCCCGGCGAGTACAGCTACTCGAACAGCCATATGGACGAGTTTACGCACTTTGACTTTCCCCAGCCGAAGTCGTTTATTGGTAAGTTTGTTTTTGTCCCGCTGGATTTGTTTTGAATTTTGAACAAACGGACCCCCTGCTGCATGGTCGCATCGCCTGCAGAAAATGCTACGGAGACACCGACATGTACATGTATTGTGGTACTGTGATCCCCCGCTGACATTTATCTCCGCTCTTTTTTCGTTACAGCAGACCCGACTATTCTTCACTCGCAAGTCCGCACCTTGGGCATCCCGACCCTGGACGCCTACCCGCAAATGCCCCAGCCCGCCAACACGGCCTTTTCTGCCTCGCCCAGACCCTCGCCTGAGCTCAAGGCCGACTCCTCCATCTCGCCCTTTGCCACCGGCACCGGCAACTTCCCCCAGTACAGCAGCCCGTACCTGACCCCGACCCAGGTCCCGACCCCAATGGACGACAAGCGCAGCCAGGCCAGCCGCGGAAGCCGGGATAGCCGGAGCTCCTTCTCGGGCTACTCGGCCGCCGACCAGGGCTCGGACAGCGAGAGCAAGGAGAAGTGCCCGGACCCCACGTGCGGCCGCCGCTTCAAGGATCTCAAGGCGCACATGCTCACGCACCTGACGGAACGCCCGGAAAAGTGCCCCATCCAGACCTGCGAGTACAACATCAAGGGTTTTGCCCGCAAATACGACAAGAACCGCCACACCCTCACCCACTACAAGGGCACCATGGTGTGCGGCTTCTGCCCCGGCTCAGGCTCGCCGGCCGAGAAGTCGTTCAATCGCGCCGACGTCTTCAAGCGCCACCTCACCTCGGTGCACGGCGTCGAGCAGAACCCGCCCAACAGCCGCAAGCGGCCTGCCGGCTCGAGCGGCGCCTCCAAGCTGTCGACGTACGCGCCCGACGCCACGGGCAAGTGCAGCACGTGCTCGCAGACCTTTTCCAACGCCCAGGACTTTTACGAGCATCTGGACGACTGCGTGCTGCGCATCGTGCAGCAGGAGGACCCCGCCGAGGCCGTCAACGCGTCGCGCCTGGCCGAGGTCGAAAACGACAAGGAGGTCCAGGCCACGCTGGAGAAGAACCAGGTCTTTTCCGCGGCCGCGGACGCCGCCCTGGCCGGCGCCGACGACGAGGACGACGAGGACATGGACGAGGAGGAGTGCGACGACGCGAGCCCCAACAACCACGCCGGCGCCGGCTCCGCGCGCGGCATGTCCGGCTCGCCCAAGAAGTTCAAGACGGGCCCGGCCAACGGCATCCAGAAATCACGCGGCATGACCCACTCCCGCGGCGGTGTTCCCTTCACGGGCAAGCCGCGCTCGCGCCGCAGCCGCCACAACTACCCGACGTCCTGGGGCTTCGACAAGGGCCAGATGACCATGCGCAAGCGCGTCATGACCGTCTTCCAGGGCCCCCGCCGCCTGGCCAAGGACGACATGATGCTGTCCACGGAGCACGAGGTCCGCCTCAAGCTGTCCGACGGCAAGTCGTACGTCACCGACCTCGACGTGCAGACGCTCAAGCGGGCCGAGGGCTTCCTCACGGCCACAGACGAAGAGAAGGGCCCTTGGATCTCGGATGACCCCACTGCCGAGCAGATCAAGCAGATGCAGGTGGGCATCTAAGGCCCAGAGAGGTTTTTTTGCGCTCTCACCCAGCGCGGCGCCAGCCACAAAACTCTTCACTCCCCCCCCTCTTGCACCCTTTCTTCTCTTACATTTTTTGGGGTCCCAGAATATGGGCATATATACTTTTACTGGGCTTAATGACTGATGCTGGGTTTACGACATGATCTGGGCGAACTTTACCAGTTTGGGTTCTTTGGCCGGTCTATTCTGTGTGTTGATAGCTGCCTCTTTGGATACGTTTTGGTCCTGTTTTTTTTTTTTTTGGCTCTTTTGGAAAGCCTTTTCCTGTCTGCTTGTCCTTTGCCCATCTAATCATGGCTGCAAAAGGCTGCGAGACACCGATACCCTTGCTTAATGTTTTACTTTTGAATACAACCAATCTTGACCACCTTGAATTTGTTCTTATTAGCTTGTGGATGAATCTTTTCTTCTCGTTCTGCCGTCTTCGGGTTGTCCTATTGCTTTTTTTGTCCCGCCATCGCTTATCAGATAGCCGGGCCCCACGATATCGCCGAAATTCTTCACCACGCCCAACATCATGTCCCTCGTTGCCCGCGTGTCGTTGACGGGCGCACCCGGCACCGATCCGGAGGACTACCTCTACTCGGCCCTCAGCGTCATCTTCCCCGACGACACAACCAACCAGCATGGCGACGCCGACCACGGCGTGCTTTACACATCGCCACACCTGCCCGAGCCGCTACACTTGTCTGTGACGGACCCCAGCGGCACAGACGCCCGCAAGCTGTTTAGCCACTTTGTGTGGAACTCGTCGCTGCTGCTGGCGAAGCTCATCGAGGCAGGAACGCTCGCCGCAGCCGAGGCCCAACGAGAGGGCCTTGGGGAGGAGGAGGAAGGCAATGCGCTGGCAGAGGAGGCCGTTGCCCGCATTGGCCGGCTGCGGGGAAGCGGCCCGGCGTCGGCCATCCCCGAGGACCCCGTCACGAGCGAGCACTGCCGTGTGTCCGCGTTTGATGTGGCTGGGCGGTCGTGCGTCGAGCTGGGCGCAGGCACGGCGCTGCCGTCGATCCTGGCGGCCTTGCTGGGGGCCTCGCGCGCCGCCATTACCGACTACCCGCTGGACGTGGTGCTGGACAACCTGCGGGCGAACCTGGCACGCAACGTCCGGCCGGCTGGGCCCGGCGACGCGCCGAGCAGGGGGAAAAACCCCTCGTCGGCAGCGATCACCTCGGTGGATGGCCATGCATGGGGCCGCTTTGACTCGGACTTTGCTCGCGCTGGCCATCACGCCTTTGACCGCGTCTTTGTCTGCGACTGTCTGTGGATGCCCTGGGAGCACGACAACCTGCGCAGGTCGATCGACTGGTTCATGAAGGAGGAGGAGGACAAGAACGCCGACGGCGACGGCCCGAGGTGCTGGGTTGTTGCCGGGTTCCATACGGGCCGGCCCAAGGTGGCTGCCTTCTTCGACGAGGGGGCGCTGGCCGCCGCCGGCCTCGAGATCGAGGCCATCTGTGAGCGGGGCTGCGACGACCACGAGCGGCCGTGGGCTGCGGACCGGGGCATTGAGGACGTGACGGAGCGGAAGCGGTGGCTGGCAGTGGCCATCCTGCGGCGACTGCGGAAGCCAGTGTCTCGTTGATTCGACCTGCCACGCTCGCACGTTTAGCACAGCATGGCGAAAGCAGGCTTCTTCCAAACCGGTCATATTTGAAGATCTGAACGAGGTGGAACACATGGGATTAATATCATACAATATGGGAAACATCAACTCCGGGAGAACGCCGGATGCGCCTCTTTTGCTGCTGCAGTGGACAATTCGAGAGGCATGCAAAAAGCCGAGGTGGGAAACGGACTGGAGCAATGCAGAAAACGACCCAAAAAGCCAGAAGCGAAAAAAAAAGAAACAAAACAAAACAAAAACAAAAAAACAGATAAGACGGTAAAATGCAGGCCCAACCCAGATATAAACCAACAAACAAAACGCAGCAGGAGACGCCGAAACGAGAGAGGACAAAAAGAGCCTTGGCTCGGCCGGCAAAACGGCCTAGCCCTCAAACTCCTTTTGCAGATACACGGCTGCGACCAGGGCGTGGTCGCGCTCGTATGGCTCGAGGGTCAGCTGCTCCTTGGGGAAGAAGCGGGACTCCTTGAGCTTCTGGACCTCGCTGGCAAAGACGGCCTCGGGAGCGGCGGTCGAGTCGATGCAGTTGGCCTTGATGCTCAGCAGCAGGCCGCCGCCTTGCCGCAGGAACATGCTGGCGTTGAGGGCGACGATGCGGGCCTGGTCGGGCTGGGCGACGTCGCTGAACACAACGTCGACCATGGGCACGAGGAAGCGGTACTTGAGCGGGTGGCGGGCGTCCTGGACAATGGGGACGATGTTGGGGCGCTTGGACGCCATGTTGATCAGGTCACGGCCGGACCGGTGGCTGAACTCCACGGCGTAGACCATACCCGTGGGGCCAACAATGTCGGAAACGTGGGACACGGACGTGCCCGAGGCTGCGCCGAGGTACAGAACCTTGGAGCCGGGCTTGATAAAGAGGTTGTCGACGCCGCCCAGAATACCAGCTGCCAGCTTGGAACGGAACGGGTTCCAGATGCGGTACTCGACCTTGCCGGCCGGCGTGCCGTCCTCGTTCTTGGCCGTGTTCTCGACAGTGATGCGCTTCTCGCCGTAGACAGAAATGCCGGGCGCGAAGTTGCTTGTTGCCAGCAGATCCTCCTTGCCGCCGCGTGCAACAAAGATGCCCTTGTGACGGTGAGGCTCCTGAAAAACAAGAAACAAATCGTCAGCGAGCTGCTCCAGGGCTTCTTGCCAGCCATTGCCGACTGCTGCCAGAGACACAGGGCCCATCAACTTACCACCACAACCTTGCGGCCACCTGCAGCACCGCCGGCGCCGCCACGGCCACCACGGCCGCCGCGAGCGCCGCCCCGTGCGCCGCCGCGAGCACCACCCCGGGCACCGCCGCGGCCACCGCCACGGCCGCCACGGTCGCCGAAACCACCACGGCCGCCTCGGGCGCCACCGCGACCACCACGATCACCACCGCCGAAACCGCCACGGCCGCCGCCGCGAGGACCACCGCGAGGAACGAAGCCCATTATTGCTTGTTGGAGAGGCTGGAGGAAAAAAGGGGGTAAAAGGGAGCCGGAGACGAAGAGAGAACGGCAGGGCACAGCACAAGACGACAGAGACAGCTCGAAACAACGTTCTTGCGTTTCGCTTGCGAGGTGCAGATGGGCCTGGAAAAAAAGTTTCAGAGCAAAACTTTTGCTAGGAAAAAGAGCGAGGCGGCGAAGGCAAGACTGGCTCGAAAAAAAGTTGCAAGGCCCTCCCCGTCCAATGGAGCTACAAAATTTTTAGTTTCCGCCTTTTTCTGCCGCGGCCAATCAGGACTTGTCAGAGCAGTCCACCTCGGAAGAAATATATTGCTCATCCCGTCCGAGCTACTGCATCCAGACCCACTCTATTGTGCTCTCGTGTCACGTGTGCAGGTTCACTTGATGACAAAGATTTCTGCTAGCGCCGACCAGCGAGAATACGAGTACACAGGATAGGGCAGGTCAACCCTATCCTCTCCCCTCGCGCTTTCCTCACGCAGAAGGCATCCCGACCCACCTGAATTTTTCGAAGCGTGCGGGTCCCACTTTTTCCCTTTCTCTAGACCAGGCCTGAAAAAAATATTGCAGTGTCGATTTTCACAGAGAGAAAGTTCGCATCCCCCATCTCGACGTTTTCCCATCACCAACCACCGCCACCACCACCAAACAGACAAGATGGTAAGTTGGATGTGAAGGCGTGACGAGAGGGAGGACAAGAGACAGACAGGACGCACAAACGCCTCTGGACCCGATTGCCTGTTGCCCGCGATGCACCCGTTACGTCTCGCGATCCGAACATAAGAGCAGCCATCAACGAAACTGCCCACGACAAAACGCACGCACGATTGCCTTCGCATCAATTCAACACATCTGCTGGCCGAAAAGCTCTTTCGGACGGGTGCATGGACAGGCTGAACAACGTCCAGCTCGGACGAAGAGGACAATGATATTGAGATGAGAAAGGCCGGGCACAACAGCAGGCTGGCTTGATGCTGCTGCAGCAGGGGAAACGAACGGCCAGTCGACCGAGCGGCCGCCGGCGGACCCGAGCAGACACGGAGCAAATGTCGAGGCAGCGACACGGGCGCAGTTGCGGTTACGGAAAGAGAAGGGACACTGTCATCTCGGTCTCGTCGACAAAGCCACGGGGCTATCTCAGGAGAGGAACGAACGAGAGAGACTAACTTTCCCTCTCCAGGTCCGTTACGCTGCCCAGGAGATCGCTCCCGCCAAGTCGGCCCGCGCGCGCGGTGCCTACCTGCGCGTGTCCTTCAAGAACACCCGCGAGACCGCCCAGGCCATCAACGGCTGGAAGCTGCAGCGCGCTGTCACCTTCCTCGAGAACGTCAAGGAGAAGGTCGAGGCCGTCCCTATGCGCCGGTACGCCGGCTCCACCGGCCGCACCGCCCAGGGCAAGCAGTTTGGTGTCTCCAAGGCCCGCTGGCCCAAGAAGTCTGCCGAGTTCCTGCTCGGTCTGCTCAAGAACGCCGAGTCCAACGCCGATGCCAAGGGCCTGGACACCAGCAACCTGATCGTCAAGCACATCCAGGTCAACCAGGCCCCCAAGCAGCGGCGGCGGACGTACCGCGCCCACGGCCGCGTATGTTTCCAGATTCCATACCCCCCATCTGCTGCCGAGCTGGCTTTTTGAATTCCCCTGCTGACAGTCCAGATCAACCCGTACATGTCGAACCCCTGCCACATCGAGCTGATTCTGACCGAGGCCGAGGAGACCGTTGCCAAGGGCGAGAGCACCGCCTCGTCGGTTGCCCACTTGAGCTCAAGACAGCGCGGCCAGCGCATTCGCCGCGCCCTGACCGAGGCATAAATATCATTTTTTGTGTCTCGCCAGGGGAGAGGGAGTGTTGAGCGGTTGACTTTGAGCCTTTCACTCTGAATTTCCACAAAAAAAAAGCGACGGGGAATGGTCAAGGGTGTTTATCGGCTTGCATACCGGGACAGGCCAGGACAAGCAAGAGCCAGCTACCAAAAGTGAAAGTCTGTGAACAGGAGCAGGATAGGTGACATGTTGGGTGAGACGGCATCGGGAACTGAACCGTTCCTCGCTCGACTCTGCTTTTGGAACCCCGTCTCTCTCCGGTCCACACGACGGCATCCGGTTTCTTTGTTCCGAAAAAAGGAAGGCAAGGCCTCGCGTCTATCTTCTTTGGTCCGTCTTATTTGATACACTTGGGCAACTGAGAAGCACAGGACGTGCGGAGTGGGATAATGGGTCCGCGAGTTTTTGTCCCTATTTACCAAAAGCAATTAAAAAAATTGAGAAAACTGAAAAACACAATGTACAACGCTGCACGGATGATAATAAACAGCTGCAGATTTTTAGTATATTGCCATAAGAGCTATCAATCTTGGAGTGGAGTGCGTAGAAGTACGAGTAAAACAGTCATAATTCATCAGAGGGCCATCTTCCTCCTTGGCCAAGATTCATCGTCGGTTCTTGCAGTCTTGCACCCCCGTTCTTCCGCCCGTCTGTTCCAAAACGCTGATTGTTTATTCAGCAAAACGTAATTCTGGTCATAAATACCATGTGTTCGAGCAGGCACGAGGCAGCCAACGTGGAAAAAAGAGAAAAAGAGTAAAGGAGAAGAAAAAACCACCGTTTCCCCTTCTTGTGGTACTGGCCATCTATCGCAGCCTACCTCTTGCAACACCGTAACCTGCCCTGACGACGGTTGCTGTTAAGCTTATAAAGCAAAAGCCGAAGCTTTTTCCATGTTAGAGATCAGTTGATCAAGTTGGCTGTTAACGACCTCGCCAACAAATTTCACTTGGTAGTTGTGTTCGATGTTGTAACACTTGACGTAGTTGATGCGCGAGGTTTGCGTCAGATTATTCGCACGGCCATTTGGGATGATCATGATCGGTTCAAAGCCCAGTGGCGGCTCGTTTTCCAACAAACGTGGTAAACTGCCCTGCGAGTAGGCAATGCCATGATGCTCCGGCTTTGAACCCGGCTTGGCGCATGCCCGATTCCCGTAGGAGAAGATGGCGAGGCAGAGACAGCTGCCCTCATATGACCGAACGATGATGAATTGCCTGTCTTTGCAAAAGACGGAGTCGTTGTCGCTGACAGCGGTGGTGCCGCCCCGGGGTTCAGCCCAATTCATTTTGAGAACCTGAATGGTTTTCAGCCGCCCTGCTTTCTGAGAAGAAAAGTGATAGAAACTTACCCGTCCGTTTCGAAACTCTTTTGAGTTATGAATTTTGAACTCGCGATCTATTCTAGTCAGTTCTGATTTTGCCCTGATTTCGCCCGAGACTGTCTCAAATGGCTGCCATACTTGATCTATAATTGGAAGCCATACTTGATCCATAATTGGAAGCCATACTTGATCCATAATTGGAAGCCTGTGAAAAGTGACTATGAGAGCCATGGTTTGACGAGACGGGCGTCTCATAGATATAAGGGGCAGCTGTGGTTTTGTGAGAAATGCGTTTGCATTCAAAGGTCAGGTGCTTGTCGGGGAAAGGCTCACTTCGTGCCCCTGAGGTCGCAGTGTAATACTGGTCCTCGGCAAGCGTGTCGGCAATCTCTGTGCCTGGATATACGTGAAGAAGTCGTGTTAGTAAGTTAGCACCTTTGGCCATGGA
Organism: Sporothrix cf. nigrograna; assembly: GCA_019925305.1. Lineage (NCBI taxonomy): Eukaryota > Fungi > Ascomycota > Sordariomycetes > Ophiostomatales > Ophiostomataceae > Sporothrix > Sporothrix cf. nigrograna. The sequence continues at coordinate 327,602 of JADHKR010000006.1, read as the reverse complement.
CAGAGTATACAAATACCAACCTTCTTGATAATCGAACTGGGATTGGTTTGGGCCGAAATGACCACTGCCTTGTTTCGTATAATACATTAGCTATGGATGGCCGCCGCAGCGCTTGGTACAGCAGCCTTGGATGCATAGACTTACGGAACGGCTGGAAATTTCCGGAAGATCTGTGACTGGGTCGATACGGACGACGGCGGCCCTGTCTTCCGCCTGCGGGCCGGTTGTCACCATATTGGTTTTCGTGATTGTAGTGGCTGAACTCAGGGGCAACGTTCCACCCGGTGTTCGCGCTGGAGACGTTGGAATTCGAATATGCATTACTGGCAGCTCCGTGATCTGGGAAAAAGCCCCCGGCAGAGCTTCTGGCAGCAGATAGGGTGGTTTGGCCGTGTAGGTTCCAGTCATGATTTCCCAGATTGTGAGCGGGCTGGCTGGGACTGCTGTAGTTGTGGAAGCCAAGGCTCTGGTAATTTTGCTGTGGCTGGACATAAGACTCCTGCAGCGCCGTGTAGGAAAAAGCTGCCATGTTGCCCTGGCGGTAGTCTCCTGTCTGACTCTGAGTTGCGTTTAATTGACTCACCACGCCTCGAGGCGTCGAACCTAGGTCATATGGCTCTTCGGCGGCCAAGGCATGGGACTCGCTGTAAGGGTGCTGATCGTCTTGGTCCTCAGCATTTGAGGGTGGATTGTCTTGATCTTCAGCAACAAGCTGCTGGCCGTCTTCGTCCTCAGCAACAGACTGCTGACCTTCTTCGTCCTCAGCAACAAGCTGTTGATCGTCTTGGTCCTCAGCAACAAGCTGCTGGCCGTCTTCGTCCTCAGCAACAGACTGCTGACCTCCTTCGTCCTCAGCAACAAGCTGTTGATCGTCTTCGTCCTCAGCATCAGAGTGTGGATCGTATTGTTCCTCGGGTGTGGTAGGGTGCTCTCCAAAACTCAGGTTTTGGAATGCCGATCCCATCGATCGCGGAATATCATCAGAGACAACCTCGGGTTGCGCATCGTACTGGAATTCTGCATCTTGGCCGGCCGGAGTGGCATTGCCAGCAACGTACTGGAGGCCATCACCGGGTGCTGCACCACTGCCGGCTCTCCTTTTGTCGACGGCTTTATGGCCGCTGTGTTTGCCTCTGCTACCCATGCCGGAAACGACAAACCCCAGCTTACAGGCGCCAACGTCCACCAGTACGGGGAGGATCCAGAAACGCCAGCCGAGATTCAAGAGAAAGCAGCGAAAAATAAAGTGATGAAGGGAAAGAGGGCATGGACTGAGAATAACAAGAGACAAGTGCAGTGGGGTAAATATCGCATCTCACATCACAAGAGTAGAAACGAGCACTGGGGCATTATATTCATATAAAATAAACGAGCAAACACAGCGAGAACGGCCCTTGCGGCTCTGCTCAGGCCAGCGTCCTGCCTTCTTGTCCTCATGGTCTCGGGGCCGTCTCCAAAGAAGGCTGAACTCTTGTGTCTGGAACGGCCGCCGCTCTCAGTCGAGCGTCATGCATCTGCGAGGGTGTGTGGTGACGACTAGCAGATGTATGATAGCGGGACGAAAGTGCAGAAACAGACGAGTCAACTGTTCCCTGACATGGCTGCTATTGTGTGGACGAGCGACTGCCCCTGTGCTGTGCTGTTTCGGCAGGCGGCAGAGGCAGACGTTGGGTTGGGGTTGGGCCGCGCTTTCCTCGGGGTGCATGTGAGCAAAACAGCACCACGCCGTTGGCTGCTTCCCTGCATGGCTGCCCAAAGCGTCGACCACGGAAGGCGCGAACCTCACCACAGCCTGGCCTGCTTTGTAATACGCCGAAACTCAAAAGCATCAGACAACACGACACAAACGCCTCAAAAAACACATCACCTTCCACGTCAAACAGAACCGATCCCAGCAAGACTGCGCCGGTGCGCCCGCTTGATGGCTTGCTTCTGGCCACGCGGACGGCGGGCGTGGCACCCTCTTGAGAGAGCTCGACCAATACTGGGTGCTTCCCCATGCATACGATAATGCCACCCTCCCCCCCTTTTTTTGTCATCTTCTTTTGTTTGACCCGCGCGAAGGAAAGCCCTGTGAGTGGTCGCCCTGTTTTTCTGTCTCGAACGGCACGCTATCATTGGTCTGGTCGCCACCTCCGTACTATGTACATGCTCGTACGGAGAGGCAGACCGCTACAGAGCCGCGCATGCGGTTTTCTATTTTCGTGGTGCTTGTGCCCGTTGCTCTTTTCTGCTCTTTCGTCGCGATGTAGGCGCGTGTTTACCTGCGCGCTATGCCGCTAATGATATCTGACGGTTCATCCTACTCACTAATACTCGTACGCGACGCACCCGCATTTAGCCTCTTCTACTTTGCCCTCTCCTCTCTTTTGCTCTCGGCTCTCTTCTTCACAGTCCACTCTGTTCTTCGCAGCCAGGCCCGCCGCCTCCGACCCCGCGGCGGCGACAGGCCGACGGGCGACGAGAGAGCGATGGGCGTCGTGAACAGGCCCGCGGGGCAGCACGTTTTCCACCACTCTCTCCAAAACGGGCAGAGATACGGCGATGGAGACAGCAACGGCTTCGACACTTGCCGCAATGTTCTGGCAGACCGGTTGCGGCGTGACCACGGCGAGCTGTCGACAAAACACCTGAGCTTTGGCGATCGCCCGCTCATGCTTCCCCCGTACCCGTTTGCTGAGCATTTCCCGCCCCGCCGTCCTTCTCCATCAGCACAGCCTCCCGAATATCGGCCATCTCAGGCCCTTCCTGTTCGAACAAAACCCGTTGCCGGCCCTTCCCAAGACGGCCCGACACCCCAGTCTCCCCATGACGACCACACCAGCATTCAAGCGGCCCCTGGGGACTTGTATGGGCACAGCAGCAACGGCGAGTCAACTGATTTCTCCGGCGTGTCAGCGCCAGGGCGGGCAACCCGCCAGAATTTGCGAAATTTTCCACCGCATCTGCCGTGGACCGAGATGCCGCCACCGCGTCACGACGACGAGCCGGCTTTTGGCAATTTGCATGCTCTTCGGGGCGCTGAGGAACATCCTCCGCCGGCTGGCAGCCGGCACGATGCCGCCCAAAACCACAGCCACCACACTGCGAGCAACAGTCACGTCCAGGCACCCCCGAGCCACCTGAACAGCAACTCCTCCCCGCCTCAAAAGACGAGCCCCGCGCCCAGCATACCCGAGCTGTGGTCCAATCTGTATGACCAGCGAAAGCGCGCGGCACAGTACCGGAGCCAGATGTCTGCTCTGCGCGCCCTAATTTCGGGGTTGCACCGCAAGAAGGCTGAAAAGGATCGTTCTCTCCAGAGCCTGACTATTTCTTACTCGGAAAAGGCCCAGCCATTTCCGCGGAAAGAGTCCGCACGACTTGTGGAGATCATTCGGAGCCTCGAGGGGGAATGCGCGTTGGCAGAGTCCCAGTACGAACAGCTAGGCAGGGAGCTGGACCGTCGCGAGGCCCGGCTGGAGCTGTCCGAGGTCGAATTTTTTGACCGCTTTTATGCTTGTCAGCCTCCTGCTTTGACCGGTCCTCATCCTCAGCCACCGTCAAGACCCACCCCGATCGAAAACAATGATGATGCAACTCGCAGTACGCAGACTCAGGCTCAGGCTCAGGCTCAGGCTCAGGCTCAGGCCCAGGCCCAGGCCCAGGCCCAGACCCAGGCCCAGACCCAGGCCCGGGCCCAGGCTTTGACCCAGGCGCAGGCTCAGGCTCATGTCCCATCCACCAGCCCTCATTCGGCCACCCAAGTCTTGCCGTCTGATGAATTCCTGGTAGGAATCCCTAGCGAGCGAGCTACCAGCGTTCACCCGCTCTACAATTTCTTCCTTGAGACAGTCAAGGACTTTCATACGTCGAAATCCGTCCTCACAGAACTCAACCTCGAACGAGACGATATTTTGGAAGAACTGCATGTTTTAGTCATGCGAGAGCGTAGCCACAAATTCAAAGACCGCGACCTTGGGAGTCTAAAACTGGCGCTTGTGGGAGACAGCCGATCGCAGCAGTTCCAGTCCGATTTTGGAGGCTATCTCGACGAAGGAGACGTTGCATTTCTGCAAGACTTTGACAACAAGTCGGCCTTGGCCAAATCTGCAATTTCTGCTGCCAAAAAGCGAGCAAAACGTGTCCGCGACACGTGCGTCCAGAAGGCGCTTGTGCCAAAAATGCTGTCGCTGGAGGAGGAGCTGGACTTTTCATTTTTCCAAACTGACAAGGAAGCCGAGGCAGACGACCTTGCTCCCGACATTGAGCTCGACAACAATTCGGCTGTGAGGACGTATACCACGCGCTTTTCGATCCTGCTGTCCAGTCCTGTTTTCGTCGCCGAGCACTACCCCCTGACAGCCAAAAACGTCGTCAAGAAGATGCTTGCCATCCCCGAGAGCGATCCGCAACGGCAGCTGCTCATCGACCAGAGCGTCAAGGAGTATGGCATCTTGACTTTGCTGACGCGTTCGGCCGATGGAAACAAATTCGACTTTATCAACCGCTGGCTTCTGCAACAGCTGCGAATGTCGCCCCTGGCGGTGACGCAGCTGTACACCATCTTTTCAGGCACTCTACGCGTCGTCAACAAGCTGCAGTGGCAAGAAGACGTGCTGCACTTTTGGACCCGTGACGGTACAAATATCCCCGACAAGTACAACCATGGGCCCATCACAGAAATGACATCGTCGACATCACTGCCGTCATCTGCCTCGCCCAACGACACCAAGAATGCAACCCCGCTTCACGAAAATACGTCCGTTATTACGGAGCCCGACGTTCCTGAACATTTATCACAGACGCAATGAGCGTCGTTCCCTTTATTGTCCCTTTGCCTATCTCATTTGTTTTATAAAGATATCCCACTTCCTTTTTTTTCTTGCAGCACTATCTGTCCTGCATTTTTATACCACCTTGCTCCTCCTTTTCCTTAAAAAGCTTTCCCACTTTCGCTCTTTTATTTCCACCTTTTTATATTCCTAAGAGATTCGCTCGCCGCGGATAACTGTAGGAGTAGATTAGATAGTGTTGCCTTTTGTTCTTTTGTTGTACTATATCATATTATTTTTTAATCTGGCTTTTCGGGGTTCGACCTACAATGACACTATCTATCTACGTCACTTTAGAAGCAAGCTTGGCTACCTTGGCAGCCGCGCCATATGTGACAGCAGTGGCACCCAACATGAGCTCTGACAGCTCTCATGTTGCCTCGCCGCGGAGTGACGATCGCGGAGTTGTTCTACCACGTGACGTACTCTTTCTGAATCACGTGATATTTTATCCAGTTATTTAGTGCGGACCACGGGCCGAGCCTCGTAGTTCAGGCCCTAGGGCATTAATTAGTGCGAGACTACCAAGGACACCGTCGGCATGCGTCAGGTTGCCGGCCTATTTTTCAATTTGCACTTCTTGACACACTCGTTTGCAGCTGTATACAGTGCGGTGGCAACGCGGCTATACGAGTACTGTACGAGTAGTGTATTTGCGGGCTGCCAAACTAGATTGCCGTCTTGATAGGAGCAGCGAGTCGCGGTTGCCGGTTGGCAAAGAGTGCTGGCATTCTCCAACGATGGACCAGGAAATTTTCGTGAATGTGCAACGCCTTGGCAGCGCGAGACGAAAACAAAAGCGAAAAAGTGCCGTCTTGGCGCGGAAGAGTTTTGAAGCAGCAGTTTCGTCTTAAAATGGTACCCTTTTGTTCGTTTGATGTAGGTCGGGGTCTTCCCTCCGTATGACATGAACTTTTGCTTCGACGAAAGGGCAACGGGCACAGAGTATCAAGGGAAATAGGCAAAAGAGAAGCGGTCCAGCTGTGAGCTGGGAACAGAGAAACGCGTGCAGAAAGAAGAAATAGGAAAAAGCAAAGTGGGTGGAGACATTTCTGGAGGGGCTTGAAAGACACAGGCTTGCCATTATCAAGTGCACAGCTGTTGTCGCTTGTCGTTGCCCGCCGGCGTCGTTTCTGGCGTATTGTGTTACTCGGAAGCAAACGCTGCCGAAAAAGAGTCGCCTCTCACGGAGAAAGGTTCGAGAAGAAAAGAGAAAAAAAAGAGAAAAAAAAAGAGAAAAAAAAGAGAAAAAAAAGAGAGAGAGACAAAAATGGGGCCTAAAAAGCTCAACGACCCTGGCAAGGAAAAGAACAAACAAGGGGACCCGGAGCCTGCTCGAAAGGGCCAGACGGGTCGTGAGAGCAAGCAAGGTACGACTGCTAGCCCAAACGCGCTCGAGGAAAATAGTTTTTTGCACTTGTCTTCTCTGTGGCCCTTGTTTCAGGCTTGCTTGAGGTTGTCGCAAAAGCGGGGCGGCCGCAGATCTCGGGGTCGGAGCAGGAGGCTACGCAGAGAAGCTTTTACTCGCACGTGCGAATGCAACCGGTAGAGCAGCACTGCTTGTGTTGCCCTGTGCCACCTTCTTTCTCTATCTGTGGAGTATGTGGGGGGGGGGCGCTCCGGACTCCGTCGCAGCCGTGCAAAAGATCTGTTCAAAGATCGAGTCGCAGCCGTGTCGCGGACCGCTGCCAAACACAGACCTACTCCTGTCCAGCTTGGCGAAAGCTGGCAAGCGAAGAAAGGCGGCGTACATCGCCAGCCGAGGAGAGCTGGAGGAAGAAGAGAAAAGAAAAGGAAACAGACAACGTCAAGCGAGACAACCGACAGCCGGCCGGACGCTTGGCCAGCCTTGTTTCTTTCTGCTTCTCTGTTTCTAGCAAAGCTGTGTTCCTCTTCGCGTCCCCTGTCCCTTGTTTAGTGTGGCTTCACTCCGGTTTCTTGGCTACGGAACGGCATCTCTTACGCTTGCCTGGCTCTTCTCGAGCTACCGCGTTCCTCCTGTCGAATCCACGTCTTTCTACTTACACATTAGTTCTTTCTTTGTTCAACTCTTACTCTGCGGTGTTCTTGCTTAGCCTCTCCAGGTGCAGTGCGGTCCCCAATCTCTCCCTTTTCCCTTTATTCAGGACAGCCACATCTTGTCTGGAGCTGATCGGTTGACCCGAGCTGCTTATCCGGCCCTCTCTTAATCACTCTTTCTCTTTCGTCTCTACGTCTTCCTCTTCTCTTTTTTGTGTTCTTTCTCTATCTACTCATCTTTTCAGTTCTCGCGTCCCTCCAGCCCATCTTGTGTCCACCTTGCATCTCGTATCGTGCCTCTTGATAGCCGCTGCCTCTCCAATGAGTCCACACAGACCCAAAACGACAAGCTGTCTGTAAAACGACACGTTTACCTCCCTCTCGCCCGACACGCCGCAGTCCTGGAGTGCCTTTACTGTCATTCAATGGCCACGGTCTCGCCTCCTCGTCTCTCGTTCGTCTCGGCTCCGGCTCTCTCTTGAAAAGAGCGTACGCTCTTTAATATTAGCTCATCGCCTCCCTACAGACACCTCACACCGCCCACGCCAGCCTCCACGATGCCCAACTCGACATACACAGCCGCCACCGTGCTCCTCCGCAAATACAACATTTTTAGCCGTGCTGATTCTTTGCTGGACCTGCCGGCCTCTGCCTCGATGGCAGCCGAACCTGCCTCGGGCTCGGTGGCAGCGCCCTTTGCCGGCCGCCTCGGCTCCTACATGGCCCTTGCGTGCATACTGCTCACAGTCTACGTCGTTCACGGCCACCGCAGGCGGAAACTCAACCTGCCGTTCTACAAGGCGGCCAAGACAAGATGGATTTTCGATGCCGAGAGTCTCGTCCGGGACAGCTACAACAAAGTGCGTCGCGCCTTGTACTGTTTTGGCCGTTTGCTCTTTCCTGACAGTCTAGTTCTACGACAGGGTGTACCAAATACGAGCCACGGAAGGAACACAGGTCCTGATTCCGGCCAAGTTCATCGGCGAGCTGAAAGGCCTCCCCGAGGAGATCCTCAGTGCCACCGAGGCCGTCAACGAGGCGATGCTCAGCCAGTACACAAAGTTCAGCCTCGGCCACAACGGCGACATGCTGTCGGGCGTCGTGCGCACCAAACTGACGCAGAACCTGGCGCGTCTGGTGCCGCAGCTGCGCCGAGAGATTGAATACGTCGTGGCCACCGAGTTTCCCGAGTGCCATGGTGAGTCGTGCGACCCCCTCCCCTGGGGCGGTGCTGTCGGCACGGGCTGACGCGGCGTTTGCCGTAGACTGGACGCCGGTCAAGGTGCACCCGTTTGGCCTGCGGGCCATTGCGCGGTTGAGCGGCCGGGCGTTTGTCGGCACGTCCATCAACCGCAAGGAGGAGTGGATGCACACGAGCATCAACTTTGCCATGCACGTGTTCATGGCCGTGGTCAAGCTGCAGTTTATCCCGGCGTGGCTGCGGCCGGTGGGCCAATTCTTCGTGTCCGACCTGCGGCGCATCCGCGAGGACATTGCGCGCGCCAAGGCCATGCTGCAGCCGATCATGGAGGAGCGGCTGCGGGACATGGCCATCCCCGGCTACGACAAGCCCGACGACCTGATCCAGTGGCTGCTGGACACGCTGCCGCCGGCCGAGCGCCGCGACTTCCAGGCCCAGACGGAGCTGCAGCTGGTGCTGAGCGCGGCGTCGATCCACACGACCAACAACCTGCTGGCGGACTGCATGTTCGACCTCGCCGCATACCCGGACGTGCAGCGCGAGCTGCGCGCCGAGGCGCGGGCCGTGCTGCACAGCGACGAGGCCTGGGCGCGCAAAGACAGCATGGTGCGGCTCAAGAAGATGGACAGCTTCATCAAGGAAGTGCAGCGCTTCTCGGGGAATATCAGTATGTTTTCAGGGGGAAGCCTCTCCTCCCCCCTTCCCCCACACACCTGCACCGGGACGCGTTGCTGACCGAGCTCCAGCCGGCTTTATTCGCAAGGTGATGCAGCCCATTGTGCTCTCCGACGGCACGCGCCTCCCCCGCGGCACCAAGATCCTGGCGCCCCAGGTCGGCTACTCGCGCGACGCGCGACACTATCCAGAGCCCGACACGTTTGATGCCCTGCGCTTCTTCCGCCTGCGCAAGCGGTCCGAGGAGGACGGCCATCGCTGGCAGTTCACGACGATTGGCGACACCAACATGAACTTTGGCGCCGGCAAGCACGCGTGCCCAGGCCGGTTCTTTGCCGGCAACGAGCTCAAGATGATGCTCTCGTACTACCTCCTCAACTTTGACATGAAGCTCAAGGACGGCGAGGAGCGGCCCAAGCCCCTGGTGATTATGATGTCGAAAACGCCCAACCCGGACGGCGAGGTGCTCTTCCGACGGAGGACCGTCGACAGCCCTGCCGACAACCTGGACGGCGACTGCAGCACAAGCGACGCTGCCATCGAGTCCATGGGCTAGCGCAGGGGTTTTTTTTTTTTATCTTGCTCGACTTGCGTGGCCAGAGGTTGGCAATGGGCCCGGCGTCCGATCTCCATAACTTGACTGTACATGTATAAAAGAGGTTTCTGGATAGGGAATTGGAAAAGACTTGAGTGTAGTTTGTGCGCTTCATATTTGGCTGTTGCCTACTGCTCAGACTCTTGTTTGGGCACACTCTGTGTACAAGAGGTAAGGCGTGAGGGCTGGCGCAATAAAAATTAAAGAACACATGTGAAGGTCAAGATGAAACTTTCACGACAGTCCTGAGTGGGCTTCGCCTCTCGCCTCAGTGCTCAGTTCTTTGTGTTTTGTGAAGATCAGCTTTTTTTAACAAAAAATGTTAAAACACAGTTAATGAATAGCCAATAATTAAATAAACAACCCTGTGTGTCATCTCTTTGTCCAGCCACAAGCACCGCTGACTATTGTACTTGCAGAGCCGTGCAGGCTAATGCAACTCATACTGTGAGTTTCGCGTCTGAGAAGCGCTCAAGGACTTTGTCCTCAAAGTCCTTGTTTCCATCTCTTAACTTGCTATTAGCAGCTTTTGGCAATATGTCTTTCTAGCACAGCCGAAAGAAGACGGCCAAGAAAGGTGGCCTTCATGTCGACCCCCACTGAAGATCACCATCCGGGTTGTCTGATGCAGTGGCGAGATTGGGTATGAAAACAGCCGTGAAAAGTTCCGTTTGCCCTGGGAGGGTGCCAGACAAAACAGCCTTGGTGTTTTTACTGCCCAACCTTTTCTTTTTTTCGCTTCTGTTTCGCTCTGCTTTTTCCTATTTTTGCTTCTGTTTTACCTGGATTCCTTGTTGTTCTGTTCCACATAAACCCAAAACAACCTTTTCTCGCCACATTGGCGTATCTTGGACTTGAGCAGACGTCGTGTAGCGCTACGAATAGGCCCGAAAAACAGGCCATGGGCTCAAAATACACAAAGAAAAACAACCACGAGCAGTAGGGCGGACAAGGCCAAGCATTGACAAACGGCCGCTGGCAAGACGGCTGGCGATGTAACAACGTTAGCCGCCAAGCGACAAGTAGTTTGCCGTTTCGGGCTCAGCCTTCCTAAATTGGATAATAAAGAAACTCGAGGGGCTCGCAACTTGCCCAGCCTAGCACCAGGGGCGACATACACCGATCTTGCTAGTCTGCTTGCTGGGGGATTTGCCGCCAACAATGAGTTGTGTCAGTCGACGTTGAAGTGCATCTTTTCTTTGTCTGATAACAGTTGAGAAAGTACGAGCTCGCTCGTTGACAACATAATAGGAAAGGAGGCTGAACTGGTTGTCAAGTGCGGGAAAAAAAAAGGCAAAGAAAAAACCTGCGTCAGGTAAGTAAAAGAAAGGTCTTATGCCAGCCCTGCCTTGTCCTCCACGGCGGTTCCGTCAAGGCCCCAGAAAAAAGCCTGCCCTACCGGCACTGAAATGCCGCCACCCCATGTCCTGTTGGCCCCAGTGAGGTCATTCTTTGATGTTGCGGTCATCTGCACCTGCAAGCAGACGCACAGTGGCCGAGCTCGCCGGGAAAACGTCCAGCAGCAGTGCTTTTGTGAATTAATTCAGTCTTGTTCAGCTCATACTAGGGCTTGCCATTGATCCAAGGAAGCAAGAACGCACCCACCACACCCACATTGATAAAAAGCGGCTGAAGTGAGACAGCTGAGATGGGAATCAACGAGGCCGGTGAGTTTGACGGAAGTACCGGTATAAGAAAGAATAAAAAGGGAGAGGGAGAATGAGGAAATGGATGCGAAAACGACGGTAACTGGCTCGCTGGGACTGGTTCCGTGTCCCGCAACTCTATTTGGATGTATCTGTTGCGCAGGGCGAGAGAATGCAGTACCGTGAGATGAGGTAGTTTTGTGTTTACAGATCCCTCAACATATAAAGACAGTGTTAGGCTTACTTCTCTCGCCAGGCCGACTCGCCTCTGGCGATATCTTCTTCTTTTCTTGTCCAAAGACTTTGTCACCCGGCCTGTTTCTGCTTTGCCTTGGTTCGAGCAACCACTGCCCCTCCGTATGCGTGTCTCATTTGGCACCTCGTCGTGAACACACTGTAACTGGCACTGGGCGTTCATTTACTCCGCACCAGTCCCTCGTCTGCACTTTGCTCTTCCCCCATTGGCAGTACTACCACTTGCCCACGTTGGGTTTTTTGTACTCCTTATTTTCAGATTTTTCTGTGGTGCGTTTACGCTGTTTTTCGCAGCACGCCAAGAAGGCGGCATCTCTCGACTTTCGTAGCACCGGCCTTGAAGTGGGACAGGACCAACGGGGCTTGCTTTAATTCTAGTCCAACTTTCTATCATGGCATGCAATTCCAAGCAGCCGAAGATTGTACTCGTAAAGGCGGTCCCTGCAGAGCTTACTCGTAAGGACTCGATTTATTTTAAGGGAGCAATAGCCAGTAAAATTGTGTGCTTGTGATTTTAGCTTGTTGCCTCCCGGCGTTCCGGTCCTAAACGATTAGAGCCGGCCTAATTGTAAACCTTTTTTGACGGCTACTTCTACGGCAATACTCTGCTTCTGCAACGTGGGGGCGTACCGGCGGGATCTGATCTGCTTATTGTGGACACGAGCGAATTCAGGACGTCTTTTTGGTTTATTTTCTTCTATTTCGTGGCTCTTTTGTGTGTTTCTGCTTCTTCGGTGTTTCTCTTGGCCCTTTGTCTCGTCTTGATCCCGCCCTTGATATGTTGCTCTACCGGGTGATTATTTGGGCCGTCCTGCCCTTTCGGTTTGCACTCATTTTTATTGCCTTGTTACGGTGCCTCCACCCTGCCATCGTTTCATTCTCACCGCCAGCCACCCAGAGCTACGTGCTATCTGTCATGTTAGAAAAATAAGAAAAAAAGGGAGCAGAGAAAATAACAGCTCCCAATTACCATATTGATTACCATATTGATCGTGTGCTGACTTTCTGTTCTTTCCTCTCATTGCTTTGGACCAGTCTGCATGTGTCTGCTTGTTGTCGCCGGCATCGCTGCGGCAGTTGAGGCTTATTGGCCCCAAGATACCAAAAAACAAGTTGTGCAGTCGACGGTTTTCTCCGAGTTTCGCCTAGGCGGCTTTGGTGTTGCGCCGGTCCCCGACGATCGCCTGGGATCGGCTTATAGCAGACTGCAAAGGACTTGCTCTGTTTAGGGTTTAGTGGGCTTCTTGTTTTTGGAAATCACCAGTACGATCATTGCGGATACAGAAGAAATACAGGTAAGAAACAAATGGATGCAAAGGGCCTTCTTCGACAACGAAGGCCTTACTGACATCGCGGCTCTTCCTTGGCAAGGAAAGCAGCCGCACATTTCCAGGTCACAAAACCCAAAAAAGTACGTGTACTCGTGCTGAATGTGGGAGAACTTTCGCACTACGAACTACACAATCAGAATGCGAGCTATAAAAAGAACAAGCTTGGTGTAAAGCCCTACGACGTAGTATGATAGTCGCCACGTGCGGGTGGCCGGCTGTCGCTCAGCGATACCGTGTTGTCAGGGAGCAATACAGCGAGACAAATGCAGTCACCTTGCCGAGATGCGCCTATGTAGGTTGCCAAAGGGAACGGCTGCTGCGGCTGCTGCTGGGAACTGGATGCGCGAGGCTGATGCGATGCATGACAAAACAAATGCGGATACAAAGGTAAATTGCAGCGTTGCCCGCGTGTGTCTTTCAGCATCCCGGGGGCAGTTTCTGCGGCGGGGAGCTTGGGCGTCGGAGAGAGCACCGGAGAGACGTCGGGGACGTCGGAGAGAGGAGACAGCTGGCTATTGGTGGTTTGGGGCCCCGTGTTATGTAGCCGTACCAGCTGTTTTCTGTTTACCTGTTGTTCTGTTGCCTTCCACATCTCACGTCTTGAGATGCCTCGCCCGGTATTTGCCTCGTGTTGTTATTTTTAGGCTCCCAATCACAGTCCTCTGCCAGCGTGTGTGATATCAAGTCTGGTGACTGCTCAGTAACAAGCTGCCCATCCTTGGACATAAGACCACTCATCAAAGAGATGATGCCCACACACACCACAGCAGGCACCTCCTCGCTAGCCGCCACGCTCTGCATCCTTTTCTCTCTGTGCATGAGGAAGCATCCTGGCTCCCACCTCGTCTCTTCGGTGCCCTGAAGGATCTCTGGAGATGGCCCACAGGCAAGACCGAAGTAAGCATGAGAGAAAAAGAGGCTGAGGCAGAAGGCGGCGCGGGACCGGAGATGCTACGATCGGCGTACGAGTATTGCAGATGGGCAGAAGGGCCTTTGTGGCCTAGTGTTGGGAGATGGAACGTAGCAAGAACGTTGGAAAAGAACAAAGAAGTAAGAGACACGGGGCCACATACGGTCTGTGCATACATACTTCATCACCTGGAAGCAAAAAAGCAAAAAGAGAAAAAAGGGGGGAAAAATAATGTGGAAGGACAGGAACAGGCAAAAGAAGACGGCTGTGGCCAGGAACAATGGCACACTGATGAGTAAACACCCAGGGTCCAGGAAGCAACCCAAGGACTCGACATGGTGCACCATCCTTCCGACGACATGCATTTTATGCATCTGATGCTTGCAAGACAGACGCACAGAGCAGTCCGGATATGACATTCGTAGTGGAGCTGTCTAGCTCAGTGCCCAAGCGAGCAGACCGACAGAAAAGAAAGGCCGATAGGCGACTCCGAGGCCTCAACGAGTCAAAGCGCCAACCGTTGGGCCAGGTATTCGACTGGGAGAAGAGGAGGGCGAGCTGTGGGAGGGGCCGGCCAAGAAGTTAAAAAACAAGTGGAAGGCCATAAAGGGCAGAGTGGCACCACTATGAAACCCTACGGCCAGCAACCGATGCCGCGTGAAAGCCGTCGGACTTGGCCAAGAGGAAGCAACAGGGGAAAAGGTAGCGGCCGCAGATATGTCCGGCCTCGTCACCCGAACACCCGGTCTGCCCCCGGCGCCTGTCTCCGCACAGCCAGCAAGGCTTCTGGGCGTTCAAAGCCGAGGCTGACAGATAAAAAAAAGGCCACGCTCCCTTCGTGCTGCCGTATCGAAATCTGGCATGCAAGAGACGGCCAGGGACACAAATCGCCAAGACGGACGGCGGTGCTCGACAGGAGGCATCACATTAGATAAAAGAACAGGAGAACCATCAATGGGTAGAGAAAATTATGCCAACAGACGTTGAAGACCGTTTCCTTTGTTTTCTCTTCAGATCCCTCGTTCGCACCAATTTGCTGTTTATTTTGCATTTTTCTCTCTTTTTCTTCTTTTTTTTTCTCACTTGTTCGCCTACCCAAAAAGGTCCCTAGGAAGTACGCCATTGCCTCGTCTCTCTTTTCTTTTGCCTGCAGAAAACTTTTAGAGTTTCGTGCTTGGCTGGTGGTGGCGCACATCTTGGCTGCGCCGGATGCCTCTTGGCGTCTTGGCACTCTTGGCTTTTCCCGGGCAAGTTTTGCTTTCCCTTCTAGGCGAGAGCCGTTCTTAAATATTGGAGACCGCCATTGCTCACCGCGGTGTTTTTTTCTTCTCTTTTATTTTTTTTTTTTTGCCGCGGTTGGTGGATTTGAGCTAGGGGGCGTGTGCTTTGCGCTTTCCTCAGTGCATGCATGGTACCGTTGCAGGGAAGGAGAAAAAAGTTTATCGTCCAAAATAGAAACAGACTAGCCCCGTTACCGCCTAGCCTTTGGAACGTCGGCGGAGGACGTCATTTTTCTCCGCCGCGCTAGTCTCTTTTCTGTCTGGTGTTCCTTGGCTGTCGTTTCTGTTGGGTGAGGGAAGGTGCGGTGATTGTGATCTCTGATACTTCCTAATAGGGTGGTCTGTCCGCTCGGCCTCTTTACTCGAAGAACGGCGAGCGCCGCAGCACACACCGCATGGCCTTGCGTCTTGTTTCGGAACGCTTTCAAGCACCGTTGGCTCTTTCCTCTGTTTCGCCCGAGTCTTGGGCACACGGTTTCAAAATTCTGCCCTGGGGGAAGATGGACATCGGGGGATGGCCTGAGACGGAGGTGAGGAAAAGTGTGCCTGCCCGATTGGAGGGAGAAAAAGCAAGGAGCTGAAAACGCCGAGAAAGGGACCAGAGAACCAAAAGTACCGCGGCTGCCAAGGCCGTGGCCGTCAGTCACGCGGTATTTGGATGGACTGACAATGAACGGCGGAGAACCGGCTCAAGCATGGAGACGAGAGAAATAGACAAAATGGGAAAGAAAGTCTTAAAGTCTCAATGTTGCTCGGTTGTGCCAAGGGGCTTACCTGTGAGAATGGCCCTAAAAGAGGCCTTAAAAACGGCCAGCAAGGCCAAATAAGATGCGGAGGCAAAAGACTGGACAAAGCCTAATTTCCGGGCGGAAAACAGGAAATATCAAGGGTCGACAGAAAGAAGGGGTCCAGTGCGGACGATAAAATAAGGCGAACCTGAAAAACCAAAACCATAAAAACTGCCAAGTTGTGTACAAAGTGGCAGAACCCTTTAAAAGTCCCAGCAACGGCGAGAAAGACAGATATGCACGGAAAGGAAGGTATCGGCTATTAAAGGCGGTGATGAGAAGGAAACCGGCTCGGCGTTCTTGAAGCAATGTCAGACGCTCAGGTTGGAAGAAGAGAAACTGCAAAAAAACAGCCGTCATAAGCATACTCGCAAATAGTTGCAAGGCGAGCCACAAGGCAGGCCGAAAGGCAGGCTGCAAGGCAGCGTTGGATCCGGCAGCAAGCCGAGTCCCACGGCCCTCGAGGCAGCATATCCGATGCTACTCGTACTGCAGTCAGTGTTATTCCATCGTCTTTTCTCCCCATTTTCCTAGGCCTGATTGTGCGCTAAGATGCGCTACGGCGGCAAAACACACTATAAAGGCGCTATCCGCTGGACGAGTCCACTAAAATGCTACGTGATAGCGTGATACAACAAACTGCCTAGCAAACTACAGCGTGCGCTGCAACAACACATGTCCTGCGACAAGAAGAACATCGTCCCGTCCTTGTCAGATTCGCTTCTTTCTTCCTTGTTTGGAAGCGCGCTGCAGGCCTTGCCCGGTGAAAATCCACAGACAGAGGGAGACGGAGCATTCGACAAAGTGGGGGTTTCAGTATGAGCGAGAACAAACATGAGAAAAAAATAGACACAAGATTTCCGTTGAAAGGCAAGATATGCTCGACGGGACAGATTGTGCCTTGCAAGAGATGCACGGCAGGACGTGATGGACAGTAGTAGACTAAACCTTGGGACCGTCGAGAACGACACCCGATGTCTGCGGGCACAACCAAAGTCTGGGGGTTGTATCAAGGGATGGATGGCTATGCTTTCTGCCACAAAAAATACAACGGTAATGACGGCTCGAAACTCGAGCGGTGCCACAACGTATGACTGGGCTTTTAATTCGACTTGTCGTGGCGATACAAGTCCGAGGCCCATACATATACATGTGTACATATATGTACACAAAGTCGAGGTTGGGTCATGGCGTTGACGAAAGCGAGGCAGCCCGACTGCAACGTGGGCATTGTTATTTCATTTTCTCTCTTCTATTTTTTGGCCGTTCTCGTCGCGTCGGCCATCTTGGAGTTGATGGCCCAGGTGGTTCCGGGAATACCGCGCATATTAATGAAACGAAAACAATGACATCAAACAGAAAAACGTTAAAGGACTGCCGAATATGCCAAGGACGCCACAGAGCACACAGCACACAGCATGACGAGCATGTGGTGCTCCGTAGAAAAGGCATGGAAATATGTAAAAAATAAAGACAAGAAATACACGTAGTGCCTCCACCTGCCATGAGTCTTTTCCGATGGGCAATGCCCAGAAAAATCCCCAGCTGCATCCCAGCCTCCTCTGTACCTCGGGAGGTGGTTGAAGAGTCGGATCGGGCAGGATCGTCATTTTTAACTTCTTTCCGCCATTTGATCTGGTCCCTTATTATCCCTGGAAGCTTTCCCAGACAGAGCCAAATTGGGATACGAGGACTGCTGTTTCATCTTTGACCGACGCGCGAATACTCGTAGGTTGATCAGGTAATCTTTATTTATTTTTCTATTTTATGCTACTTTTACTTTTCGTATCTACATATATTTTCTATTTCTCTTTTTTTCACATTTTCCATTTCTTGGGTCTCTTGTCTCTCAACTCTATGCTGAAGCGATCTAAACTGCCAGTGCAACGCTAAAGAGAGCCCTTGCTGTGGTCGCGAGAAGACACCCATACACTACTAAAACCGGCCACTAAACAGGCCTTGGATAGCGTGTGAGCCGAGAGACATTACTGCATGCCAAAATAGGCTCAGATGCCGAGAGGCATCACCAACCTCCACTTTTGGGTCTCTTGCCTTTTTTTCCCCCTCGCTCCCGCTCTTCCTTGATATGACCTGTCAGGAAGAAAGCCAGCTCAGCCATTTGGCCAACCACCCGTCCCACAGTGGCTCTACGAGCAGAGATCGCCAGCGGTGAGAACACGATGTTCGATGTCATCGGCATAAAACGCCCGACCACGCAACCCCGGCCATGCGGCCGTCCACCCAGAGACCGACACGGCGAGACGGATGACCTGGTTCCGCGCAGAATATCGTACAGCATGAGATCGGAGAGCTGGTACAGGCTATGGGAAGAGGATTGCTCCGTATATCACTAGTCATCAGCAGATGCGCTGTACGCCAAGGGACGTGGACTTGAGGTACGTAGTTTGTACATAATGTACAGAACTGCTCCGAGTACATACAAAGGATCTGGTGGAACGACAAGCAGGGGCGAGCCAGGGCTGCAGATCATGACGCTCGTTCTGGCAAGATGCGCCGCTGTTTGTCTGCATGCTAGCGCTGCATCTGGCAGCATGTCGTCGGAAAGGCGGGAGACAGAAGTGGCCAAGGGCAAAGCCGCTGTTGTGAGAGGGGAGAAGGTGAGCACAAGAGGTTATTTTTGGCATCACCGCGATTTCTCTTTGGGATGGCCGGTCCGCATGAGCGGGCGGGAATGAATCGTGTTCAGTATTTTGCGCTGTTTCTTCTTGCGAGTTGCGGATGACCACGAGGTGGTCTGCTCGATGCGTGGTGTTGATGTACTTTTGTTTTCGTATTTCCCTTCCCTTTGTTTATCACGGAGTGCCCCTGATACCGGTTTCTCTTCACGACGGTGTCCCTTGCTTCTCTTCTAGCCGCCTCGTACAAGGCGCTGCGTACTTTTCTCAACGCGTATTACAAGTATCTTACTTGCAGAACAGTCGGGCTCCCCAGCTCTGGTTTCTCCGACGAGGCGTGACGGCTGGGCGCCACGCATGCAGTGCCGTCGTTCAGCGGTGGCCTTTTTTGCGTGATTCGTGCAGCACCGCGCAGCAAGGACGTCCTCGGCGCCGTGCTACGTAACATCCTGCCTGCCTTGTTGCATGCTTGGGTCTTTTTTTCGACTCTCTGGATCCCCTTGCCTCTGCAGGAACGTGCGTTTTGCCCTTTTTTCTTCTTTTGTTTTCTTTTCGTCTTCTTTCGTTTTTCTTTTCGGGCTGGTTGGTTAATACACTTATTTGTCCTGCGCTTGCCACAAAGTCAGGGTCCGGCATTGTTTACGAGCTGCCCTTGTCTTTCCCAGGGACACCAGAGCAGCCTTGTTTTTCCTGCCTCCCCCACCCTGATTAGCATCGCGCTGTGGCGGACCCCTGTAAGCGGGCGTTCCCTTTTGCTCGCATAACTGTGTGCTGAGAAGCCAAGACTTGGCAACTCTAAAAAAGGTGCACTGCCCCAGACCGTAGCCCCATTCCGGCCAACCGCGTGGGTTCCATCGATGTGCTTTCTAGAATGTCACCGGCTGCCGGCGATTGGCTGGAGCTGCCTGGAATCTTTATTTTTTGTGGATTATTACCCCTTGTGCGCTTTGTTCCCTTTTTGCTTTTTTCCGCAGTTCAGAATGTCTCGTACGGAGTACATCGGGTGCCAGAAGTGCCTGCGAGGCCGGCAACGGTCACTGTTTGGGCTGTTTAAGTTGGTTGCGATGCATTCAGAAGGCTGGGCAGCCGCCCATGGAGTTGCCGGCCGGCCATCCCTTGTATCTACGAATTTGTAGGCTTTATTATGTAGTCTACTTTTTATCTTTTCCACCGTTTCTTTCATCGTCCACGTTTCTTCCCTCGTTGCCGAGCTCCAGCAGCGTCTGCTCTGGTTTCGTCCTGTTTTATATTTACATATTCCATGCAGAGGAACGACTGATCGGCACCCGTTGCGAAACGGCAAGCACCAGCTCCGATTTCGTCGTGAAGCCGAGACGCGAGATATAAAATGGCTCCCTCGGTGCCCACTCGCGCTTGCCTTTCACGGCAGTGCCCGCAGCTGGCACCTTCCTCGGAACTGAAGAAGACCAGAAAGATACGATACATATACAGAAGAGAGAAAAAACCTCAGGCCACCGCTCCGCCCCACACTGCCGACTCTAAAAGAACGGCACCTGCCTGCCTCCCTAATACAGCACCGATTTGTACGACGTGATAGTCTGCAATCTGTGCCTCCACATACATATATGTACACATGTACCCCCAATGTTCGTTGCTGGATTCCAGCCTAGCGCCATGACGTAGCAGCAGCGGAGTAGCGTGCTTTCCGAGGAAGAATGGGCAGGTCTCCCGACCACGCTGATTCGTTGCCGGGTTGGCTGTCGATGCGCCGCATGTGCCGGAGCTTTTGCCGCGCACATTCCCCCATGTTGTTTTTTTCTTCCCTTTTTGTCCTGTACATACGAGTAGACGGATATCTTGTTTTCCCTCTTCCTCCTCTGCTTCGTGCGGGCCACGAGCATCGACCCACGAATCAGCGGCCCGGCGCCCAAGAGGCATGAGGCAGCACAAGACATCTGCATCTTATCTGCGTCTCTATTTTTATCCCACGCACATCCTTTGTTCGCGCATTCCCCACGCGCCGTCCTCCGTGCCCCAACTCTGGCCTGTGTCGTTGTCCGTCAGTGTTGTCTTTTCCCATCCGACGTAGCCTCGAGCTCTGCTATGCGCAACTCTGCTCTCCTTTTGTTCGCCCAACCACTCACCACACCTTATCCCCACCCCTCCCCCTGGCACCTTCCTCGCATCAGACCCTTCCGCCACCTCAAACTACGCACCCATTTCCCCTTCACAGCCACCTTGCCTAATGCGGTATCCAAAAAGCTGCGAGGCCCTTCCGGTGCCGTAATTCTAGGGCAGCGGATTTTGGTGTTGTGCCGGTGTGTTGCTGTGTCGTGGGGAGGCCCTCCTGCTTTGCCCACAGCCTCCTGCTTTATCCGTCATCGGGGCCGCTGTTCGAGGCAAGAACATGGTGCAGATATACACGTCGTAGGCCAGGGAAGTCACCAGCCAGACCACCTCCGAACAGGCGATTGGCCAGCCGCTTCCTGTGCCCGTTGCGCCTTCTAAATTTGTTTTCTTGCCTCCACCGTCTCTCCACCCACAGATGGCAGAAGCTCCTCCTTTCGACCTAACCCACCTCAGGCTTGGCCCAGCTGCCTGTTGCTCCTTCCTAGAGCTATTCTTACGCACCATGGCCTTAAGTGGTATTTTGTGTACTTTGCAGGCAGAGACGGCATTACTGACATGCCCTTTCCCCCTTGCTGTCGCTCCCCGCCGTCCTTCTTTCCTTCCCTGGCACACCCCCCCTGGCCAGCCACCTTCTCCTCGCCTGATGCTGCTGGACCGCCCCTTCTCCTTCCATCCTCAGATACACGAGACACAGTATTACACCCTCGCTCTTTCCCCTTCTCGAGGCTGCACTGCCCACCCCCTTGTGCTATTTAACTTAACAGCCTCCCCTCTCCTGCCCTTTCCTCTCACTCGCATCTCCAACATCACAACATCCTGGCACACGTACTGCAAAGCCTCTTTCTGCTCGCTCAACCCACGTTCGCTTCTAGCACCCCCTAGGAAGTCCTCGCGGCTCCTGTCATTCGCTTCGTTTTTGTTTTTCATCACCGCCCTGTTGGCAGACTCTTTGGCCCAAAGAAGAAGTCACCCAGCAATCCGTCGCCATCTCCAGACAATTTAACGACTCAAAATCAAGATCTATACCATCCGCTCGCTTTCCTCCTCCATTCGAAAGTAAGGGGCCCGTCAGACAAGCCTTTAAGCAGTCCGACGCGTCTACCGTATCTGCATCGTCGCCCAGCAGCCTTGTGCTTTGCCGCGAGCCTCGCCAGCCAGCTTCCTCTTGTCCGCGAGTCTGCGCCTCATCTCGTCGTCTCTGCCGCCTGCCACATCCTGCAGCTCGAGACACGACTCTCCTCTCCGGCCTATTCACTCGCTACCGCCCGAGAACGACACCGGCCGCTCACGACAGCCGGCCCTGACGATCAAGGCCAAGTTGCCAACGAGCCTCGCAAATAGCATCCCGCCAGGAACGCCAGCGCAACGCCCACCCAAAGCCTGGTGAGCTAGCCTGCAGCTTTTGCCAGAGGAAACGCTCCCGCGGAGTCCCCGGATGCACCATTGACGGCCGGCGGATTTTTTTCGACTGGCTGCTTTTGCCCCTAGCCCGCCCCAGCGCCGCACATCTTTTCCTCGCTGGCTGCTTCCCGCACTGTGTCTCCAGGTCACTTCCCCCTCTGTATCGCTTCTCGAAATATATTAGACGGCATCTACCTCTCACACCTCACTCGCTTCATATAACACCCTTACGCAGACTGCATCTCTCGCTCAACCCTTTCTCGGCTGTTTTGTAGCCGCTCTTTTCTTCTTTTCTCCTTTCTTCACCCCACGCTCGCTACCATCTTCGATTCTGTTGACCTTCAAGTCTTCCATCGTTCTTAATATTTTTTACAGTAAGTCGTACTTTGACTCTCCAGCTTCTTCTCAAAACACTCACTGACTTGACCAGCTTGTCACTCGCTTGGTTTTTTCACATACTTGGACTCTTCTCACTTCAAAGTTTGTGAACAATGGCTGGCCCTGGTGGTGGTCCCCCTCGTCGCAGGTATGCATCAACGCTTGTTTCTTTCTGTCAAGTCCATGCAGCTAACATGCTCGACAGTCACACCAAGTCCCGCAAGGGCTGTGAGACCTGGTATGGTTTTCTCGTGCCACATCGTGGACCGACCCTCGACGTGCGAAATCTAACAACCCTGTTTCCTATAGCAAACGTCGCCACATCCGATGCGATGAGACGTTCCCTCAATGGTGCGTCTGCAGGACCAGGACCCCAACTGTTGTGCGCAAACACAATTCGCAGTGCTAACTTTCTCGCCAGCCGCAACTGCACCAAGCACAAGATTCGGTGCCCGTACAACGACATCCCCGTCAGCGAGGACCGGTCCATCTCGCCTGACCGTCCGGAGATGATGTGGACGCCCGAGATCGAGGCCGATATCACGCGCTGGCAGCAGACCGGAGTTTTCCCCTTCCCCGCGCTCGGCGTCTGCCCTGAGCCAAATCCCCAGTACCTCTCCGTGGATAGCCTGCGCCTCATTTACCACGTTGCCTCCATCTGCCACCAACTGCGGACCATCAACGCGGATGGCTTCACGATCTGGACGCGCCAAATTCCCACGTAAGTTTTGGGGTGTGCATAATGACAGGGACAAGGACAGGGACAGGAACAGGGACCCCGCTAACACGAATCTTAATATAGAATCATCAGCATTGGTGCAACCAACCCGTATGTCATGCATGCCCTTCTCGCCTTTTCAGCCAGCCACATCACCTACCTCAACGAGGACCCCATCGTTGGTATCATGGCCGACGAGCACCGTGGCGTTGCCCTCAAGGGCCTGCAGGAGGCCATCAGCACCTTCTCTCGTGAAACGTCAGATGCCATCCTGGCAGCGTCCCTAGTTCTGTCCTGGCAGGCCACCGACTGGTAAGCGAAGAACGCCTCGGCGCCCTGCACATACCCAGTGTACAACGGCATACTGACTTTTGCCAGGCGGAGCTGGACTCAACTGATGCAGGGCACCCGCTCGGTAAGTTGCCCACCTCAACCTTGTTTTTGTCATACACGACGAGAAAACAAATCCACATACACACAAGAAAGAAGGGAAAAAAAAACAAGACCAGCAGAAAACTGCAGAAAAGGTGCGTGTAGACAAAAAAAACTAACTCGCATGCCTGCTAGGTTATCGAGGCCATGGATCTCTGGAAGCATGAGTCGCAGTTTGGCGAGTTCATCGCCGAGAGCAGCACATTCCCGACGGCCCCGCCCTCGCCCGTCCCCGATCACAAGCCCAGCCAGCCTCGCAAGGAGGACCTCGAGGTCTTCCAGCGCACCATCCAGCAGCTCCAAAAGGTCGAGATGTTTCTCAAGCACCAGAAGGAGGACTTCCAGGCCACCTCGCAGTTGATCACTTTCCTCAAAGGCGCCCGCAAAGAAAGCAACACTCCCGTTGCACAGCAGTTTGCTCGCCTCCGCCCCCTCCGCGACTGGCTCTTCTGGACCCCCGTTCGCTTCTTCCAGAACGCGGGCGCCTCGCCGAGGAGCCTCATCAGCGTGGCTCATCTGTACACGGTGGCCCTTGTCATGGAGCGTCTTTTCCCCGAGATTGGCGCTGCGTACTTTGGCAGCCTGTCCATTGGCCCCGTCGAGGAGATTGCACGCCGCCTGTTCGCAATCAACGTGAATGGCGCCTACGAAAGCGATGTGCAGACACCTCTGACGCTCATGGAGTTCCCCATTGATGTCGTGAGCGAGTTTCGGTCTCGCATGGGCTGGGTCAACCCTACGAGAACCCCGTCGTTCCCGCAGTTCAACCCGCCCAACTTCTATCTGCACGGCCCCGCTGTCGCGTCTACCGCTGGCCCGCTTTCCATGTCGGCTCCCACTGCTGGCCCATCCGAGTACCAGCTGCCTTACGGTGGCGAGGGCCTCATGGCCAATCCTGCGTTCAGTTACAGCACCGAGGACCTGTCTGTGATGTCGGCGGACCCCACCGCAGGCTCAGCCATCAACCCGCTGCAGCTCTCATCGCCCTATGCGAGCCACCAATACCTCAACATCCCAAGCCCTTCCTATGGCAGTTACAGCCCGGCTTCGAGCACGTTTGGCGACTTTGGCGACCGCTCTTCTGTGGCCTACAGCGACAACGATGATTACAGCTCTTATGACATGAGCTACGCGCAGAGTAGCAGCCGCAGCGTGACCGGCGGCATCGATCAGGCCCAGATGATGGGAGGACCAAGCAACTTTGGTGTCGGGTTCGTCTCTCCTCTCCAGACCGTCTGGATCTAGCCACATTTTGTGGCTGGCCTTTCCCCCCGCCGGGGCAGACGAACACCCACGCATGCACTCTCCCAAGGGCAAAATTGGTTGACTCTTTTTCTCTTTGTTTGCTCTCGTCTCAGGATCACATCACTGGCTTCGCCATATCTGCATTTTGCGCCGCGTCCGTACGCTGCATACCCGCCCCCTCCCGAAGTTCCTTCGTCCCTGCGCCTCTTGTCCTCGGTGCCTTCCTCTTCTTCAGCTGCCCTTGCTTCGATGGGACAGCCTCAGCCTGGGCTGCGCTATGACCATCGACACAGCTTGTCCACCTCGTCTGCGCCTCCCTCGATTGCAGATGGTGGTAAGGGCAAAGAAAAAGAAATTCAAGAACAGGCCGTTTGAGACACGGAGCCGAGCTTCAGTGCACTCCACCCCTTTGTTCACTTCTTGATTTGTTTGATTATGTGCTTGGATTTTTGCCTTTACACGTTTTTGCCCTTTTCCAAAGTTCGAATTTGCATTTCGCCGCATCCATTGTGCCAACGATTGGCCACGACATTCCTTTTTACGACTAGACGGACCTGACTGGCAGCGCCGTCAATCCTAGCCCGGATCTCACGACACCCCCTTGCTGAACCAACTATAACGATACACTCTCCTTCAACTTAATCGATGATACCCACCATAGACACTCCTTTTTCATGGAAATTTGGGACGGATTAAAAAAGCTACACTCCTTTGGACGACTCTGATGACGATTTTTTTCAGCATCGACTCACACTCCCTTGTATCGTCAAATACTGACGAATCACGATACCCGGTTGCATAGCGAATCACTGTTGATCTTTTAGTTTGGCATACTTTTGCGTGTCTGCCGGCCTGTTTTTGTTTTGCTTTTGCTTTTTACGTTTTGCTCTTCTGTTTGGCTAGCCTTTTTGTTCGGGGACAAAAAAAATGAGCGTTTGGAAATTTTTGTACTGCATCACGTCGGCGTTATTATCTGTTCTGTCCTGCGATATTTTTTTGTTCATTATCCTGGCCCCTGTTTTATTGTCTTTTACGTCTTGCTGTCGCCCCAGCCAGCCACAGCACCAGTGCCTATTGTTTCGCAGTCATCTCTCGCGACGTCCTGTTTATTTCGGTTTGCCGTTTCATCAACGTTTGCGTCCAGTTCGTTTTTGATTGAGATTTTAAGTGTTTTGTGTCTACAAAGGAAGAATAATCTAATACACGGGCAAGCCTGAATTTGTTTTATGCATCATTGTCACTCGGTGAACTTTATGCGTCAGTGTCTACTGTAATACGTCTCCGGAAAGTCTAGAAAATGGCCTGAGTTCTCCTTTTTGCGGCATACGTTTACAGACTCACTGCGAGAAGACGAATGCCACAACAGACTGAACACGCGCAAATACATCGCCTGGTAGGGAGGCAGACACGCACTAAAGGCCAATGCAGAAGAAAGATACAGGCACAACTTCAAGGGGCATATCAAGCCTGTTTGGAGGGCATGGAAAGGCGGTGACATGGGAATGGGATGATCGAGGAGGAGGCGGGGGCCGGGCAAGAAGGGAGTGTGTGAGAAAGCATGCCTCGAAACCAGCAAAGGAGGAGAATAGTGGCCTATTCATTGCCAAGTGAGACCATAGATCAAGCGTGAGAGTGTCCGCCCGACTACAAGCAAAAACCAAAAAAAGCTCGTATAGCCAGCCACCTGAATAGGGGGCAAAGGGGGCGCGAGAATACGGCGAGGTGCCTCTTCCTGCCGCCTCGCTGTTGGCTAGCTCCACGGCCATACACGTACGGCTTGAAGGCAATGGGAAGAAAGGAGCGGCAGAGGGGGGGTGTGCACAGAAAGCCTTTAAAATCTGTCATATATACCGTTGAGGTTGGGTGCAGCAAAGTTGTGGCTGGCGATGGGGCCGGCCGTAGGCGTGTGTATATACTCTGAACATATACGCTTACGCCAATCGGCCCTTCGGCTTCCTCTATGGGCTGACAGAGAATGCAAAGGAAAGGGGGAGTGGTCCAAGGACCAATATGCGCTCATGAGTGGTGGTCAAAAGTTCACAGGGGAAGCAAACATTCGGCACTACGACCACACGCACCATACGCATTCTTCTTTGAAAAAAAAAGTGCCTTGTTTACTCGTATTGCTTGTCCCGTTTCGTATCTTACCTGTCTGAGCATCGGCGGCTGGCTCTGGCTTGACACGCGAAAGAGCTGGTGGGAAGGGGGGAAGCAAAGGCGGCAAACCCAAACCAAAAGAAGTCATGGGACCTCGTATTTTAAAACAAAATAAAATTAACCGCCCAGCGACAGAGCCTACGAGTATGTGCACGTAACTGCATCCAGTTCGGCCTTGGTCCGGCAATGCATCGTCAAGCTCATGATAGGACAGAGAGACAGAAAAGGAGATGAAGCAACATTCATTGCATGTATCAGCCTGATATTTTTCTGACAGATGACAGCCCGGAATACCCTGCTGCCGGAAGAAACTCCCTCGAGAGTCATCCACAATACTTTCTATGCTCCTCAAGAGCTGCACAAAACTTCTTTTGCGAAAAGGGAGACGCAAATCACAGGCACGGCGGGCTGGAGGGGACAACAAGCCCATGCCGTTATTACTGTCTTGGCTGCCTGAAGAGAATAAGCACAAGGCAGTGATTTAACTCTAGTGTCAGTAACAGTGCGCAAGCTGGGCCATTGTATTGCCAACAGAGTTGTCACTTTGTTTTTACCGCCCTGTTGTTTTATCTATGCATGCCCTCCCACCATCAGACGGCGCGTATTCCACTATTACCTGTAACAGAAAGGGGCTATCTGTGCGATGCAGCCTAGCCAAAGCCTCTGTCAGCCGGAGAAGATTTCCTGGTTGATAAGTGGCATATATTCGAGGGCTCGGTTCTATACAGCAAGATATACACTGGTGGCCTGCTGACTGGTCGGCCGTTGAAGCCAGTTCGACCACCGCCAACATCAGCAAGCCCGCAGTATTGCAATGGAAGTCACGATGTTCCTCTCTGCGTCTTTGACTTTACTGTGAAGAAGTCCTTCAAGTTTTTAGAAGAGCGTGGAAAATAATAGACAAGTCTTTTGAAACGGACTGGAGTTGTACTCTCAGAACGGGGGCCAGGCCTCGATGCGATAGACTGGATAACTATGCTGATATGTAACTACTGTGCAGCGGGCTTCTGAACGCGCTCTCACTCTTAAACGGGGCGTCAAAGTGAGTCTCTCTCACTTCCCGGCTAATTCCTTTCATCATAATGATACCAAACGGGTAAGCATCCACAACGATACCTTCGTCTCCAGCCATGTTTGAAGAGGAAAATACTGGTGTTGTCATGCTGCCATTGCCGCCAATATGCCACAAAACTGGGAGATTTCAAAAGTTAGGGATGGGTCCGCGGGCAAACAGCTTTTTGCCCCGTCCGATGCTCTTCAGCCATCTCACGGAGCTGGAGCCCGTAACAACGCCTTGGAAAGCTTCGCGGATGCTGCGGTGGCGAGGAGGGGCGGCTGCGATTTTCTTGTCATACTCGTATGCGCAAAGCAGCTCCAGGCTGGTTTTTTCAAACGACACAACGCTCGAGGCAGGCGATGGCGCCGGCTGTTTTGGCAGCACGGCCTCGGATTCATAGCTGGAATCGTCGGACAGGGAGAAGCGCACCTCAAGCTCTCTGCTGAAGTCCTTCCCATCTTCAGAAAGCTCAATCGGTTCAGGCGGACCACTCACGGCACGGTGGTTTTCTGGCAGCATTTTGCGCTTGACTGGTTTCTAAAAAGAGTGCATGTTGTTGACAAAAGACACGGCGGGGCCTTCAACAGCGCGTAGTAGGCCATCGATGGACCCGAAATTCCCTTCTTCTGCTCCGGTTGTGCCGTTTCCATGCGTTGCCATGAGACGAGGATGGATACCAGGCTGCAGATCGGGCGCTCTGATCCCATAGCAAGAGGAAGGGACTGTGAGGTGGCCTTGGCCGGCGCTTTGGGCACTCTCTTCGAGTGGGCAGGCAGCCTCCAGCTCGGGTGTATCATCTGGCAAGCTGCCGCTTGACGCATCTCCAGCTGACGTGCTGTCGGTTGACGTGCTGTCGTCTGACGTAAGGCTGGGCACGGATTCATTCAGCGTGGTCGTTGATTCGGTAGGCGCCGTGCCAAGCAAAGTCTGCAGTGCCGTGTTAGTTTGTCGTCCCATATTACCCAACGCGGTTCCAATTATCACCACCTACCGAACTGCTTTGCTTATCCACTGTATATAATTCTTGCGACCCAGTCGGCTTACAAGACCGAACCGAATTGTCACCATCATCCTGGCCAGCGGGCGTGGTGGGATTTGCGGCATTGATAGTACTGGTCGACTCGGCAGGCCCAGTGTTGACAATGTGCCCAGCATGTTTCTGCGGCACCATGGAATCCGCAAGGATCGAGAAGTTCGAGTTGCTCTGTAGTCGTATATAATCGCACGTCGCTCGAGGCTGCGTGTGCATGTCGACGTGCGGTTGGAGGCCACGGGACACCCAAGCCGACGGCATACCCGACCGTCCCGTCTGTCTTCGGTTTTTGGCAGATCGAGAAAGCGATCTGTATATCCGGCTGGTGCTCCGGGCAATCACTGAAGTGAGCTTTCCACCGCGGTCTGGCCGATGGCATGGCTCGTCACCGCCGCGGAGGCCGGTGTTGTTTATGTTACTGCTGCCGTCCGAAGCGTCCGTTCTATACGTACCATGGACGACTGACAGAGAAGACAAACCAACCGGGCTCAGATTTTGTTGTCTCGACATAGCAGGACGAACACTCTCGGATTGCTGCCGGGACAGGGGCTCCAGACTAGCGTTTGATTCCTGATACATGTCAGCGATTGCATAGGGAGGTATTTAAGGTCCTAGACATCTTACCCAGCTTCTCCGAGTCTCATTCTCTGGGACCGCCGCAGGGCTCACGGGTTCATTGACTGTTTTGTGGGTAGAAGGCTGTCTCCCTAGAGTGTTCTGGCTTGCCCTCGAATCCTCTCTTCCTGGTTGGCCTTGGAGCGGAATCCCACGCGAGGTGAGCCCACGCGCGGGTGTCTCTTCCGAGGCTTGTCCGGCAGAAGACGGTTCACTTGCGTTTTGCCCAGGAAGGGACTCTCCGCCAGAAGGCTGTCCATGGTCGGCTGGTCTTGTGGCCACTTGTCTCTGGCCAGTCTCCCGCTGGCTTGTTTGTGACAAACCAGCCACTGCTGGACTCGTATGTCCCTCGCTGGGCAGTCCAGGGACCGTCTGTCCGCGACTGACTTGTGTCCGACAGGCTTGAGGCATGGCTGTGTGTCTCTGGCTCGGTTGTTCCTATCCTGCCCGTGCCGGCCTTGGCGGCGTTAAGCCAGTCTGAAATACTTCTTCTGGCAAAGGGCTCGCTTGCGAAGGCCATGATTGTGTGGTCGCCTGTGACAAAGCCGGCTGCGATGACACTGGTGTTGACGATTCCGTCTGTGCCTGGCCAGTCTGTGCCTCAGCCGCCTGCTGCTGGCTTGTGTGTTGCTGGCTTGCCTGCTCTAGGCCTTGCTGCCCATGAGGTGCCTGGGGCGAATGGGGTCTTTGATTGCCATTGACTGCTTGGGACACTAGGTGAGCAGGAGGCATAGGCCGGTGGAAAGATTAGGCATGCAACGGTCTGTGCCTGTACATACCTTCTGCGCCAATCTGTACTGGAATTGGCGGCAGCGGGGAGTCGCTGCCATGGTGTCTGCCGAAACACATCATGGTTATGTTTTAAGGCCCTCGGAGAGACCTGCTCGTTTGTGGTTGTATGGGAAGACAGCAGCGGCCGAGGTGAGCGGATCAAAAAGCGAGCGAAGAAGAATGCTGTTGCAGACGACGCCAAACGCAGGGCGGCCGGAAGTGATGCCGAGACAAAATGACGTGCGCGCCGATATGGATGATTTGCGTTGTGGGGATAGGTGATGATAAAACGATGAGACAAAAAAAGAAAAGGGTTGAATTGATGCGAGAGGGTGAACTAAAGCGTCCAGGCGACAGCACGACGAAGAAAAGGGGGTATGCGTTGAAGTAGCGCGGAAGGAAGGACCGTAAAAGAACAACAAACACATTGGGCAGGAGCCCCAGATGCCAGCCGTTTCTTCCTTCCGTTTGGCCATATTCACGACTCGAAGGAGCCTTCCCGATTTGAACATCTCAAAGTAAATAGATGATGACTAATCCATGACAGCGGCATCACATGCTCCAAATGGCGCAAGCAATTAACATAGCGGCTATTTTTACAGAGTGTATTAATCCTCCTGTCGCCAGGGTTGCACTCTGTGCGTTTGTTTTGCATGAGGCTATTGTGGCCGAGGGGCCATTTGTACAGGCGTAGTGTAAGGCTTGGATTGATACCAGACACCAAAACACTGGGAAAATCGTAAAACCTCACGTGGTACATAGCCGAGGAAAAGGAATGTGTGATGGGATACTTTCGGCCTGTGTGAGGCTCTTCCTTTTCTGCGGAAGTGTCCTCGGACCGGACCTCGGATCAAATCCTCGTAACTAGGCGCACAACCTCGACAGCCATTTGCTGGGACGGTCGCTTAGGGTGTAGCATTGCTCGTGCGTACCCAACCAATGACCAATGTGCCAAGTGTCCAAGGTACTTTTTGCTTTTTTGGAGTGAGAAACTTCAAGAAAGCAGGTCATGAGAAAGATGTGCCGTATTAAGGAAAGGACGTGTAGGCACATGTCCCGTGGCTTCTGATGAGCAAGAATACGGTCCGACCTCGCAACACAAAAAAGATGTTCATCCCTTTTCTTGCGGAGATCGGAGGACGAGAAATTGGGAACAAAGGACAAGAATGAGAAACCATGAAAAAGGCCTCAGACGCAAGTACCATGACTCTGTATCCGTGAGACAAGCGGT
Source organism: Sporothrix cf. nigrograna (assembly GCA_019925305.1). Lineage (NCBI taxonomy): Eukaryota > Fungi > Ascomycota > Sordariomycetes > Ophiostomatales > Ophiostomataceae > Sporothrix > Sporothrix cf. nigrograna. The sequence goes on along the minus strand of JADHKR010000006.1, from coordinate 296,323 downwards.
GAGGGAAAAGACACGCATCCGTGTGAGCGGTTTGATGGTTGCGCGGCTGTACTCCGTACACAGTCTGTTGTACATGAGATGCAAAGCTCTGCGTACAGAGTACTTACTTTACCAGAGAGCGGCTGAGCAGTTTTTTAACTTTTTTTTTATTTCTGTTTTGCAATTGCAGACAGGGAGGGGTTTGTTGGAACGAACCGACATTGGCCAGCAAGGCCCTGCCCTGTGTCGATGGCGCTTTCGTACTCAGTACACTGATTGGATTGATGTTTGGACATCACGCGGTGGGCCTACCAACCCCTATTTTCTGGGGCGACAGGAAGATTGCGACGTAAGATAAATTGACAGTTCTCAAGAGTTCTGTCGGGGAGAGTCGGATCATGATTTGTGTGAAACACGGTGTACGGTAATATGCTTTTGGGGTAATTTCGAATTCATCCACAAGTACACCACGTGCAGGGACGCGAACTATGTACGTACCTGTATCAGTGATTTTCTGTGCAATGGAACACATTGGGCAGGCGGAGGAGGGTGTGGTTGTAATCTACGTATACGCCTTGTTGTCATGTCTTTCTGATTGTTAATTCTTGCGTTACTTGGGCCGCGCCGTGGAAGCTTGCTTTGTCGCACCTGGATGCGTCGTGTACCGTCATGTATGTAGATCTGTTTGTTTGCGGTGAATCTTATCTGGTCCCCAGACAAGTTATTCATCTCTGCCAAGTGGTTGCCCAACGAAACAACAGCGCAGAATGGCCGGTGGCGAAAATCAAAGAAAACAGGGGCTCAAGGTGAACAGTGCATACGAATACGGCAAGAATCAGAAACAACCGGATTTCTCACCCTGACACCGACGAATCCATTCCAGCAAGGACAGAGAGGAGTGGGCACTTCTCGCCCATGCCGGCGGTGTAGTTCGCCGACGACGTGTGCCAAGCAAAGGAATTGAGCGGCACCCAACAGATTTCAGAAACCCACGGTGAGAGAAAATGGGAAATATAAAAAATGGTAGAGAGAATCAGCCTCGCCTCGCACCTGCCGGGAGTCCGGCCTTGGGCCGCCAGGGGTAGTAGATGAACGCCGGTAATCTATCTAATCAATCTAATCAATCGTTCGCCCCCAAGACGGCTTAGAAGTACACCGTGTGCGACCAGGCAAAATTCTTCACTCCGCACTGGCCCGCACTCGATCGCCCCTGCCAATCCGTACTCGAACATTTTCCCGCTCCCGTACTGGCTGCCGAGTTCGGAGCGGGGAATGCGTGGTTCGTATACGAGTATATCTCGCGGACCTCGCCACGACGGCTAAGCCGTTGCGCAACTCGACGGCGGACATGACAGACCCGGCCGCGGCCACTCGAGCCTGCCGTCATTTGCAGATTGGATATTGTGATCCGTTATTTGGCCATACAGAGACGGGCACGCAGCAGATGCGACGCTGGGACTGCATACTAGTGTAATGGAGGAGAAACGAAGGAAGGAGCGAACAAAAGAGAAAGTGCATTGAAAAGACACGAGCAGCGGGGAAACAGCGGGCTAGCCTCGTTGCATGACAGGCGCTGGCAGAGCATGGCCTGACTTGCTGACACCTGTTAATCCGGTGCTGCGGAGGTCGCCCCTGCGGTGGCAAGTTTTGCCCTTCAGTTGAGATACGGCACGTTCTCAGATGCTCTTTCCATTAGACCGCCCTAATGGCTTTGTACAAGTATGCCGGCGGAGCTCATTTCCGGCACTTGTTGTGGCAGGAAGGGGCACGAGCATGACACGAGAATTCGGACGGCTCGTCCTACTCGTATCAGTAACGGGGCAAGTGCGTCCGGACGTACTCGTACGAGTTCCTTCCCGTTTATTTTGTTGGGTTGCCGTCTCTCTAAAAGCAATGCCGGCACGGGATAAAGTTGAATTTCGCCAAGTCTATATAATAAAGAGCCAGTTGCTATAGACGAGCTTGCTTTTATTCAAGACATTTTTCACTCTCGTATCTTTTTGTTCTCCCACGCAAGGTCTGGCAATCGAGACACGTAAGTACTCAAGATACTAAGCGAGAGCGACCGGCCAGCCGGTATCTTTTTGCCCCACAACGTAATCAGATGGCGCCTGGCCGAGCCTCCGGCGAGCACGCAAGCGCTGGAAACGACACGGAGCTCTCCGCTCCTCGCCGCCCATTACCTTCTGTATTTTAGCGCTTATTGCCCTAGAGGGAAAAGAAACAGAACTGAGAGTTGGGATAATCGAAAACCCACCGCCAGACCATAAACACTGGTTATATATACCTCGTAAGGCTGGTATTCTCTACCGGCAGGTGTTGCTGTCGAGGTTCCTCGAAAGTACTTGGGTGTCTTGGGCTCTCAGGTTTGGCAGTGGTTTAAACACGCATTTGGGGTACTTCGTTTCGTACGAGTACTTGTATGTACGATACAGTTGTATGCGTACTACTCGTACACCGTGCCCCGCACTGGCTGGGGTCATGGTACCTGCTTTTTGGCTTGGATCTTTGGGTGCTTCGCCCGCGGCCAGAATCGGAAGGAACAACTAGGGGTAGAAAACTAAGTACAAGTTACATCAGCCATTCTTTGCGTCGCTTCTGCCGGTCGCTGCTTCCAATCGAAAATTTGGACGCCGTATTATTTTAGTGGCCTCGCTCGCCCTCTTCTGCAGCCTCTTTTCTTTTGTTTCCATCTCGTTTCATTCTTCACTTTTCCAATCATCCTGACAATCAACACACTGTCTGGCCTGTCTTTGCCCTCCAGTCCTTTTTGCCAGGCCCCCAAAATCCCCTCATACGAGTAGTATCGATACCGCTCTAAACGGCACCCCCACCACAGGCAAAAGTGGCCTTGCCGCGCCTTTTCCGGCTTCTTTCTCCTCAAGCCTCTCGTCGCCTGATTCTCCCAACCGACGGCCGTCTCGCCATGCTCCCGCGCACCTAGATAGGCTACCCGTGCATTCGCTGCTGATCGCCGGCTCCTGCATTCGGTCTCCGACCTCTCCCGCCCGCGGCGCCGCTCTCCGGACGCCCTCCTCTCCGCGTCCCTTTTCTCCACCCGCCTGCTCTCTCTCTCTTCTCCCTCTTTCGCCAAGGGCATCTATACTCCTATCCGTCTTCGCATCGCCATGTCTTCCGACCTGGCTCATTCTCGCCTGAGCGAGCTCTTCGCCGAGGAGGCGGCCGCGGCTGTTGCTGCTGCCGCAGCTACTGCGGCTGCTGCCAACAAGCACCTGCCGGGCCCCCTCCGGGCCCCCTCCATTGCCCCCTCTCTGACGTACTCCGAGTCAGGCGACGACCGTGACGAGTATGACGACACCCAGCATTCCTCGTCCGAGGATGAGGCATCTATAGCCACCCCGCGGCGGCGCCGTGCCTCGACGCGTCTGATCGCCCAGAATGCCGCCGACATCCGTCTCATCACGGGCGAGTCCAGCACCCAATTGATCAACCGGTGCTGTGGCGGCGGCTGCTGTATCCAGCCCGGCCAAAAGGCCGAGGGTGTGCAGTATGAAACTGTCCCGCTGCCCGACAACGACGCGTTCCGCTCGCTGCAGCTCAAGATTGGCAGCATCCCCACCTCCCTAACATCTGTGGCCGAGATGCCCGACCAGACTGCATACATTCTTCCCGTCTCCGCAAGGCCAGCACCGCCGGCTGCGTCGTCCACGACAGGTGCCTCGGAAACGCTCCTGGAGACCCCTGTTGCCGAGGACCATGCGAAGCTCACAACGACCAACCCTCCAGCAACTCTTTCTGCCACAGACTCGGCCATCTCCCTGGGCGAGGAAGAGACGGTCAAGACCACAGAGGACGCTCTGGCAGCGCTATCCTCGATTGAAGCTGAACCTGTCGCGGCAGGCACGGAAAACTCGGGAGCCGCTGCGGTTGAAAGCGTCGAGGCAAAGGATAAGGCTGCCGAGCCAGCCAGCGATGAGACAGACCACAAGGTTCTCGACGGTCTTCAGAATCTAGTGATTGAGCCTGAAGTCGAGGAGATGCCTGACCTGGACACTACCATCCAGCCTCCGTTCTTCGTCCAGCCTCACCCACCGTACCACGTCTTCCCGGCTCGCATCCATAACGCGCGCGAGCTGACTCGTCCTGGCGCCGAGAAGCGCACCTACCACTTCGACCTCGACGTGACCGACTACCCAGCCGAGTCCGACCTGGACTTCAAGGTCGGTGGCGCCATTGGCGTGGTCGCTCCCAACGACGCCAAGCTGGTCGACGAGATCATGGACCTGTTGATGATCCCCCGCTTCCTGCGCGACAAGCCCGCTCTGCTGCGCACCACCAAGGGCCGCTGGCCGACCGTGTGGGGCGACGACAAGGCCCGCGAGCTGGCCACAACCCGCCGCGACCTGCTCACCTGGTGTTCCGACGTTCAGTCGTACCCTCCAACCAAGGGTCTCTTGCGCCTTATGGCCGAGTACGCCTCTGACGACAACGAGAAGAAGATTCTGCTCTACCTGTGCTCCGCCGAGGGCCAGGGCGTGTTCTGCGACTTCCGGACTGGCCCGCATGTTTCGCTGCAGCAGATGCTTTACGCCTTCCCTAGCGCCAAGCCGCCATTGGACAAGCTGCTCTCGATACTGCAGCCCCAGATGCCGCGCTTCTACTCGCTGTCCAACGACCCGCACGAGTCGCTGGCCAAGCACGGCGATCGCACACGCCGGGTCGTTGAGATTGCCGTCACCGTTCATGAGGCGGGCGACTGGCTCCACGGCACGCGCACAGGCATTGGTTCCGGCTTCTTTGAGCGCCAGGCCCTCAAGTTTCTCGAAGCGCGCAAGCGCGGCGAAGAGACCGACTTTTATGTTCCCATGTTCAAAGGCCTCATGGCCAACCCGCTGGCGAAGCAGTTTGTGCCCGACGGCCCCATGCTGCTGATTGGCGCTGGTGTCGGCATTGCGCCGTTCCGCGGCTTCGTGCAACGCCGCCTCAAGACGGCCAACTGTGCCAACAAGGTGTGGGTGCTGCAGGGCATCCGCGACTCGTTGGTGGACGAGCTGTACAGCGGCGAGTGGGGCGTGCACGAAGACGAGGTGAAGCGGGTTGTCGAGAGTCGTCGCGGCACGGGCCGCTACGTGCAGGAGGAGGTCCGCCAGCAGGCTGACCTCGTCTGGCACGTCATCAACTCGGTCGACGGCCGCGTGTTTGTGTGCGGCAGCACCCGTGGCATGGGCGAGGGTGTCCAGGAGGCACTGATCGACGTGGCCATGGAGAAGGGCAACCTTGGCCGCGAGGAAGCCCGCAAGTTCTGGGAACTGAAGCGGGAGGTTGGCCAGTACACGGCCGAGACCTGGTAACCACTGGTCCGCTCTCATCTTGTTCTCGCTCTCGATATCCCCCTTTTGTTTTGTCTTTCCCTTTTTTCCCTCTCTTCCTTTCTCTGTTTATATTTTTTGGGTGGGGGGTTGTTCCTGCAAGCTACTCGGCTTGTACACCTTTATGATTCTTTATTTGTTACACTGCGTCTGGTTTTGATTTTTTTTTTGGATTCTTGCATCCCCTTTACCCCCTTTTATCGTCTATTGTTTATTTTATTGCTCTCCATTGTCCGGCACGAGACAGATTCGAAGGCAACGAGCCACCAAAAAGAAGGGCGCGCATGCATGATCTTGCGGTTTTCTTGGCTTTCTCTTTTGCTATGGTTATGTCGCTTTGTTGTTTGGCATGACGGATGGGACGGGCTTTTGCGCATGAACCTGTTGACACATATTTTCATAGAGTCGTCCCTGTCTTTTTGGCATTCGCATATTAGATTTGGGTCACACCACGCTACAAAAGATGAAATACAAGTTGTTTGGGCAGAGTCTACGTTCAGCTGTACTGCTGGTCCTTGACTTGGGCGGCCGTTGTGACTGTCTGATTTAGGATACATCATTTTGTTGGATGTGCGAGGCCTCTTCGTCCGTGTCTGCGCCTGGAAGGTATCGTCATCCTTTTTTTTTTTGCAGAATATTATCGTCGGTGTCACAGAGCCATTTCTCATTTTTTTTGAAAACGCCAATAGTAAAAAATCAATACACTCCGAAGCAGCTTTCGAATAGAGACTACACTCGCTTGACATAAAAGGAGGGATAAAAGTTGCTTTAAGATAGGCGGAATAGTGTGTTTGTAATTAATATGGTAATTTTGCTTAGTTGGCAGGGCTGTGGCCGCTCGTCGTCCACGAAAACGAATCCTGGCGAATAATGCGGCCGGATGTCGGATATACGGCTTTGCCAGGGGGCGGTTTACAGCAAGGCTGTGGAAGCACAGGGCGCACTTATTTCTCACCTGCGTTTCGTGCAACATGAGGCGCTGCTATATTACGAAGCAAGGCTGGAGCCAAGACAGAACTTGCGAGTTTTTGTACTCGTAAAGCCATCGACAGTTTTGCGATGCCAGAATGCAGCAACGCCGGAACGATCAGGCTCCTCCTGTCGGTGCATTAGACTGCCAAAAGTCCACGTGACGGCCGAGGTTTCATTTGAAAGTGCAGTTTTTTTTGGCCCGTCTTTTACCACCAGTTTGGCGTTCTCCAACTCGGGTAGACATTGCTGAAAGGGGAGGAACGGTCCCGTGAAACCTGTGTCCGGGCCACTTGCTCCTTCCCCTCTTGCTTCTCGATGATTCCGCGTCGTTCTTTCCACATGGGGTAACCGTACGAGACATATGTACTTGCGCACAGGCACTGACGGACAGGGTACGGAAATGCACCCATTGGAGGCATTGGTAATGCTTTTTAACCCAGGAACCCTTTGCGCAAGAACTAAGCTGTTCGTCCGTCCGGGCTCCGTGACTATTGCTTATACCAAAGGGGCACCCGCGCGGCATGACGAATGTATGATTAAGGGAGTTAGTTACATAGTGCGGGCGCGTTCTTTGACATTTGCGCCTGCCAGCACGCTTCTGTCTTTTTCTTCGGCCTTCTTCGCGCTTTCCTAGCCACGGGCCGTCGCCGCCCAGCGCGATCGCGCCTGCCGTCCTTGTCAAGGTCGTATCGTACAGAGTAGATATAAAAAAGCAGCGTCACATTTTCGACTTGCGCGATCCGTTCGGTCTCCGGGAAAGAGGACACTCCCGATCCCACAGCCATCACACCTTCCGTCTTTGCACCCCTCTTCCCATTTTTGCCCCTCTGCCGAGCTTCTTTCTGGCTCCCCTGCGCCAGGGACCCTCTCGCACGCAATCCCCCCGGGCTCTCCGCCCTCTTTTTTCTTCTCCCTCCACCGTTACCCGAAATCTATATATTTCCCATGTCGACCGCCAGCTTCTCCCGGGCTGCCTCGTCTCTTTTGAAACCAGAAAACCTCAGACACCTCTTTTCCAAAGCACCTCCCGCAGCCTTTGCTTCAGCTTCTTCTCGCGCGTCCTCCCGGCCCGCCCTCTCTTCTCCTCGCTTCCAGCTCAGCCCACCCACCGCCCGCACAATGGCCTCTGTCACGAAGCCCAGCGCCGACGCGCTGCTCGCGCTCATGAAGGGCCGTCGCAGCTACTACGCGCTCTCCAAGGACCTGCCCGTCTCCAAGGACCGCATCCAGGAGATTGTCAAGGAGGCTCTCCGCGAGACGCCCTCGAGCTTCAACTCGCAGTCCAACCGCGTCGTCGTGCTGTTCGGCGACGAGCACGACAAGTTCTGGAACATTGTGCGCGACACGCTCAAGGCCATTGTCCCCGCCGACAGCTGGGAGCCCACCGAGAAGCGCGTGAACGGCTTCCTGGCCGGCGCCGGCACCATCCTCTTCTTCGAGGACCAGGCCGTCGTCGAGGGCATGCAGGCCAAGTTTGCCATCTACGCCGACCGCTTCCCCATCTGGGCCCTGCAGACCGACGCCATCCTGCAGTTTGCGCTGTGGACCGCCCTCGAGGCCGAGGGCCTGGGCGCCAACCTGCAGCACTACAACCCCCTCGTCGACGAGAAGGTCGCCGAGACCTGGAAGATCCCCGCCACCTGGAAGCTCAACGCCCAGCTCGTCTTCGGCGCCCGCAGCGGCGAGCCCGGCCCCAAGGAGTACCTGGCCACCGAAGAGCGCTACAAGGTCTTTGGCGCGTAAGCCATCGATGGGGCGTTTTTTAGTTCGCGTGATGGAATTTTGCTTTTTTTTTTTTTTTTTTTTTAATAATGAAACGACATGGGACGCCAGACGGCTCTGCAAAATAGCATATAGACGAGATTCACCAGACGACGTTTGCTCGAGGTTTACCAGGTCGTATTCCCCGACTTACACGGACGGCCGCCAAGGAAAACAGACGTAAGCACTAATACTGCCCTGTTACACAATGCCAGCACTAAAGTGGATCGCGATCGAGTACATCTTCGAGAACAAATACATATAGTAATAAGAAAACCAATTAAATTGCAGTAAGCTGTGCAGAGTAGATAATGCCGCTAAAAAGAATAGAAGAAACCACCAGAATGCTGTAAATGTAAGTGTGTACTCCGTTTGTAGTGTTGAACGGTTCCCGAGTGTTGAAGAGGCCCCCAAATTCCCAAATATGTACTCGCATATTTTGATATTTACTTTTGTTTTTCTTTCCGTTGTCTTTTTTTTCTCGGCTCTTTGTGTAGATGGCTTCCGCTCGGTATAGCCGCCCCGCGTCAATTACTCGTTGACAAAGCCAAGAGCCTCGCCCATCTTGATCTTTTGGCCCTTCTCGACCGCCCAGTGCCAGCCGCGCGAGCTCTTGTCGGCCGTGCCGTCCCCGGCGGCCGACGCGCCGGGGTCGGGCGCGGGGGCCTCGAAAACGAGCACAATCGTGCTGCCGAGCTGGAAGCCGCCCATCTCTTCGCCGCGGCGCAGAGCGTAGCCATGCAGCACCGGGCTGGCGGCCGCGTACGTAGCCTCGGCAAAGCCCGAGTACACCTCGCCGCGCGCAGCGGCCTCCTCGGCCGCACGGTCCGCGGCCGTGTCCGTGGTCAGGCTGTTGGTGCGCAGTTCGCGGTCAAAGTTGACCTTGATGGAGCCGACATTGGTGGCGCCGACGGGGATGTAGCTGAAAAAGCCCCAGCGCCAGCGGCCGAGCAGGACGACGCGCTCGTTGAGCGTGAAGAGGCCGGGCAGCGTGCGCTGCAGGTAGGGCGACACGCTGTACAGCTCGCCCGCAAAGTGGCGCCGGCGCTCGACGACCCAGTTGGCGGGCGAGTGGAAGCGGTGGTAGTCGCCGGGGGCCAGGTAGATGACGGCGTAGTAGAGGGCCGACTTCTTGTCCTTGGACAGCACCTGCGTGTGCCAGGGCACGTCGAGGTCGGCCTGCACCTCGGACTCGGCCTTGGCCGACGCCTTGACCGACTGGTCCTGGAGCTCCGCGTCGGTGCGGTCGGTCACGTCGGGGCCCGACAGCAGGCCCGGCAGCGAGTACGAGATGCCGTTCACCTGGGCAAACTCCTCGTCCGCGCGAACCAGCTCCTCGCGGCCCGCCGGCGGCTGCGCCGTGTCTTTGGCGGCGCCGGCAGAAGCAACGGTCTGCAGGTTGGCCGTGGACGACGCGGCAGACGAGTCGGGCGACGGGAGCTTGCTGTTGGCGATGCTCGGCGCGGGCGTGTGCTTGCCGAGCAGGGCTTCGAGCGTGTAGGTCATGCCCTTGACCTGTTCAATGTCGCCGCCCTCGATCTTGCCAAACTGCAGGATGCGGCCGTCGGACGGCGACGTCAGGGCATTGTGGTTGGGGTCGATGGGGCGCACGCCGGGCTTGAGCGTCCGGTAGAAAAATGCGGCGAGGTTGGGGAACTTGTGGAGGTCTGTCTCCTCGACTTCGCTCAGACTGGACACAGGACAAGATGTTAGCCAACGAGCCGCCGCTGCCGGTCTCGGAGGGGGCGCAACGCAGACAACGTACTTGACGCCAAAGGCATAGCTGTAGAGCTTGATGCCCGGCACGCGAAGATAGTAGGGCAGCGTGAGCTCGTTGAAGCGTCCCCACAAGCGGGACAGGGCCTTGAGAGGCAGCGTGGACATGACCTGGATGTACCTGTGGACGCAAGGGGTGCGCGTTAGCAGAGCACGGTCTCACCGCCTTTATGGAAGAAGAAGCGTCTCACCAAGGGCCTTCGGGCCGGATCCGAGGACGCCTCTTGGGCCGCGGGACAGCGTCTGCGGCGTTGTCCTCCTCCGTCTTGCGGCCGCGGACCTTGTAGAACTGCACGAGGCCCAGGAAGCCGATGCCCAGGCCGACCGGGATGCGGTACCACTGCACCTTTGAATTTTTCAAGGCATGGCGCAGGCGGGCCGAGAAGCGAGGCCGGCGGAAGGCCTTTTGCGAGTAGAAGCGGAAGGGCGAGGTGTTGATGACGAGGCGGCGTGGCGGGCTGAACAGGATCTGGCGCTCCGAGAGCGACACCGAGAAGCGGCCTGTGGTGATGCCCTTGGAGAAACTGCCCCTGGACAGGCCGAGCCTCGACGGCGCGGACGCCATTCTGCCTGCTGGAGAGGGGGCAAACAAAAAGACGATTAGCACGACAAAGCCGACGAGGGTGAGAAGGAACAACATCTGCTCGTCGTTTTCGGGGTGTCAGTCGGGCGATGCGAACCGTGCAGGACCCGAGTCGCCATCAAATCGACTCGGCTCGAGGAAGAAGAAGAAAGGCAGAGGGCGAGCAGGGGGGGTCAGCAAGGCCAATTTCGGGTGGCTGCAGCCACTGTGCATTACTCGTAAATGAGCAGTTAGTTTTGGTCGTGATGGCGGGCAGGACGCTGGCACGTGCAGAAACGGGGGCCTGGGGCGGTCAGACAGGGCGCCATTAAGGGTACCTGGTGCAGTTTTATAGGCGCTTTGTGCTGGACGCCAGCGAAATCTACCGCGCAATAGCGCTAGCCAACAGCGCATTCTGTTTTCTGCCCCACACGTGATGCGCCGTATCGTATCTGTCTCCGAGCTCAACGGCGACGGGAGGCAGAGCAAGACCTGCGCAGCTTTGCTGCAACCCGCGACGGACCGAGTGCTCCCTGTACATGTATTTTCCTCTAGGCTGGAAACGGCGTAAAACGCGCCCGAATAGCATTCCAAGGCCCGGCGTCGCTAGCGGTGCGAATAGCATTCCCTAAACGGTTATAGGGCGTCTGCCCCAGCTTTCCGAGCAAAATTCTGTTTGTTCAGCGTAAGCCGCTATTCACACCGAGTCGGTAAGCTTCCAGTCGGCCTATCACACGGCGGGACGCGCCCCACCCACACACTTCCGTCTTCCCCGTCCCTCCTTCCTGCCAATGTCTCAGCTGTTTGGCCAGGAGCCTTCCAACAGGGCAGTTCTGGTGGAGCCTCGTCTGCAACCTTCACACCGGCTGAAGCGCTCTTTCCTTTTTCCTGTCATCGTCTCCCCCTTTTCCTCCCGTCTCGTGCGTCTGGTGTTTTCCCTCTCTTTTCTCTCTTTTCTCTCTTTTCTCTTTTTATTCAACCTTTGCCTCCAGCGATTCCCGTCATTTTTGCGTTTCTTCTGCTTTTGTTTTATTTCGTGTCGCGTCTGATATACGTATCCTCTAGCTGCTAGTACCTGCTTATTTATCGCCTCCACCCGCGCGACAACCCCAAGGACGGCAGCTGCAGTCGTCTCTTCTTTTTGTCATCCGTCCGAGTCTCCGCGACCGTCTTTGGACACGACCACGCCGACCCAGCGCAGCCGGGCGTCACGCAAAGCTCCCAGTCTGCCGCCTGTTCCCGCAATGGACGGTCCCGTCGCTCCTGCTCCTGCAAGCCCCGGCGGGCTCACCGTCAACGTCCGCCTCATCTCGCCGTCCCAGGAACTCAGCGACCTCCCTGACTTCGAGAACCTTGCCGTCTCGACCACCGTCGGCCAGGTCAAGCGGCTGATCGGGAACGAGCTCGCCGCTCGCCATCGCTCGACAGCCGGCATGCGCGTCATCTATCGCGGCCGCGTGCTCGACGTGGACGACAAGACCCTTGCCGACGTGTTTGGCATGTCTACGGTGGGTTTTCTCGTTTTCTGCCTTTTCTCGACGCCTGTTTTGGCTCTGTATGGGCGCGCTTTGCTGATTCTCTCCCATGGCTAGATCCAAGACACGGGACTGCAGATTCTTCATCTCGTTCTGCGGGATGGTGTCCAGAACAGCCACGATGGTGTCCAGAACAGCCGCGATGGTGTCCAGAACATCCGGGGCCCGTCTCTCGCCAGCATGACCATCCCAACCTCTCCGGTCAGTATCAGTGCAGTCCCTGCGCTCGTCTCAGACCCTTCGATCAGCCCTCATTATTCCCCACCACTTCCATACAACGCTGGGGAGGCCCCGACACCCATATTTCACTCGCCGCCGCTGGGCTTTGCGAGGATGCCGGACGTTGATGACCAGTTTCCCGTCACGGGGCAGCACAGAGCAGCGCTGTTTGCTGCGCAGCAGTATCTCAACGAACAGATGGACCTCCATGCCGGGATGGCCTTTACTCCTCGCGATCCCCAGTATCTAGTCAATCATCTGGCATTCGAGCCATCCATTGCCTGGGACAGCGGATTCACGGAGGCCGAAGGCCTGGCACTGGGCCGGCTGCAGCAGATCCACCAGTTGCAGGCTCGAAACGCGGTCATACGCCCCGAGCGCGTGCACGGGCCGGCGGACATGCAATATATGTGTTTGTCGTCGATCCACAGGATGGAGCAGAACACCCTCGTTCAATATTTAATAACCCGGCGGGCGAACCGCCAGCGAGACCAAGTTCAGCTGCCGCAGCCGCCACAGTTTCTGCAGCACCCACCACGGATTTCACCGCGACGACAACAGCCGGCATCTTCTGAAAACCCGACAATGGCTACTTCGAACATGGTCAACCGGCTTAGCCCTCGTGCACCGGGTAGTTCGGCGACGGCAACAGGCGCCTCGACGGGCGTCTCGGTGGGCCGGCAGGTCGACCCGGCTAGCATGTTTGTGGTGGAAGGGCCACGCGGGCCTCAAGCGCTTATGATCAACAACGATCGGCTTGAGTCGGTAAGTATGTCTCTGCTGGGCCAAGGCGTGCATGGCGGATATGCAACTCGGCCTCCTGTTATCAATGACCCGGCTTCCCAGTCGGACCCCCAGCCAGCTTCCCGCCCGGTACAGCCAGCTGCCAATTCATTTGCACAGCCAAACTCGCAACCAGCTTCCCGCCCGGTACAGCCAGCTGCCAATCCATTTACACAGCCAAACTCGCAACCAGCTTCCCACCCGGTACAGCCAGCTGCCAATTCATTTGCACAGCCAAACTCGCAACCAGCTTCCCACCCGGTACAGCCAGCTGCCAATTCATTTGCACAGCCAAACTCGCAACCAGCTTCCCACCCGGTACAGCCAGCTGCCAATCCATTTGCACAGCCAAACTCGCAACCAGCTTC